>VYZV01035299.1:179608-231946 GCA_013401275.1 Pandion haliaetus | reverse complement strand
TTCAAAAAGGGAGTGAATAATACTCTCCTTGCAGAAATGTTGTGAAATTTAACTGTATGATGCTTTTTTGACTCTTGGATGGAAAGTCTTACTTAAGCATATAGTGATGTTCTGCCTGCTTGGCAAGCTGTTTGTAGTGTACAGGAGGGCAGAGCTATGTTCTGCTCAATTCTGGAAACACAGAACAAGGCTTGGCACTTCAAGTACACTATGTGAAATTTTCTTTCAAAGATGCATAGTATTCTTTAGCTATAGCTACACATTTTACATTCAAGGATGATTCAGCTAAAGCAAGGAGTGGTGGAAGTAGCTGGTAATTGAAATCTGTCTGCCTTTTGTCAGTTCTTTCTGCATCGCTGCTTCTGAAGTTTTAGAATAAAAATAGTCTGCACAGTAATAACATTGAGCTCAGAATTTTTATATGAACTCAAAGGAGAAACCACAAGTACTCTTTAATAAACAAACATTTAGGGTTCCAGGCTCAGTGTTCCAGTTGGCAGTAGGACAAATTGATCTAAAGGGTGTCCCTCTTGTACTCTCAAGTCCCTTTATGTCACAGATTGATGGCTTCTCTTTCCTGAGAGTGTCCCTGTGTTTACTTTGTGTGAACAACACAACCAACTCAGAGCTCTGCTGTGATACACCGAGTCAGTATATCTTCAGATAATGCATAGTTTTCCAGTGCTTTTGAAGACTTTCCGGTCCTTGAGATTGCAATTAGAGCGATTTAATCATGAACAAATATTACTTGACTAGCTACATTGTTACCTGATACTTTTTCCACTGTTTTAATGAGAAAGTATTTTCCTCCATACCTTAATTTTTAGTATTAAGCTTCTGTGTAATGATGCAGAGGGGCTGTCCGTGGACATTCTTCCAGCTCCAAACCCCTCAGTAGTAGTGTGTCCCTTTTTGTGGCTTGGATATACCTTTCTCTGGGATGACAGTTTGTGAGGCTGTTGCAAATGATAAATGCTGCCTCAGCCACTGGCTAATAGAGATTTAAGCATGTCATTTTACCCTTCTGTTGTAGGCATCCTCTCCATAAAAAGAGGGTTGTGTGAATGGCAGGTATTACAGGGACATTGCTGGGATTACTTAATGTTCAAAAGGTGCTTTGAAACTGTGAATTCTCAGTATTTAGACAGCACAAGTAGAAGGCAACATTGGAGGTTTATCTAAAAGCTTTGACCTGATAATAATCTTCCTTTCTTAGTAGTATGTCTACTTTTATCTTAATTGTGAGCTTCACATTTTTTTATATTTTTTTAAGGTCAAGACAGTCTTTATGCTTTAGCTTCCCCTCGGTCTAATAACCTCTTTGCAAATGACTGAGAAAGAAATGTGATATTCCTGCTCACCCCACCCCACCCCACCATACACATTCTCCAGATTTTGATAGACTTGTTTTATTTATTTCCAAAATTATATCCGCAGGAAACAAGCTGTTTAAATTCAGATTATGCTGAAGCAAAATGGTCCTGGTATGAGAAGCAACGTGCTGTTTTATGAGCGCAGAGTCCCTTTTCTCATAACTGATTGATAGTAAATATTTTCCTGAAGAATTATTGCCAACCATGAACAGTGCAACTGTTTCACTTTTTTTTTCCGTGCTACTTGCTGTACCAGCCATTGTCTGTAATTAAGATCTACAATTCACAATGCAGACGTTTGCACTTCCTCTGGGTCTGAGCTATTTATAAGGCATTTCAGCTGTTCAGAGTTTCTTTTGAGTGTTAAACTACATGTAAACAGGCTTCTTTAGTCTTCAGTTACACAAACACTGTGGAGTGGTTGTCATTTCTGCTTCTCTTACCACCGAAAATGAATTTGCGTGTCAATGAAGCCACAAATTTAAAAAAATTACACTTGCGTTTTTTTAAATGCGAAAGAGACTTCGAAGAAATAGTAAGGTAATACTTAACTCATAAATTGCTTTATAGTTGAGGGTCTCTAAGTGTGTTCTGGAGATCAGTTCTCAAAGCTCTGCAGTAAGGATGGTTAGTCAGGTGATACACAAAATCTTGATACGAAGAATCATTTCCAAAATTCAGTCATCTCAATGGAGATGTTTCTACTTTTTGCAGCCCTGGATTTGGAATCTCAAGAAAGCAAATTGAGTTACCTGTGAAGTTGAGTTCAGTAAATACTGGAAGGGCTCCCACACAGATCTTAGAAACTCCTCAGGTTTGACTGGTTATAAGGAAAAACTTTGTTGTGGTGATGACAGTCAACTGGAACAGGTTGCTTGCGGATGTTCTGCAGCCTCCATCCTTGGAGGTTTTCAAGGCCAGGCTAGATGAACCCCTGAGCTACCTGGTCTGACCTCATAGCACACCCTGCTTTGGGCAGGAGGTTGGGCTGGAGAACTCCTGAGGTCCCTTCCGAACTGAATCATCCTGGGATCCTCTCAGTATACAGGCAGCGAAGATGTAATATAAGTTTTTTAAAATTCAGAACTTGACCTGGCATCCTTAATCAAAATTCCCCTGCACCTGTATTCTGTGCAGTGTCTCATGCTGTAGTTTCACCCCAAGTGTTTTCTTGTTTCGTGATTGGTACTCTGTGTGAATAATTACAGCCTGGAGGTCTTCTTTCAAGTCCTGTCACATTAAGCTTGTAAGGAGTGTTCATCAGGGTAAGAGTTATGAAACAAACTGGTCTTGCACTTATAAAGTACTTTAGGGTATTTTGTGCTGGAATCATGAAACAGTTTGGGATCCAAATCATTGGTGGCTTTAGTGGTAAACGGTGGCAAACATGAAGAGAAGCATCGCTTCTTAAGTAGTCACCTGCAGTGGCAGACATCCTCAGATGGTAGAGAATACAAATACCATTAACATGACATTAACTAGATATGTTTTCAGTATTTTTTAAATGCAATAATTGACGAAGTTGTTTGAAATACATATCCAATTCCTGTGTTAGCTTGTGATGTGAAATGCTGGAATAATAATTTCATAGTGTAGCCCACTGCAGGGAAGCCATTGGTGCGGCCAAATGTCACATTTCAGAAGGCAGAGTTCTGAGTTTAGCCTAGCAAGAGAGCTTCTAAAAATTATCCTGGTTTTGTAGACCCGTGGGGGTTAACGTGGGGTAGGCTTCAACGTCTTTGCTGTTAGGAGCAGACAGGGGAGGGGAACTAGTGTGGAGTGAGTTCATCATCAGGCGTGTACTGCAGCATTGCCCACTGATGCATGCCGGATCACCCGCACGCAGAGATCACATGGCTCCTCCAAAAGTCAAACGATCAATTCGCCTCGTTTTGGCTCTGTACTTAATGCACAAACAGTGCGATCTGCAGGGCTGTAATTGCATTGTTAGGGCCAAGGAACAAGCCTGTGCCTTTTCAGCAGACAGCTGGCAGGGAAAGAGGCATGTTGTTAGGAAAGAGAGAGGCAAGGCAAATAAAATTACTGCTAACGCTCAGAGATCGGCAGGAGTCCTACTTGCCTAATCTTACCGGTGGGAGCAAGCGGCTGTTGTAATCCAATTATAGCAGCATAAGCAATTTGTTAGACACTCCGCATAATGTAACAATTTCCCAATAAACTCTGACTTGTAATAACGTCGGCAAGAGCCCACATAAATCTGCCCGAATGGTGGGGGCTGGAGTGTTCGGCTGGGGGCTTGTAATTTGTGCCATCAGCACGTTTTGTGGAGTGTGGTGTGGTGCAGTCTTTCAGTGCAGGAATTTTAAGGAGAAAAGCATGGCACGCCCCTCCAAGAGAAAACCATTAGCAAGGGTCAAAAGAGATACCAGACAAAGGTGGGAGGTGGCTTTTCTAGGAGGGAGGAAAAATCAACCCCCAAATGCAAGGCTGTAGCTGATGACGATTTAAAAATATTAAAAAGCAGAAACGAAAATTGTAGTGTTTTAAATTACAGCAGTGGGAGGAGGGGGAACTAGAATTACATCTGTTTTGGAGGGGGAGAGAGGAGAATACCCTTCCTTATATTTAAGCCATTTAAATATTGAAAAAACCCTCAAGTATTGAAAGGGATGCTCTGTGCTTACAAGACAGAGAAGCCACAGATCCTGTCCCAAGCAATTCATAATCTACAAAGGGAAAAATTAAACCTTTTCTGGTATCCAGTCACTCTCCCGTTGTCTTTCTTGCAGCTCCTAGCTGGCTTCATGCATATTGGCACAGCATCTTGATGATGTGTCTGAGAGATAAAACGTAGGTCTAGAACCATTCACTTTGAGTGTACCCCAGTGAATTTAACTTTTTTGGCACAATGATGAATGTCCCCTCTGGTTCATGCAGATCTACACAAAGAACTAATCTAATTTAGATATTATTTAAAAGTAAAATCAGTCTGCTGCGCGCTGCCTGTCACTCTTGGAGCACATTGCGAGTTACAGCATCATAGACACCAGTTTAAGGTTTATGTTTAGCAAGATTTAAGAGATATTTCTGTTAATCCCTCTATTTAGCATTTCCCTTTGCTAAGATGCAGATAGGCAGCAGGCAAAATAATGTAGGTCTCTTTATATACAGCATAGAGACTGTTAGAGGGCCAGGATTTTCAATGTAGTTCTTACCACTGTTGCAATGTAAAAATGCCCAACTTCATGCCGCTAACAATACTTTATTCATTTCTTAGCTATGGGATCCTGTGAGGCTTCAGTGTGGAGTGACATTTCTGCTCTGACTCATTCTGAAGTTGTGGCAGCACAATGCTTTTTTGTAGGGGAAAAAATAGTTCCCAGCCGTATAAAACAGTTTCCCTTGTCACTTGGAGCTCCTGCTCTCAGTCCCTGTGTTTTGACGCTGGGCTATGCAGGCTCCTTTGCTTGGCAAAAAAACCCAAACCCAAAACTAAATTGTTGACCTTGTACATACAGCTCACACAATCATGCCCGTACTGTGTTTGCCTTTACGGTAGTGCCATATTTCATGTGATTTTGGGGTGTATTTATATATTCACCTGTCATATTAGTACTGAGATGATTTTTATTTAAACTGTAAAATAGTAGCCAAGATGTGCAGGCAGGCTGCTGTGCAGATAATGCTGCATATTTTGCCCTTCTTTATGTGGAAGTCAAGCCTCCATTGTTCTTAATCTTAGTTGTCTGCCAGCGTATCAAGATAACAGGCTGAGACAGTGAGCATTTCCAAAAGTATCCTAATAAATATTTTCTTCCAACATAAATGTGCCTAAAAAAGTGTGTTTAAAGAGGGCAGGTATTATCTTAGTTTACTGAAGCTGCATCAATAAACTGCAGTGCTTCTAATAAAGCCACTCAGTGTCTGGGTTTAACTAATGGCTGATTTTCACGGCTTTGACAGTGAGCTGTGTGCGTTATTTTCTCCTGATATTGTAAAAATAATGAGAGCAAATTAGAACAATCAGTTTACCCAGATAGCTGCTGATTGGAGGTGATGGGCAATATGGCAGCGGGTAATCCATCTTCGGGCTCCTGTCACATTAACTTCAGCAGTGTGGAAAAGATCAGGCGGAGCGAGCAGGAATCCTGCCCAATCAGAAAGCTGAAATTAATGAGAAGAGCATTGTTCTGTGATCAACCTTTTAATTAGCAAGAGTGGAGATGGAGGGAGTGATGAAGCTGGCAGCACAGCTGCACAATGCTGGGCATGTTTTCGGTGAGGGGGAGGAAAAACATGGGTTTTAAATTACCCCTTCTGTGCTCCCTGTACACCGGCAGTGTGTCTTCATTCTAAACCCCTTAAAAGATCTTAATAAACAGCCGCATCCAGGTTAATATTGCAAATGTGGCTGTTACTAATGAGTAGTTTCGAAGTAGGTCCTTTCGGGGGTCATTTAGGAAAATGTTGATCACTGTTTACAAAAAAAAGAGAGAGAGAGAGAGAGAGACAGACAGGGTTTGGTGTTGGATTTAAAGTTTCACTGCATCAAGGAAAGAAGAGGGAGACGGATAAAATTAGAGTAAGGGACGCCTGTTTTATTACTCTCCTCCTTATTTAGTATATGTTTGAAATAAGATTCCTCGGCATATATTTGAAATGAGACTCCTCAGTTAAAAATACTATGCATGCTGTGGGGCTTTCAGCAGCAAAAAAAAGAGGAGAGATCAAATATTGTGTTGATTTCCTAATGCTCTTTTTGTTGGTTTTTTTTGTCAATGGGTTTTTTTGCACCAGTATTTTTCAGTTTATTCACTTACCAACAAATTATAATTTGAAAGATTTGGCTGCTATAATTGCTAAGAGTGACATGATATCTTTTTTTTTTTTTTTAGTGGTTTGATAAAATAATAATTTTCTCAAGTACGTTCTAAAAATAGAAACTGGAATTAATGACTGTCAAATCTGAATACCAGTCCTAGGAAAATTGGTATTTCTGTAAAGGGGAAAAAAAATAATGCGGGGAGAAGAGTGATATTAAGGGGCGATTTCTGGGAAGGAAAATAAGAAATGTTACAAAATAGTATTAATGTTTGCAGTGCAGGGGGATCCAGCTACTTCTGATTAACGTGGTTCCTGTTCTTCGTTCCTTGCTCTTTGCATTGTGTTTTTCAGGCATTTCTTTTTTCCTTCCTCGTAATTCCCAAAGAAGTTGTAACAGTTGAAGAGTGAGGCTCTGTCATTCTGCGCATGGTGTCCATGCTGCTTTTCTTTCATTTTTCTGATCAGGACACTGGCTCTCTTTACTTCTAGGTATCCCACTTTCTGATACTGAAAAGCAAGTAAAATCTTACCAGTTTGCAAGAGCAGCCAAAAATCAGCACACTGCACCCAGCAAACTGTACAGGCTGTTTGTGTGGCTCTGCTGTAAGCTCACACCAACCCATCAACTTTGCATTACTTACTCTTAGGGAGGTAGCAGTAAAGAGATCTGCTAGAAAGGAAAGCTTGTGTGCTGAGGTTGTTTTCTTTGGTTTTTAGTTCTAGGCAGATCTCACCATCTTTGCTTTCCCTAGTATTTTGAACTTTCTTACTTTGTAACAGTGATGTAACTTCTTCCCTCACCCTTCTTTAAAAATGTGGGGGCTTTGTATGAGTTTGGTGGTATCCACATAGTTTTTGTAGCTTGAAAGACATTTCATCTCTGCAAAAAAGTTAACCTGATAAATCAGACCTTTTGTGCTATCTAAACCAGTTGTATTTCTAACACAATAATGAGTGAATCTTGTAGTTCTGCCTGTAAAGGTTGTCTAATATTTTCCTTTATAAGAAATGGTTTCAATTTTTTATAACCTTGCTACTATTTAACTCTTAGAAGTAAAATTTTATTTCTGCCTTAGTCTGATTCCCCTCCACTCCCTGCAGCCACAGGCAGAAATAAAGTTTAGTGTGTGGGATGAACAGTATTCGCTTAAAGAACAGCTGTTCAATATTTTATTTTATTTGTGGTGTTTGTTCTGTGCCCTGGGCTGTATTTATTGCATACTTTTCAAGCCCTGGTCAGAATATGGAAATACAAACTTCCTCCTGGGGGTTTCCTCTGTAGTTTGAGTGCTTCACAAACATTAATTAATCCTTCCAGTGTTTCTTGGGGTGAGGGCTGGACTCACAGCATCCATTTTTTTGCAGAGAAGTTAAAAAGTTACTTTTACAACTGAAATCTAGGGAGGAAATAGTTTATTTACAGTAAGCAACAAGGCCTCACAGGAAGAATATTAGATTAGGAATTATGGCTCCAGATCTTGAGACATCTTTTGTCTTTGTCATATTCTGCTTTTCCATCTCAGTTCTTCCATCTGTAAAGGGGATAATGCTGCTTAACATTTCCTTATTAGACATTTGAAGATCTGGAAACATAGTATCAGTTGAAGCATGTTTTGTACTTAAGCATTATTTTTGTTTATATACACCTAATGTTGATTTGGGCTCTGTTCCTCTGGCACCTTCTCCCTCCCCAGGTCTGTCTGCATTTTTAAAAGGCTGTGTTAGACATGCATCTTGGGGAAAGATGCACTTGCCAATGGTTGCATTTAAATTTGCAATCAAGTATGATCTTTATGGGAGGCAAAGGGAAAGTCTTAAGAAAAAGTGGACACTTTCTAAACCTAACATTCTTCTTGTTGCATAAAACACCAAAAGCTCTCAAAGCCTTTTGTTCTCCTTTAACAAAACACAAAACCCAGTAAATTATTCCACAGATGCTTAAATCAGTTTCAGTTCCCAAAGAGATTCCCTTGTGGGCTGAAACCAAATAGTAAATATTTGCCCAAAAGTAATCTTACTGCAGGAGAATAACAGGAAAGGGGCAATGTGTTGCAGAATTCACCTTAAGTATGGAGCCACTACCATGACTCTGAAATGGGATGTCCCAGCATGGGGTATATCATAGTGTAAATATGCCACATGTGAATTAGTAAGCAGCCTAAGGATTGTTAATGTTTACATACATGTTAAAATGAACATACAGCTAATCTTAATTCTTTTTTAACCTAATAAAATAATTTTGTTCTACCTCCTGGTTAGTTTTTGCAACTGGAGGATTTTATCAGTGCTAAAAGTTCTTGGTTGTTTTTGGATCCTCTTTTCTATTAATTTAATTTAAAATGTTTCACATATTTTTCACATTCAAGTGTCTGTATTTTGCATTTTCTCCCTGCAGTTTTTCTGCCTCTCTTTCTTCCCACTCCCACACATAGCTCTCCCTGTTCTGGCCCCTTCAGTTGGAGCGCTGCTTTGAGACTGGGGGACATTTGCTCCCCAGCAAGCTAGGGGAAAAGTAATTCTTTGGGGTGTTTTTCTTGACCTTTTTTGCCTGATCTCTCTGAAGTTTTTCTCTACCATCTTTCAGGATCAGAGCTGTGTGTAGAGTGTTACCACTTAGCATGTTCTCCCTGAGGCTCAGTCAGCTTAGGGAACATTAACGTAACGCTGCAACACCCTGTGAATTAGCTGCATAGTATCTCAGGAGAAAAGGGGTGTCTCAGCCAGGCTCAGATGTAAACCTGCAGAGAGCCAGGAGTAAAAGTTGTCCTCTAGCTCTGCTGACAGTCTAGTCTTCTGCTTTAACGGCAAGTTCGTCTTTCCTTTTAGAGAGGTACGTGCTCACTTTCTAGACTCCCACCAATTTTAATCACGAGTTCAATAACCACCACCCTTTCATTAAACTCTCTCTAAAATACTCCTGCCATGGATGTAACTTTCTGAACATCAGGACTGACATAAAAGGGAAGCCCATAGAGCAATATACTTACTTCTGTAAAGCAAGTGATGACCTGAGGCCACCGCAAAGGCTTTGATATACAGCCAGGTTGTCAGACAACGTTGTATGTTCTCTGAGGAGGTTACAGCCATATCGGCTTCTGCAATCTAAAGAGATCCTCACCCAGCCAGGACTCTCTGTAGAGAGGTGGCTTTCATCTTTGAGTAAGCTACCCAGAATCCGTGTACAAACTGCTGCAGGGCATACTGCTGCAGGGCAAGTCGTAGGGACAAGCCAGCCTAGTTTGGATCTAATAAAGAAAATCATTAAGTAATTAGAGCCTACACAGGAAGAAATTTTCCCAGAACCCTTCCCTCTCTCTCACCCTGCCCTGTAGCTTTCAAAGAGCTTCGGCAACCTCAGTAAACACACTGCTAGAAACGAATGCTCAGGCAACTAAGAACACACCAGACAGTGTTTAAGTAACAAAAGTTCCTGAAGCATTTCCCCTGTAATGGCCCCAAGCACAATGCTAGACCTCATGGATCCTATACCTGTGCACTTTCTAGAATATATATGCTCTGTCCAGCACACCAAAAGCCTTCCTGAATACTGTTGGTGAAGCCAAAACCAAGCCTGTTTGTATTATGTCTTAGAATTTTCCTGCCTCTAGGTAAACTGTATATTTTACTTATTCCAATTATCCATTTCTTTCTTTGCTCTATAAGGGCTAGCAAACTGTCTGCTAGCTGTTGACAGAACATTAGCAACATTTTCTTTAAAATATCTCTCTTTTTTTTCTTAAAAAAAAAAAAAAAAGTGGGTTAAGCTGGGTCACAATTTTCAGACTCAATTTAACTTAGAAGATTTTTTTGTGTGTTTGAAAAAGAAATAGCAAGTCTCATATATCTAAAGGTTTTGTATGTTTTTTCCAGTTCTATAGGCAATATTACTATTCCCCAGAAATCCTTCCCTGCTTAAAAATTACAGTAGTATCTTTTTATAGGTGAAACACTTTAAAGTTTGGAAGATTCAAAGTTTTCACTTGATTTTAACTGTCCCCTTTTCATATACACAGTATGAGTCAACATGTGATACGTGGTAACTTTGTTTCTCAAGTAATGAAACCTGGTATCTGATCTATAAAATTTAAGTACCTTAAACTTTTTGTGAATAATATAAAAACACAAGGAGAACATTATTTAAAGACAAATAATTTTGTAAGTTTACTTATTAAGGTTTTAATAGCTGAACAGTTATTTATAAACTATTACAGAATGTAATTTGTCTTTAAAGACATTATAAAACCTTAGCTGTACTGATGAAATCAATACATATATTAAAGTACTAGTCCCTAAAATATATCTTGTAGTTCCCATGAAGGTGGGGTCAGAGAAATGTGAATTTATAGGTTGCATAGATAAGTTATCAGTTGATAAACAGGAGCAGTGCTGTTGAGTCTGCAGTCTCATCTCCTACAATAATGTTTACTAGAATAAAACAGTTCTCATTGGAGAACTTGATGTCTTACCCTCAGTTTACTTTGAAATATGTAATTGTCTTTACCTTCATTTCTGCCCATTTGTCACCATAGTAACTTCTTTGGATCAAGTGCTGACACTTAGAATCCCTTCTGATATGAAAGACCTGATCAACAAGCTTCAAATCCTGTCCTCTGGTGGAGACGCATTTACCTTCACAGTTTCCTGATATTGAACTAAAGAACTCTTCATCTTAGGTGGGACCTCAAGTGACTCAAATAGTCTGCCTGGAGATCAAACACTTGTCTCTATCATCCTGTCTCTCAAAGTAGATCACCGTCAATTCACAGGGCAAGCTTTGATCCTGCCGGTCCTAAGAATTGATTTGGAGTCATACTGGGCTCCAGCTGGTACCTGTATGAGTTTTTGCTCTTTGCAGTCCCAAGAATGGCAGATACCCATTGCAACCTATACGCAGATAACTGGTCAGCTGAAGGTAGAAGCTAGCAGAAGACAGCAACAATGTTGACATCAGCCATGTATCTTTTCTTCTAATTATGGAGACAGTAGGCGATTGACCCTGGAGACAACAGAGTTCATAGTTACAATAGCAAACTGCCCAGTAGGTCACAGCCTATCTTCCCAGTCAGTGGTAAGTGACTTGAAGGTAACTCCTCCAGAAAAAGTGCCTCCGTATCAGGGACTGTAAGGTCACTTGCATTTCTAACATACAGATCTTACCTTCATTGAACATCCAAACATCACATGAATGCACAGCTTAAAGGTTTGCCCCAGGTCCTGTGAGAGTTTACCTGGAGGCAGTGAAGGTTTGAAAAGAGATATTCTGTGTTGCCATACAATACATTTGTTATAAATGCATCAGAGGCCATGAGGGGTATCCTGTTGAACCAACTACAGACACAGTGAATATAGCCTCAGAGCTATATTGCTCTGTCTTCTGGAGCTGAGACAGATGGATAAAACCATACCAGAATAAATAGTGTTCCTGTGTGTCATGTGCAACACAGCAGTTCAGCATGTAGTGGAAAGGTGTAGGTTGTACATTTCATAAATCTTGGGTATGCTCAAGCACTTTGGGCACATGCCAGACTGAAAATTGACAGCTCTCTTTCTGGGTGAAGCAGTCACCTGACATCCGTGATAGAGGAATGAAGCCTGACCTTTGTATATTTAACAGAGTGGAGCCCACAGTCCCATCAATTTTCTTTACTAATTGAAAGTCAGTTTGCTCAGTTACCAGTCAACAAGTTTGCATGTGTGCCCTCTCAGGTATATTCTGAGCTATAAGGTGATGAATGTCCTCTTGCAGAACAGGATGTTGCCTGGTTTGTATCATTGTACCTTCTGGGACCTCACAGGTCACTGGTTCCAGCCTCTTATCTTGCAGATACTGCTTTGTCCCTTTTACTGAGTTTCATCTCACAACCAATTAAAGGTTGGTCTGAGGTCTTTTTTTTTCATTCTGTTTCCATCAGAAGATGATTACAGAACCGGATTCTTCTAATGACTGGAAATCCTCTCCAAGTGTCCAAGCTAGCTTATTCATGGACAGATTGTACTACTGGTTCTTTGGCTTGTTTCTTCCTTTGTTTTTTTTAATAGTTTCTTTTCCCTTTTTGGTGTTTATCCCCATATATTTTGAGAGCAGTCATATCCTCTTTGTTTTATTAGGATAAATTGAATGGTCCTTGGGGAGTGGCTTAATTTAAGAAATGAAGGAAGAGAAATGGTGAAGATGTTTCAGCATTTGTGGTTGAGGAGTTTGTTTTCTAGGAGGAATTTATTTATGTTTACTTTTCTGTTCACTCTCTCTTACACAGAAATTGTCAAGTTATTGCCATAAACTGTACTGCAGCTATTAACAGTCTTGTTTACATGTAAAGATCTAATTCTTCTGGCTGATGTGAAGCTTATGGTTTAACTGTCACATTAAGGCAGTGACACAACCTGCATTTCTTCTGAAAGGAAAAGAAAGCTTGGGCAAATAACTGCATGCTCCCCCTTGTTATTGTCAGGTATCCTGGTCCCTTTGTTCTCTTGGAATATTGTTCTGCCCTTTGCCGTACTCAGTGAATGCTCCTGCTTGACTGGATTAGGTCTCACTAGTAGTCACTGCCACTAATTGGCAGATTTTAAAATTTAGAGTTTTCTCAGAGGGAATCCAGAATGGGAAATAAATCATGCTGTGCAGTAAAAGAAACTGTTCCATATTTTCCTTCATGTATATTTAACACAATTTGTAATTTACAAAAATAGATTTGAATTAGTCTGCCTGTGGAAGCTTATATCTAAGATAACTTCAACAAGGCAGGCAGTCCCTCGTTTTGTGTGACTGCTGGCTTAGTTGAGGCTGCAGCTTGGAGACAGACAGCAGTACTTACTGTATATGTTGCTGAACCTTATTGTTGAGGAACATTAAAAATGAACAACCATGCTCACAGACCTGAAAAAAATATTCAGAGTAGCTGCAATTACTTATTTTACCATAATAGTGAATCTTGACAGGCAAGTAGTCCTTACCTGCTCAGCTCATACGGTAGTTTGAAATTACGGAATGAAAAGGGTGCTGTATGTAGCCAGGCTGTTTGGGTCCTGTGTCCAACAGGCAAACTTGCCTTCGTGATGCCCTGAATTTGTGAAATATTATAGGTCTGTCCTAATTGTGTGCACAAGGTCAGATTTAACTGTCTTCTCAAATCCACAAAGTCTGAGATCCTCCTGTTGCTTCTCAACACAAAATGAAACCCTTGTAAGTGACCACAAACTGAGAATTTAGTTAAAATACGTGATGATTAAAATATTTCAGCATTGTTTTTTCTGACCCTGCTTCTGTCAATTTAAACAATAGCTTTTGTGCTTAGACTAACATTCATTTAGAAGAAAATAAAAATGAAAAATACTTAACTATACTACCAAAAAAATTAGACTTGTAATTTCTCAGCAAAGAAAACCCTCTTTCTGACAAGTAAACCCTCCTTATAAGTCTGTGATTGTAGGTAATAAAAATATTGCTTAATGCCAATTATGTGCATGTGTTGTTTTCTTTCAAGTCACTGGATTTTACAAAATTGTGTGAACTACAGGGTTGAATCAGGTTGTTCTGCCATGTGAGTTTAGATCTGTCAGCCCTGTTCTGGATCATAATTTGTAATCCTGGACAGTTCTGAGGTGGGTTGTAATGGGAGTATTTTGAGATTTGATTTAGAAGACTGCAGATGGTTAGGCATGACAGTCAATTAATTCGTTGTTTGAGACCTGAGTTTTGAAATTGGTTCAGGTCATAAGTGAAAATAAGTTTAGAATTTAATAATTTGTGGAGAGAATCAGCTCCAGTTCTTAAGAGAACACTTGCATCATAACAAAATCAACAGTTTTTGAAAAATTTTGAATGGTTGGAGGGATGGAATTGAAATTCAAGATTGGATGTCCAAACAGGCCCCTCGAATACTGCATGTTCTCAACTTGCAAAGCCAGAGAGCAGGCGTATCTGCAGTACTCTTTAAGAACCTGGTATTTGGTTGCTACAAAGAATGAATGATACCAATAGCAAAGGCTTGTAAAGCCCAGAGTGGAAAGCCTTTAAAAAAATAATCCTCTATACAGCATCTTCTAAAAGGAATTTCAGATTTTGCTTATGATAAATTAAATACACCAACATCAGACAACTATAACTTGACTTCAGTCAAAACCTAAATCGCTTTTCTCTCCAAAAGCCCAGAAAGCATAGATGGGCTTTGACTACGAGGTTAGAAACACAGTCACTTAGGTTGAAAGAGACCTCAGGAGGTCCAGCCTTCTGCTCTGAGCAGGGTCAGTATTGAATTCATTAGCCCCCATTAACATCCACTGCTAGGTACCTGCTTCTCCCAAGTTTTACATACACAGAACATCTACCTTGCACTTTGAATTGTAAGTTTTCCACTGCACCCACAAATGAAGCCAACACTGGGAGTACATAATGTTTTTGCATGAGAAGGGCTACATTTGGCACTAGCTGCTGCCTGCCTTTATCTCCTAACACTGAGGACCTCATTAAGTTACACAGTCTGGAAGTAACAAAGGCACAAAACCAATGGCTGCAAACTGCTTCCTAAATAAAGATGGGAGATGTATTGCTTCTAATATACAGAAGCAATCAGAGATCTCAAAAGTTGTAGTACTTGGGCATGTGTATGTGGGGAAGTGCTGCTGATGCCATGTCTTACTGCAGTTTGGTCAGCCTCTGTCTTACCTGTCTCTGATTCAGATCCAAGCCACAACTATTTGGAGATGCAGGGGAGAACAGGTGGACTGCAGTGTCAGCCCAGAGGCACGCAGCTGAGTGTTGCCAGCATCACTAACAGATCTGCAACTGCAGAGGTCTTGCTTTCACTTCAGATGTCCTTTCACTCCCACTGGACAGGTCAGATATTGGACCGTAATCCTCTCCTGCCACATGCAAGACGTGTGGGGAGAGAGAAGTCGTTGCCAGTGCTTTTCTCCAAGTCCTCTTAAGGGGATAAAAGGAACAGCTTTGGATGCCATCTGTACCATGGGAGGGAAGGTCTGTGTGTCAGGATTTGGGTACAGCAGCAGGACTGTGTACAGAGTTCAGGCCCAGAATTGCAAGGACAGCTGTCGCCCAGGACTGAGGAACACTGGCAGGCAATGCTGGGAAGTTTTTGTCAGGTGCTTCTGTCATCTACTTGGGTCTAGTTACTTCTAGTCTTTCTTACTGAACTTGTCAGAGATGTAAAAACGTAGCTGTGGATAGCCTAACACATCCTATTGTATTTCCTCATCTCTGTCACATACTAACATTAAAATTGCAAACTTCTAAACCCAAGCAATGTTCAGAAGTCCCCTGGTGGTTACACACTGAAATTGCTGTGATGAATAAAGGAACTTAACTAAAGCACATCCTCCCTAGGGTGCTTACCTTCAGGGGTGTGTGAGTTGTTTCCATGCTTGTATTGATTTTAGGAGTGGTATCTGGATGCGGTGTCTCAGTTTGAGAAAACTCAAGGTGAAATTTTTTCTTAACACACTCGACTTTTGATTCTGCTTTGGAAGGCTGCTGAAATGATTAGTACAGCTGCATTTTTTCTAATTGGTGAAATCAAGTCTGTTTTGTTTAGTTTTTAAATGACAGATTTGTTTGCTGGTGCTTGAGGGGAAGTTTGCACTTGTGTAAAGTGTGATGTGGTGTCACATGGTGACATTGCCCTCACTGACCACTTTTTGTGCAGAGGCCTCCGAAGGCGTTCCCAGCGTTAAGCTGTGCTTTGTCTCTGTGTGAAGTGTGTTAGGATACACCTATTTAACCAATAGACTTGTGAAATGGAGTGACTTGCCTATGGCAGCACAAGAAGGCAGTGGGAGAGGTAGGAGTAAAACTCGAAAGACTTAGCTCCCATTTTCCTTTCTTATTTTTACATTGTACTGTCAGCTTTCAGTTTATCAAGAATTAATAAGTAATAACCTATGATTGAAAAGGGCTGATGCTCCTTCTGTCATGAGATGTTTCTCTGTCTTCAGCGTTGTGCAGAACTCAGCAGTTACACCTTTTGAGTTTTACTTAAGCAGCATTACTCAATATTTAATGCTGAAATAGAAACACGTAATTCACAACTGCAGGCGACCTGTCAGCTGCATTGGGATGTTTGTCAGCTGCAAGGGAGGGTGAGGTACCAAGACATTTTTATGCCATGAAAATTGAAAATTTTCAACAACTTTTTCATTTAATTTCTTGCTACATTTCACATTGTACACACAGCTGACATGATAATCCTTCAGCTGGTCCTAAATTACATTTTAAAATAGAGATCAGTTAATTATAGCAATCTGAGTATTTTTAATTGGTTATAGAGGGAATTTCTCCTGACACTTGTTTTTCCTGAATTTCAGGTAAACTAGTGGATGTATTCTTAATTATTGTTATTCATGTGTACAGCAAAAAGTAAATAAAATAAAAATTACGGACAACCCTACCCAAGACTGCATTGGATGAGACCAGATAGTCACAGCTTAGCATCTATGGCTCTTCTGTTTTGAGAGTGCTAGAGGGAGCTCTAACCTCTCGATCGAAGGAACAGGCTATGAATTGCGCACATGATAGTTTGGTCTGTGGTAGGAAACGTTGAATTCTCTTGATGTTTAATTTGATTTTGTAGCAGAAGGTTGCATATGTTTTTTCCAGCCATGATCCCAAATTGCTCTTCCTAGATGAGAAGATGCAAATAGTGTGGTTTTGAGTATATTAATACTAGACTTAATACAGGCTATTGTGAGCTGACTGAAAATACAGGAAACAAGTGAGAGGCATCACAGAGGTGTTTAACAAATAGCGTGCAGTGGTAAAGTGTAATATTCCCTTCCTTTCACAATGGAGGACAATTCTCACAGTAGAAGACCTAATGATGTTTAAAAATATATTTTAAACTGCTGGAAGGAAAAACTACTTTACTCAGCATGTAATTGGTTCTTAGATGTTTAACCAATTATTATAGTAGAAGTTAAAGAAAGGGTTGGTGACTGTTACATAAATTTACAATGGGATGCATCAGTGCATGAGGATGGAAGAAATTTCTCACATGATATGCTCCACACTGATTGCATTCTTGATATGACAGGAAAGTAACTCTCAGAAGTGGGGTGTAAAGAAGAAAATAAAACTTAGTTTGTATTTGTAGAAAGGGAAATTCAGGTAGATTGATACTATTTTCACTGTTTATTAATCTCATTAAAAGGAATAGTAGAATGAAGCCTTTGAGTAGAAGAACATTATATGGAAAATACAGTATGTTGAAAGACCAAGTGAGGCTAGCAATACTGTTCTGCCACAATTTACTGGGGTTTTTGTATTGCTTATACGTTATATTCAAACGATTCCACTTTGATTGAGTCTACTATAGGGAGTGGAATACTGGAAGGCTCCCTCCATCCTTCAGTTTGAAGGTTTTTCCTGAAAGATTATTGGCAGCTAAGCACTGAGCCAAAGAGGAATCCCTAGTGTGATAGTCTGCAACTTGGGCTTCTGAGCTGTGCAATCTGAGCATCAGTTGATAGGGTCAAAGTCTGCTCGGCTATGAAAATGAGCATGCCTTCTTGAAGCACTGTTAATGGTCAGAGCTGGTCACTTGTTGCAGAAGGCACTATTTCTTGCCTTTCTTCTTTCATGTGCTTTCACATATCAACAGCATTCGGCCTAACCCAACCTAATGAAATTTCTGAAGATTCAGAATTCATTAGAGAATGTCCTCAGCTTATATTTTTGGAGTCTGTTCCTCAGGTCATGAATCTCTTGCCAGGTACCCATGAAAGAATGCACCAACACAATCTTAAGGTATAAAGTTATAGAAAACTTTAAGTTAGGATGGACCTTTGGAGGTCTCCAGTCCAACTGCCTATTCAGAGGAGGATTACCTTCACAATCAGTTCATTTTGCTGAGGACCTTGTCCAATCGTATTTTGAAAATCTCCCTCTTAATGTCCAGAGTTTTGCTTGCTACAGCTCATGCCTGTTGCCCTTCTTCCTGTCATTACACACTTCTGAAAAGACTCTGTCTCACTTTCCTCTGTAATCTCTCCTTGGGTAGTGGAAGACTAGTAGTTAGTCCCTGGTCTTCTCCAGGCCAAACACATCCAGCTCCCCTAGCAATCTTAGTGGTCCTCCATGGGAATCACCCCAGTTTGCCAGCAAGGTAACATTTGACTGCAAGGTCAGCAGAACAGCTTATCTCGAGAAGACACTGCTCGTTAGTGAATGAGAGTTGTGGTATGATCTTGTAGGGGTTATAGGAGGCTACAAGTCAAAATCTGTCAAGGTTTTGGCTGCAGCCTGCTGACCAGCTTTGACCTGACACTGAGAAAGAGTATTTAATGGCCTTTTCCTCTTATGGCTGCCTCTGTGGTAGCTGCTAACAGCAGTAGTATTGGTATCAGCCAGTATTGGTATCAGCCAGAGCTGATGAGATGTCCTCTTCTAGATGTAGCTGTACTGGTGGAAAAGAATACCACTCAGCTTTCGTCTGGCTGTGGCAGGTTGCTGCCCTCCAGGATCTGTCAGCAAAACTGCAAACCTGCTTTCAGTTAAGATGAGGTGTTTTAACGTAGACAGTTTAAATAGCAGGTCTTTGCTAACAAGCTTATTTTGACTGAAATAGGTTAGGGAGTGCTCGTGTAGCCAACTCTGCCAGCAGATCTAAGGAGTATGTTTGCAGTGGGAGCAAAGCACGTACGTGAATCTTGCAGTTCTTCAGAACACTGCTGTGTTTTTGTTTGTTGCATCTCTCCAGTATGCCTGGAAATATGTAGTACTCCCGTAGCTGGGAGATGGTATATAATATCCCGCATGTATATTCGTGACTTCCAGTTCTGAGTCACTGACTTTGCCTTGGCCAGGTAGCTTGGTGTGCTTGTGCCCTCTTTGTTGTTGGTAGCAAAATGCATCTCCAAGGAGGAAATTAATGGAATATAATACTGGGTAAACCATCTTGGAGGGATTGTGCTTCTTGATGGTAAAAGCTTTACATAGGCAGAACCACAGTGTTTTGATAATCTCAGTAGTGTTATTGAGAGCAGATAACAAGTCTTTTGGGTCATTCTCCCTTTCTACTTGGGTGTTGTTCATGGTGGCATAGTCTTCACTGTTCAGCCATGTTTTGAATCACTCGAGTCCACCTACCTGTTCCTGGCTGCTTTTCTGTCTGAGTTAAGGGAGTACTTGAAGCAAGAAGAAAATCAACAATAACACCCATAAAGAGTAACTTCACTTAGGCAGTAGATCATGCTTGGCTATTTTAAAAACAGAAGCAACTGTTTCAGAAAACTATGAAACTGCTGCTTAGAGCATAGCTTATGCCTTTCGCTGCCATAAATGAGCCCTTTGCTGCTACTGGCCATTACCCAATGACTTTAGTAGACTGGTTCTCCAAGTGATAATGTGCATATTCCTTCCCTCCATTAACAGTAATAACATGTAATGGTCCCAGCAGTTCAACTCTGGCTCTGGTAGCCATGCCAAGGAAGAAAGCATTTCCTTTAGTGACTTCCACTGGAAGTGATTTGTTCTTACTGGAGGATCTGCTTTGAAATTTGTGTATGATCACTTACAACTAATAAAAGGTGTACTCTGAAATCTAGCTCTTTAAGAGTGATGGTGTCTGCCCTCCCCCCCATATGTCTAGTTATGCATTTGGTCAGAGATTGTAGTTTGGGAAAGTAACATATGCCAGTGCTGTGCTGATGCAAGCAGATTTCTCATCAGTGCTTGTTATTTGCAAAGACAACTTGGAGATAAGGGAGGAGGAGGAGAGGAACTCCCAATTCACATCCATTGCTGGCCTCAGAGAAATTTTATTTTGGAGTTTTTTGCCAACACTTAAAATCTGGATGGGAGACCTATATCAAAGGAAGGTTTACAGTAAGAGCTACGAGATTCCAGACAATTAAACTTTATTAGTCTGTCTGAAACATTAAGTATTAGCTTAAAAGAATAGTTTTTTAATCTCCTCTCCCTGGTGCTGTTTACTGTGTAGCAGTGTGGGAGGGGAGCAGCTTCTCCAGCAAGGTATTATTGCTGCTTTTTGTATAGCTGGTGTGCAAGTGCCTATGGCTCAGGCCTGCTTCCTCAGTCCCTGGAGACTCAGCATGTTACTTCTCTGGTGTCTTCAGCTTTCTGTGGCCCTAAACCAAACGAGCCTTCTCCCTTTCTTCTGTGTCTGAAGTAATATCCTTAGCCAGGTGCCCTCCAGGCTGATACCGTATCACAGGTACTTAGATGGTACCTCTGAAAACTATTGGCCTCCCAGGATTTCAGAAAGTGCAGCAGGTTGGGCTGCTGTGTCCAGCATAATTCCAGTGATCTTTCATCTAGATGTATCCTTTCTTATCAAAGTTTTTCTGCAGTGTGATTAGAAACCAGATGTGGACAAGAGGCTAAAAGCCCCAGACAGGCAAAACTGCTAGTTTCTTGGGTATCCAGGGGACTGTAAATTTCAGTGTGAGCGTGTATTTTGAATTTTCTCTTGAAAATAAAGATGCTGTGGTTTCTTTCATGGTGCTTTCTTTTTGACTCTCAGATGTGATTGATGATCATCTGCTTCTGGGTTATGTTCGTTTTTCAGAATGTTTCGGTGAGCTTTGCAGTGTAGAAACTTAATTCAGTACTGAGTGAGTCAGTCCATATATGTTCTAAACCCATGGTTAACCTCACAGAGACTGTTATGTGAGATGGAGGCGGACAGAAATGGGTAGATTCTAAACTGAGCTTTTAAAATAAAAGTAAATGGAGTGAGTTGTTTAATGACCTAGCATTGTAGCCTTGCTGTCAAGTCAAACACTGGAAAAGCTGGTTCATCCTGCAAAGGAGAAAAATGAGGAGCCAGCTACCCTACTCATGTCTTTCAGGTGCTATGGCTCATGAGATCCTGCTCTTTATGGTGAGACACCCCCTCGCCACCCCTCAATTCTCAAAGCAAAGGAGCTCTTTAATAGGAAGCTGCCAATAAGGAGCTGCAAAGGACTTCTTCCCTCTTTGCTTAGCCTTGGCAGTCTGGGGATCAGTTCTGCAGCATTTGGTAATTACAAGCCTAAAAAAGAAGCCAGCCACAGAAATTGAACCTGCTGTATCCTCTTAATTATGCTGTTATTGCCTCGAGGCCACGCAAACAACACCCTTTCAACAGGATTCTCAAATAACTAGTTCTGCCCTTCAGCGTGGAGGCCTGGCATACCTTCTCAGCTCTGTTTGACCATTTTTGTTACATTGCTACATTGGAGTGGTATTGAGTGGTACTTCATCATGGACAGTAGCGAGCAGTTTCATGGCCACACAAGTAGCTTTGGAAAAGCCAACTGTGCTGAGGTTCTCTGGTTAAGAGCAGCTTTACAGGCATCAAACTGAATTGTCTTGCTGCCACATAGGTACTTTTTAATCCCTCTGGTTTTCCCTCAAAGCTTCTAACATGCTTCAAAATTCCTGAGATTTGTGCTGCTGCTGAAACTAGTTTCATGTCTAGATTCACTGTTGTGGGTATTTGTAATGTGGTTATTCTTGAAGAATATTCAGGATATAGAGACAAGTGTGGCTTTGCTTTCATTGTGAAGTTCCCGTCTTCCTCACACACTCTGGACATACTCCTCCATGGTTCCTTTCTTTGTCATCCCATTGCTTGTTTTTTTTTCCCCAGTGTCTTTTATCTTGTGAGTAAAGTTTGAACAGTACGCAGAAAGTTAACTGCCTGGAGTCTTTTAAATATAAGTAACACGCACCCAGTAATAAGCTGTCGGTTGTTTTTTTGCTGCCTGCAAAGAAACATAAACACAGTGCTCATTTCTGGCAGGTTTTTACTGTCAGAGTTTCTCCTATTATATTTATCTTACAATTTGCCAGGGGGTGAAGTTATTAAGTTTTAGCAGCAGCCATCGATCAAGTTCACAAGTTAACACGATAAAGGCTCTGTGCCGCTCCGATCCGGGAAAATGATGATCCTCACTCGGTAATTAACTAAATGAGAAAGTTAAATCTTACTTGAGAGCTGGGAGAGATGAAAGAGAGGTGTTTGTCAGTTTCTCAGTGGAAATTAGAAGCAGTTTTCTGCAATTCCCTGAGCTGCTGCTCTGTCATATTTTACATAAGCACTGGGAAAACGTCTTGTAATTAGTGCTGTCATGGAGGATTTTTTTTGCTGAAGGATGTTGGAATAATTCATTAGATTATCAAGAAAGGCTTGTGTCCTGAAATGATTAGCACAGTGAAATTTAAACCATTAACGATAACAAGTTTAGAGCTTACTGCAGTGCAGAGGCACCCGGGGTATGTCTGTGCCTATTTCAATCATTCCTTATAATTAAACATTATGTCCTCTTTTTTCCTCCCCTTCACTAAGACCCATCCAAAATTCCTGTTAAGGTGGCTCTGTCTAGATCACACAACTAACCACAACTGGTGGTGCAAGCAGTTTGAGGTGAAATGCTGCAGTTGCAGATAAGCAGTAGAAGACATCTCTCAGTGTCAGAGCCTGTAGTCCCAGGGAGTCCGGGAAGGAGGGGAGAAGCCCAGTATGACCTGCTGGTACTGGAACGTCGAAGGGAAGTCCCTTCCTTTTGTCTAAAGAGAAACTCTGAGAAAAATTTGCAGTGGTGGTCTAGGCTCTCAGTCTTTTCAGAGCTCCAGCATGAAGACGTCGTGCAGGTTCAGAAGGTCCCAAGCCTTGCTGTTTTCTAGCCATTCTCGATATTCTAGGAGACAGCTTCTCTTTTTTCTTCGACCTTAAGAGGTGTCTTCTTACCTTAAGAAACATAATCTGAATTCATCCACCCTGTGGAAAGTGCCTTAACAATGTCCTCTGCAATGATTAGAGGACATGGTGGGTTTTTTAAAAAATATATAAAAGCTGTGACCACTCATATGGGTGGGGAAACACTATACCTATACTGGAATCAGAGAACTGTGCTTGTGTTTGTTTTTTCTGTGCTTTAGGAGGCTCCTTGGTCCCCTCTACTGAACAAAACCAAAAGTAACCTTGGTTGTCATAAATGGGTTACAGCTGTGATATACCATGGCTGTTTTGTTTTACATGCAGAGCAGTAGATTTATCCAGGCGTTATTTATCTGTGTTGAAATATTGCACCTTCCTATAGTTGCAAGCCATTATTTAGATTAAAGTCCTTTCATATATTAGTCCTCTTCTACTTCACTGGGCATACAAATCTGCTTTGTGTTAAATGTAGCCATTTGGAGAAATGGTCTTGTAATTATGGGCTGCAATGGAGCATAGTACATAGATCCCTGAGCTAGTACCAACCTGAGGCACTCAATCCCCTGGGTTTCCTGGTGCAGCTTACTAGCTCAGACACACCGTTGCAGGAGTACGTCCACTGTTCCTGCAGATGAGTTGTTGTGCCTAGAGCCAGCCGCTGGGACACCTCTCAGCCCCCACTTACAGGGGTTTGTGAAAAGGGAGTCAGAAAAGCTTTATCTGTTCCGAGTTAGTAGTTTGCTTTTATACCCAGACTTCCTCCCAGGTGATGGACTATGAGTGCTTATTCTTCTTTGCCACTTCTGGAAGTGAAGCTTATAAAAAGCATGACCATATACAGTGCATTTGGAAGGATATTTACCAGTATGGATGGTGTTTGGGGCAGTTCTTTCTTTTTCAGTTGAGGCCTGGTTACTGTACCAGGAGAGGGAATAGGCTGTAGACGATTGTGTGCTCCAGGAAATAGCTGCTGTTACTGTTCTGAGGTCATTTGTCATGAACTTGAGTCAGCTGATCAGAATGGTTGAGTCATCAGGGTTGCTCAGGAAGCCAGATTGATTTTCTTATTGATAGTAACCACCCTCCCACCCAATGCTTTAACAATGCAGATGCTTGATGTTGTTGGTTTGTTGTTGCTTTTTTTAATAACGGGCCTTTTTCACTGAACCCCCAGTGAATTATCAGGAATCTTCAAATTGAAATTCTGGAATTACATTCTAAACTGTAGCTACAGGTGGTCTGAGGGAGGCATGTGAGCATGTATTGTGATTGAATGATTTGGGAGCCCCTGAGTTCATCTGTCTCTACTCTGCAGAACTGGTGTGTTTGTGGCTTGCCCTGTCCTCCTGGTCCCCAGCTTGCATAGACTACAGGACCTACTGGGCACACCATAGCTACCTCTGGGCTTGTCCTTGCTTCTTTTGATGGGAAGCCAGAGCAGGCAAGGGTGCAAACCAGGTCTCAAGTTGACATTGGCAGAATGTGGCTGAAGTCCATGCATGAACCTAAAAAATGTGGTGTTCCCTTGTTATGTAATTTGGACATAAACACTGTAACATGTATAGTGCTTTTCTTAGCAGAACCACTACATAAACCTGGAGTTTGACTTCCAGAGCTGTTACAAGTGTTGGTCAATGGACTCTCTAATTTACTCATTATTCCCACCCAAGAGGCCTGTATTCACTTGGGATCTAGGCAGAATGGGTTGTTTTGTCCTATCTAAGCCATCTGTTCGTACACACATAAGCCATTACTTGTTTTTGCAGATGTTGCAACTTCTGTTCGATACCCCAAACTGATGTTTTGGAGGTAACTGGGGAGCTGAAGGCTGCTGTGAGAAGGGTGCTCAGGAGGCAAGGAAAGGGCAGAACATGGTGCCACCCCGTGAAAGGAGTTGCCCCCTTTATGGTCTTTGCACATCAGCTGTCTACTCCGCTCCAGCTCAGCATATTAGTCAGACTTCACAGTCTCTCAAATTAAAAGGCAGAGGTATAGGTTTTTAAAAAATGCTTTGTAGAGACAGCCTGTTGTGAGTTGCACAGCAAACAAAATGAGAAAGGAAATGAGTTCAAGCTTGTAGAATACAACATCTCTCTGCTGTCTTAATCCAGCATTTTTACAGGGGTGTCTGTTTCGCAGGCAGCTTAATTGCAGCAAAAATGACCAGAATCGCTTAAGACTGATGTTCAGTGCAGTCCGTTGGTAATCATGTTTTGCTAGGCTGTTGCCTACTATGAACTTTGCTAGGAAAAGTCCAGCCTTTCACACCTAAGACTTTATGCCCACAGTCCCTTTAGAGATTTCTCTTTATAAAAAGTTGGCCCAAGAGACAGTATTTCTTTCGTGCTGCCCAGTCCTGGCTCTATGACATGCTTGCATGCTTGTGATGACTAAATGAAAGTGTAGCTCAGTTGTAGCCCTTGTCTTGCATGATCTTACTGAACACACACAGAAATTTGCAGGGAGGAGCAGGGGGTAAAAGTAAAGTTGAAAACATTGAACTGCAGAATTGAACACGGTGTGATCTCCGTGTTCTGTGTTCTCAAAGAAACTTAAGTCAAACCATAATTCGGAAATAGAAGAAACTGCTTGTTAAAAATGACAGCTAATTACTGTCTTTTTCTACCAGAGGAAAGTCTGTCCAGCTCTGCTGGAAATGCTGAAAAGAGTATTTAAGGGGATTTTCTCTAGAAAATTAAATGTACGTGGTGATAAGTTGAGTAGATTTTCAAATTACAAGGTTTTTGGTGTTCCAAAGTCAGGATTGCAGTCGGGGTTGGGGGGTATTGAAGTACAGGAATTATTTACTCCTGAGAAATGAGAAATTCTTGCATTCCAAACCCAGTTTCAGTAACTAGATTTTGTGGTCTCTAAATAACCCACTGTTTTGACACTTGCTGAAAAAAAGCATTTTGTTGTTCTTTCTTTTCCTGTAAATCAGTTAATCATTAGATATCTTTGCAGAGAGATTTAGATACTCGTTTTTTCCCTTAAAGTTAATATAGTCTCCTGGTGAGGTTGATGCCTGGAATTACCATCATAGAACAGAAATATGGCATCCCTACATCAATGTTTTATATATTCTGATATCTGTAATTGTTTTTAATTATTTGATAATTAATAGAGAACCTTTAAATGTATTTTGTAAATAAAAATGATGTAATAATAGTGACCGTTGTTATAATGCTGTCTGATGTTAAACCATTGCAATAAGAGAGAGAAAATTACATGTTTTCAGCATTTAATACAAACTGTTTGACCAGTATGGGAAAAAATAATTTCCCAGCAAACAGTTAATCTTACTTGGACAAAGGATATCCTTGCAATGCAAAATGTGCACTTTTCTTCCAGTTAAATCGTTTAGAAAGCAGAAATTGTATCTTGCTATCAAGTAGTAAATTGAAATGTCAGTGTTCTGTTTTGTCCCTGAAACTCTTATTTGAGTTGAGTCCTTCTGACAAGACATTAACTGTGCTCAGAAAGTTGAAAATCTTTTATTCTGTGAAAGAAGTATGTACCAAATATCAGGGTGTGTTTTAGCTGGCTTTGCTCTCAAGGTATAATTTCATACTCAAAAGAAGTGCCATCAATTTTTTTTCTCATCTGTTTCATGCATTCCCTATGCATTTTAGCAGCAGTTCATTCTTTAGGAAAAAAACAGAATACAAATGCAGTTTTCTGTTGGTGCATTGAAGTAACTGGTAACTGTAGATCAGGAATCCAAATGCATTTTACTGTCTGCACAATGTAAATAAAATTGTGTTTTTGTTAAATTGCCACTCAAGGTTTCCTGTCTAACAAGAGTCTTTTGTGTGCAGCTCTGGCATGAGCCAGTGCATTGTCCTGCAGGGGTTACAGGTCGTGATGGCTGTGCTCCGACTGACAGCACCAAATGGGATACGTGGTCTCAGCCAACTCATGTATCAGAGTGCTTTTTTCCTTCTATTTTCTCCCCCCTTGAAACCACTTGAGCTTCTTTTCATATGTGTGATTTGGGTTGTTTCTCTCCTTCCTGTTTACAGACAAAACTTGCCAATGGCACTTCCAGTATGATCGTGCCCAAGCAAAGAAAACTGTCTGCAAGCTATGAGAAGGAGAAGGAACTCTGTGTGAAGTATTTTGAACAGTGGTCCGAGTCTGACCAGGTGGAGTTTGTGGAGCACCTCATCTCCCAGATGTGTCACTACCAGCACGGACATATAAACTCATACCTCAAACCCATGTTACAGCGGGACTTCATCACTGCACTGCCAGGTATTTCTGCAGGCAGAGGGAGCTTGCTCCTCTGTCTTGTCTTTCAGAAAACTATTCCACTCTGGCCTGCCCTGCTGGAGAGGTCTCTTCTAGGGTCAGTTTGCAAAATAGAAGATAGCTTTTGAATGTAAAGCTCTATACCAGTATGAAATGTAGTAATATTTTATTTTGTATTCCTACCGTTTCTCAAGGCATGATCTAATACCACCATGGTTTGGCTAGGAGTAAATGATAGCTCACATATGTATCGTAAGGATAGTCATTGCAAGCCACAGGGTAGGTAGTTGTACTTATAATGCCCACAACAATGCATGCATAACAAAAATTTTTAAAATTAAAACTACTACTCTTACTGGTTGCTCAGCTGAGGTTTTCCTTTTCTTACTTAGATTTTTTTTGTCTCTCCTAGTAAAATACCTTCCTGAAGCCATCACTTTGATTATGTCTTTATTGCTAATAGAGAATGGAGGACATAAGATCAAAGGATGGATATGTTCTATTTTTTTGCACCTCTGTAGTGCTTTCCATTGAGAATATTATCCCAGCTGTTCTCAGATGTGGCATTGGATGTATCTCACAGAATGCACACATAAAGTAGTGTATGTGCAGTTTTGTATTAGCCCTGACTTATAGATGGGAAGACTGAGGCAGTGGGAGTTAAAATATATACAGCAATAGAGTTTCAGAACCAGACAGAAATTCCTGGCTCTTTGGTCTTTTTTTGAGATGATTAGATCATACCTCTGTAGATAGATGGGTAGATAGATATTTAATAGATTAGCATTCCCGTGGCATGGGTCCTTAGTCTGAGATGGACCTGAGCGAGAAGTGCTACAGACGTTGTCTCTAAATAGTTAGTTGAAGAGAGGAGTTTCTTGCCAAAACTTCGTTCTGTGAATAACTTTGGAGAACTGCTGAACTCTGACAATTTGTTCAATCCAGTCATTTGATCATTCTTCAGAAGGAATTTCTCAACATGAAATTTAAGTTCTAGGGTTCAAAGATGGAAAAAAGCATGTTTAACTGTGAATTGCACAAAGCATAAAGGCACTGCAGGAGTTTTGCTATGAAGTTAAATACACAGACTCACTGGATTTTTAAGCTCATTGTGCCCAGTAATCAAATGGCTGTTGTAGCATTAAAAAAAAAAAATCTCAGTTATGCTAAGTACCTGCTTTATGCTATTTTTTAGTAGTCCAATGGCAATAATCTTATGTACTTAGAGCAGCATTATAACTTGTGGAACTGTTCTGTTTCAGAAAAATAGTATTTTGAAAGTGCATTGGTTTCCCCACTCTTAAAGTAGCTACATACACAATTTTTCCAGGTCTTTCTCCACAAAACTCCCATCAAAGCAAGCCAACACATCTCATTTGCACTTGCTTAATTTCATCCTACAGGCCTTTTTGTGAAAATTTTGGGCAAATGTTATAAATATTTTCAGAGGCATTCAAAATTTCCTAGCCATACCATTTTTGTTAGTGGTCTTTTCGCAGTTACCCAGGAAGCAGCTATTTTTACTATCTCAGAATGCAGAACAGATAGGAATCAGGCAGCAAATATGTGAGTATTTGAATAGTTGTGGGAACTGTGTTCTTAAATAATGTATGTGCATCAGTTTGCATATTTACAAAGTGCTAATGTCCTAGTGAATATAGCTCTAAGGGAGAAAATTAATGGCAAAGAATTACACTGGCACAGACTCTGCAGTCTGTGCAGGATGTCCTGAGTATAGGCAGGTTTCTAATGAGGGGAATGGGAAAGGGGAAGGTAAGAAACTGCCTAGGAAAGAGTGATAAACCTAAAATTTTAAATTAAGTCACATAATAAAAAAACCTAAACTCTTCTAAGTATTTTTTAGCTTTCTGAAATTCTCAGGTTCATTATTCTGGTTTCATTTTTACTCCTTCATTCTCTCTCCTGCTCTCCCCCTCGAGTGAATAAAACAATAAAGCTACTTCAAAATCATGAGGCATCTTATCACTGTCCTCCTAGCACTGTCCCAAAGAATGACTAGAATTAAAGGTAGTTTTAGATCATGAGCACGTTTTACTAATGTAGAGTAAAATTGGCTCAGATTATTTTCCCAGTACTTTGAACAGAATTAAGTTTGTTTGAAAAATACAGCTTAACTGTGTACTTAACAAACTTTGTTCTGTTTCTGAGAAATAAGGTCTCTGCTTAGCATTTCCAAGCTGTTTAACATTTTTTATGAAGAGAGTCATTTTTATAAGGGTTTCATGTGTGAAATAACTGAAACATTCTTGTTGGTATGGAGGGCTGAAGGGCTAATCGTGTTTCACATCGATTTAGCAAAAACTGTTGTGAGGAGAGATTTCTGTTTTTTAAGGAAGTGATGCTTTGTTAGATACGTGTCTCAGTGAGTTGTGCTGTTCCTAAGAAACAAAATAATAAAATTGAATTTGCAGCCAGGACAAAATAGCTCTGTCCATCCACTTATCATAAATATGAAGAGGAGAGGCCAAAACATTAGTATTCTTTCTCTGCAAAGGGTCTAGGATCAATTGCAAAGGATGACTTACAGTCATGGAAGAAGTTACAACACCTCATTGCAGCAAGATCTAAAGTGCAACTACTGATGATCCAGAAAGGGCAGGTGGGTCAGAGGCAGACTTGTGAGTGAAGATTACTGTGCGCAGTTTATGCAGTGTAGCCCTGCTTCCTAAAACCACCAATTGTTCCCCACATAAAATAGTTTCTTGCTGCGATGCTGCTGACATAAAGTCACCGATATGGATACTACACAGGCAGGCATTTGTAAATGTCCTGGTGGGTCTGTAAATGTCTGTGGGCCCACTGGAAGCAAGACAGAGTGGGAAGGCAAATATGCCATTTCCACCCAGTGGAGAGAGCTCAGGGCTGCAGGTGTCAGGGTGGGGAAGCAGGGGGACATGATGTCCATGTCTGCCCTACTGAATTGCGGAATTCCCGCAAATTCCAGTTCACATTCACTAAGACATTGTATCTCCCTTTCCACAAATTGCCATAGAGTCAATCTAAATTTACACACTCTTTTTTTTCTTTTTTAAAAGAATTTTATATAGTGGCTGTATATATCTTTTCAGATTAAATACATAATAAAGGCTGCTGATGCTTTTATTTTGCAGGTTGACATCTAATTTTGCATCTATAAAGATAAGAAATGTCAGGCCTCTTTCTGCGCTCTCTAGTTGCGCATGGTATCATTCACGTGCTTTTTCTACATATGAATGGAAGCATAAAATGCTGGGCAGAATGTCTCATCTGAAGTGTATTATAAATTTAAGATGTTTGAAAGGAGCAAGAGGAGGCATGCTGAATTTTCTCATCTTCATGTATCGGGAGATAATTTTGAGATCTTTCGGTTAACGAAAACAAAGGTTGGGCCTTTTGTGTGTCATGAACTCTAATCAGAATCAGCTGATTGCACCCACTTTGGGTTTGCAGACTTACAGACATGTGACTGTAAAAATGCACTTGCTTTCCCTGTCTTTGAGGCTGTTGTTTTGAAAGCAAGAAAAGATGTATTTAACTCTGTCCCAAATGTGAACCAGAGGGAAGATGCATGTAATACCAATCTGCCATGCTTCCTTTTTGGTTGGTTTTATCCCTCATTATGCCTGAGGGATGATGGGGTCTAAACTACAACTTTCACGAAGCCTCTGAAATTTGACCTGTGAAGTGAGGTAATCTCTTGATGGTGTGTCTCACTTGTGAATTAAACAGTTTCCAAGAGAAGCTGTATTTATGCAGCATCTCATTTAAAAGGCATCTTATTGTCCTGAAGTCTTACTGATGATGCAATTTAAGCAGGTAAGGACACATTTTTACAGAGTATATATCCAGTAAAGAAACGTAGCATAACCTTCCCTGGCCCCCAGCTACGCAGATGTTACGTCAGGCTGCTTGGTGCTAACCAGGCAACTGCTTTACACTTCACTCCAGCCATGTTGAAACAAAGCCAGTCCTGGTATTCACACTGGAAAATATTTGCAAATTATACCATTTTGGTGCATATTTTTCCTCCACCCACTAAAACAAATGAAACTAGCAAACCTGCTTCACTTTCTTCTTACACAGCCTCTCCTTCCCTCTCAACTTCCCTGTGCATCTGCATATCTTTCCCTCCCCCATGTCTAAAGGTACCACTACCCTTCAGGGCACACATTGGGAATATATATTTTTTTCTTCATTACGTTTAAAAGCTACTGCTTTAGCAAAAACAGCTTTTGAGCCGTTGGAACATGAGAACAGCTGTAGCAGTGAGATGAGAAATGGTCCTAATATAGAGAGATTTTGGGGGCTGCGTCGCTGAGTTGGAAATGCCATCCATAGAATATCCCCCTAGTGCTAAAACCCATCGAAATAGATTGGAATGACTTCTTGGATTCTTTATTATTTTTAATGACTTGTTGTGTTATATCCAAAGGAAGTTGGAGAATGCTGTTCACTCCTGAACTTAGCTGCAAATGCACTTCTGTGCATTTGGTCCAGCTCTGCATGCAGAAGAGGAGATGGAAAGAGAGGGTATCTTTGTACTAGCAAGGGGAGTTGTTTTAGACTCCATGTCGCCCCAGCAAATAATTTTTTTTTTTCTCTCCCCCAGCTCGGGGATTGGATCACATTGCTGAGAACATTCTGTCATACCTGGATGCCAAATCTCTGTGTGCTGCTGAGCTGGTGTGCAAGGAGTGGTACCGGGTGACATCGGACGGCATGCTGTGGAAGAAGCTCATCGAGAGAATGGTCAGAACAGACTCCCTGTGGAGGGGGTTGTCAGAGAGGAGAGGATGGTGAGGGAACTGCATCTTCACCTCTTTTGCCCCCATTCAGGACAGGTGCTGTGTGTTTCAAACCATGTTTGAAGAGGGTTATTTAGGACCCTGAAACATCATGTTGGTTCCAAACCTGACAGTTGCTTAAATAAAAATTTGGGGGTTGGGGAGTTCAGGCATAATTTGGCTATGCAGGCAATGTGGGGGCTTTTTCCTCACCTTCCTTGTCTGATCATGCTCTTATCCCACTGTGACAAGTGAGATATACAGACAGATTTTTACGCCCAGCTGTCATTCAGTTCAAATTAAGAAGCTGTGTACACCCCAGGGGAACACTAAACTAGTCAGCAGTTCAGAGCAGAAGAGCTTTTTTAGGGGTGGCAGTGGGGCAGCATGTGCTATGAATTAGTTGTTTCCTGATAGGTCTGTTTGTTTTCCTCAGCAGATTTTCACTATTAGATATCTGTTTAATTTTCAAACTGGAAGCTGAGGGTAGGTACCACGGAGAATAGGGGACTTTAGAAATGCAGATAGATTAGTTAATAATCATCTGGAATAGCCTTACTACAATGTGGGTCTCACTCAAGTTTGAAGCTGCTCGGTTAACATTTCATTAGAACTTTCTCTCTCAGGGGTACATCCTTTAATACATAATTTTCTTTTCCAAGGGTGTCCCTAGGATGTTGGCAGAAAGGAAGCTGGGTATGAATATTTCATAAACAAGATAAAAGTGACAGCTCAGGCATTTTGGTTGCTATTAAAAAGAAAAAGACACAGAGATGCAAACAAAGACTCCTGTTTTATGGTTAATTTTCTTGTACTGTTTGTCTCAGGAAGTAAATGCGAGTAAATCAGGATTATAAAACATCCTTTAAAAATAAATACTATTTTGATTTGCTTCCAATAGTGTAATGTTTATAAAGAGTGTAAAATAAACACAAGCATGGCAGTGGTAACTTTTGCATTCCTTTTAGGGCCTTGTTCTTTCTAGGACTTCTATTTCTGCTCTGTATTGTTGAGGTCACAGTAAGTCCAAAGAGGACCTTGAGATGTTACTTAGTCCCTCCTGTTTCCCAAAGGCAGAGCCAGGTTTCTCTTAAGTCATCCTAGATGTTTGTCTAACTTGTTCTTAAAAACCTTCGCTGATGGAAATTCCCGAGGCCTTGCCTGTTTCACTAACTTTAGTGTTAGAAAGGTTTTCCTGAAATCTAGGCTATCAGTTCAGCATATTGTATTTATCCTACACAGACACACAGGACAGTTTCTCAGTCTCCTTTTTGTAGTAATCTTTTCCATCTTGGAAGATGATCATGTTTCCTACATTTTGGATGCACTAACCAACCATAATCCTGTGTTGTCTTGTCCTCTTGTCATTCTTGGTTTTCTCTGTTTAGACCCTCCCCAGTTACTCTACTCCATTCTTGGAGGATGGTGTAATCAGCTGGGTGTCTTATTTCTGCTGAGGCATCACCAGAGTTTGGTGGTGTGTGTGGGAAGCATTGCTTTGCATATCGTATAGAGGACACTCCGTTTTATGCTTTCCAGTAGAACATGTGCGCTTTTTTTAACAGTGGTGTAATGCTGTTATAAAATTAATTGCCCTTTCTATGGAAGTTTTACTTAGCCATTATTCCTCAGCTTGCACGCTTATGTTGTTTCTCAGTGGTGAACTTGGCATTTGTCTATTGAATTCGATTCTATTTATTGTTTGGTATTTCTCCATTTTGTCAGGAGCATTATGAGTTTAATCTTGTCCTCCAAAGTGCTTGTAGCTTCTCACAGCTTTAGTATCATTGGTCAGGTAATAAATGCACTCCCTGTTCCATTCCTTGTCATTGATGAAAATGCTCAATAATTACATACCGAGGACAGACTCCATGCAAGATCCTAGCTGCCATCCTGTTTGACAGTGCACCATCGGTAAACTGTGCTTTCCAGCCATTTGTGTGTCCACTCTTGAGCTCTTCCAAGATCATACTTCTCTTGCTAAATCATTAGAATAGCCCGTGAGAAGAAATTAGGTCAGTTTGACATGGTGTATTCTGGATTGATCAGTGTTGCCTGTTACCAGCTTGTCATCTTCTAGGTGCTCATCTGATTGACTCTGTGCTCTAGAACTGCTAAACTGTCAAAGTTGAGTTGGATGTCCACCATTTACTTCGTGGACCTTCTTCCTTTTTTTTAAAATGCAAGAGCTACACTTGTCTTTTTCCTGTTCTGTGGAACTTCACCTGTTCTCTACATCTTGTCAGAGATCATAGCTGATAGTTCTCAAGTTGCTCCCTCCAGATTTCAGAAATAACATTAGCATCAATTACTAGTCATACAGACACATGACATTTCTGAAAAACAGTTGCAAAATCCTGCTTCTCATCTCAAACGACAGTCACACCCTGTTACTGCACCACTTCTTCAGTTTTATGCAGTGTCTTGGAGGTTGCTTTGACGCAACAGGAGCAAGTTGTGCCCTGTCTTTCAGATTGCCTTCTGATTAGCTCTAGAAGACACAACTGCAAGCATGGTGGGATGGTTAAGAGAAGCAGACAAGAAATATCCAGTGTAATTGCATCTCTGCCATATAGAGCTTTAGAGCCTTTAATCAACACTAACGCTGTGCATGGCACAAGGAGGTGACCAACTGGACAGTTCAGGATGATAGATGTCTGGTGTTATTTGCTTACAGCTCCTCACTTTGCATGTTGGCTGCCTGATGTCAGCATTTGCAGCTTGTGCTTTACAACAGAAACACCCGGTTCCGCAGCACAGTAGCCTTCACTGACAGCTTCTCAGGGAGCAGCAAGGGTTACACAGATTTAGAGGAATAGAAAACAGAAGCCCAAAATCTGGGCATGATTGTGTCCATCTGAATACTTGATTGAATTTGCCAGTCATCAAAACCTGCAAACAATAGTTCCTTTTATCCCAGAGCCACAGCACAATGACTACTGGGATGCTGTGGAAATTCCAAGCAATCCTTTAGCTGAACTATAAACAACTGACTTTACATGCAGCAAAGCAGAGCTTACAGGTAGCAACAAGACCTTGTATCAGGTCAGCTAGTAAAGTTGCAAACAATCGACAGCTTTTCAGGCACATAGGCTTGTATACAGATTTCATAGACCTACTACATGTCTTCCAGAATGTGTCCTAGGTATTCTGTGTATCTCCAAAGCATTTTTCGTCTCCCTGGGCCAATAATTTAAATTTTCTTGTATGCACTTCCAGACTGGATCACAGTAAATAGGCAACCATCTACTTAGCGGTTTGCCTGCACCCATGTGTTCCCTTCCTCACATGTGTTTGTCGCCATATGAGTGGCTGCTGGTCACTGTGTTTGAAGACTCAGATGATTGCTTTGTCCAAAGGACAGCACCTTTCTCTCAAGTCGTACTTGAAGTACTTTATTTAAAGAATTACCAAAAGTTCTTTTCTTCAGCATTTGTTATTTTCTGTGTTCAGTCCTATAGTTTGCTACTGCCTTATAACCTGAAAATTTTGGTTCATTGTTGCGATTTCCCTAGTTCAAATACATCAGGGCAGCTAATGTACAGTCTCTCAAATGAGTTTCAAGGTATACTGTATGGAAAGGACAAGAAAGAAATGTGCAAGGAAGTATTGAACAATTAATTATGCCATAATGGAGCAAGGGAGGGAGAAGTGGAGAGCTGGCCCAGTGTAAACTCTGTGCCTCTGATGCCAGGATTACACTCGGAGGCATTTGTGCCTCTTTCCGTTTTGTGAGGCATGTTGCCAGGCAGAACAGCAGTTAGTACGCCCATGGTGGGGTTTACTAGCTTCCACACCGTGTTTGGTGGCTTCTTAACTTCAGGATGAGGAATTAAAGTTTTTTACACAGCAGGTAGTGATTGCCGTTTACGGATTTTTTTTGTAGCAAAAATCTAGCTTGGGATATGAGTATTCCAAATCAGTGTTGAAATGAGGGAGGCACCACAGATGAAGTGTTGCTTACCAAAATATAGTAGCAGTAAAATGTCCATGTACCAAAACTGATGCTGTTCCTGCCAATACAGATAAAAGCTAGACTTGAATGCATAGTGAGTTTGAGGGTTCCTTGGCTTCTTTAATTTTCTTTGTACACTTTATTTTAAAAGTGACCTCTGATATGGTTATGTGTATGGTGGGCATGAGCCATTCTCACCTCCTGTTGAGCTGAATGGGCTTATGTCCATAATAGGTAACATATTTCCCTTCCTTGAGTGACTAGGCACAGATTTTTCATGAATATTTCAGTGTCTAAATGCAACACCAACGTGTTGCAAGGCAAATGTACAAGGAACCACCCCATCTTACTGAGTAAATTAAGTTTGAATGTGAATCTGTCTGTGCTTTCCAACAGTGATTACCCATTTGTAAAATGCCAGGAGGACCTTTCTTCAAAATGCTGAAACATGATTTGTGTTCAATGGAAGTGTTCTTTGTCTTCCAGGGGACAATATCTATTTAAAAATAAACCTCCTGATGGGACTGCACCACCCAACTCCTTCTACAGAGCACTTTACCCCAAAATTATACAGGACATAGAGGTAAGAAATAGCTTTCAGATGTGGTGGATTTTTTGTTTTTTTTTTGTTTTTTAAATCTCCCTGATTTATTCATGATGCTGAAATTCTGACAATATTTTGTTCTAATGAAATGTTTCATTAAATTTGATGTGTGTGTGTTTGCCCAGAGTTTGTGGATCTGGGACAGTTATATAAGGTCCCAGGCTTCGCCGCTCCATTAGACAGAGGATGAGTTGGATTGTTCAGTGAGCTGTTTGCACATTGGAGTCTCTACACCTTGCACGTCAGATGTCACAGCAGCACTGTACCAACTTGATTTTCTCTGTTCCGCAGTACTTTGCTCCACCCAGTGCAGATGAGACTTAATAAGATGTTATGGGCAGATATCAGGAACTGAGCCAGGGAGAAATTGCATTGCTCAAAACTGCAATCCTAAGACCCAGGGAAACAGGAAGCAACTGAGCATGGTTGCCTTGTGTCTAGTGTGAACATATGCCATGTTCTGGCAATTTCCTAATGGCAAAAGTGGTGCTTAGGCACTGTTGCAACAAGTTTGTACGAGCACTTAGCTCAAGTTCAACTGAGACTTTCTTTTCAGTTGTTTAGTTGTTGAGTCACAGGGGTTAAAGGTTGGAGATAGAAAAAACTTTTAGGTCACTTCTCCCTTGCCATTCCAGACAATACAGATGAGTTTAGCCATGATATGTTTTCCAGGCCTTTGTCTGTTAATTGGTTTTATTATGTGTGTTGCTTCTAGAAGGCAGTTTATGTCACTGTATGGGCCTGATACCAGGAAAAGGTGTGAAGAAAAGTATCTGCTGTCTTCTCAAGCAAACAAAAAAAGGGGAGATAGTTCTATGCTTACCTTTACATCCCTTTTGTCTCCTGTCTCTCCTCAAGACAATAGAGTCAAACTGGCGATGCGGAAGGCACAGTTTACAGAGAATCCACTGCCGAAGCGAGACAAGCAAAGGGGTTTATTGTTTACAGTATGATGATCAGAAGATAGTAAGTGGCCTACGAGACAATACTATCAAGGTGAGAGTGCTCCAGAATGGCATATTAATGGCACGTAGTGCCTATGCCATAAATAATAGTGTCCTAATTTCAGTGACACCTACCCAATCTCTTGTTAATAACCTAGTCTTCCCTTTTCCCCATCTCACACCTGCACAGCACGTATGCCTCTTTTATCTGGCAAGAGAGACCCTGTTTTCTTACAGACAGACTTTGCTAGCAGAGTTCTTGTCCATCAGTAATTACAGGCTATGTAATTACTGTGCCCTGTACCCTGATGAGAAAGGTAAAACCTACGTTCATAGTAAAGCCAGTAATATCAAAGATGTTAATGTATTGCACCAAAGAGCCTTTAGAAGACTCTACAGATGCCACTAAAGATATTTTAACTGCACTATGGCTGATGTGTTGTAGTAAAAAACTGACCAGTCAAACCAGTAAGTGCTGAACGATGAAAACCTTACTGAGTTGTCTGGTTTTGAATGTTTACTATCTTAGATCTGGGATAAGAATACATTGGAATGCAAGCGAATTCTCACCGGCCACACGGGTTCTGTCCTGTGCCTCCAGTATGATGAACGGGTGATTATTACTGGATCTTCAGACTCAACAGTCAGGTGTGTGCTTGTGATTTGGAGCTTTCTGTTTACCTCTAAGATTTTAGCCTTGCAAGCTGCTGAAATAATCTTTTCTTAAATGTGTGCTGTTCAGTCAGTTCCATGAAGTAGTTCAGCATATTTGTTTAGGAGTGTACTGTCCTTGTTTATCAGATGTCCATGCAAATGGCTGTCAAGGAGAAATGAGAACCTAAGCAAAGGCCAGTCAAGGTCAAGATGACTTAGGAAGGCCATCTGGCATTTCACCAAGGTTTTGCATGTTTTGACACTCCCTGAGAATGTTTTAAATTCTCCTTGAGAATAACTTTTTAAAAGTTGGTTGAAGTTTTCAAAGAAAGTTTGAAGGTTTAGGTCACTTAATTTTAACAAAAGATGTATGACTAGATCTCCTGTGATTTAATTAAATTTCAGCATGATGTTTCTCTTTATTCAATCTTTCTAACCTTGCTTTCCTTCCAGTCTCTGGCAAAAGGCTGGACACCTCAAGTCAGCACTTGTGGTGCATGTTGTGCAGATATGAAGTCCACTAGATGTAATATAGGTTCCCAGAGAGTCTTAAGACCTGCAGTGTAAATACAGGCACATATGAGTTAGTGAACTGCAATATGAACTTGGATGTGAAAGAGCAAGTCTGTCTTCTCCATGTTGTTATATATTCTCGTCAGACTACAAACAGTGCCCATGCAGTGAAGTTACAGACAACAAAAAGTTGTGTCAGTGGCCTTTTCTGAAGCTATTAGCATGTGTTCTGATGGCTGCAAGCTCCTCATGGTTATCACCGTGCTTGCATGTAAACTACCACTGTTAAGCTAATAACCATTAAATTTAGTTCCTGACATGTGATGCATGTAGTCTTGTGGTGCTGCTAGATTTTGGGGTCCTATCATTAGTAGGAATCCAGAATTTCAGCAACACTGCCTGCATGGAGGCAGTGTGGGAACTGCATTGTGCTAAAGAGATCACAAAAGGAGAGGCTGATTTCTGTAACAAGCGCTATCATCTTCCATATCAGGCCAGGCAGGCCAAATTGCAGACTGGCTACTTGCCCAGAAATGCTTTGTTTCCCACTGTATCTATAAATGTTTGTACAGATCCCAGAGGCACATAGGATGCATCGCTTTTATCCTTGGGTCTCCTCAGGAAGAGGGGCTTCATCCAATAGACAGTACAGATGGGCTCTTAATGCTTCTGAAATCTCAGGGATGCACTTGTCCAAAGAAGTCAGTAGGTCTCGAGCTCCTGTTCAGTCTGGCAACCCTGTCTGCAAACTGCTCATCTGTTAATGGCTCAGGTCTTTAGTCTGTGAGTTTTTCTCCTTTGCATTTTGTCATTGGAACGTAGTTTTCTTTCTTATTTATAGTCCATAAGTTGATGCACTTCAGCATCCATAAGTTAGAAAATAAAACACTAGAAGTCTCTCTCACATCTTGCCTTTTCTTACTGCTCCCCTTGTTGGCAGAGTTTTAACTTCTGCAATGTCTGATGTGCTTGATGATACAGCCGTTTCCTGCTGTCACATAGTGTATCTGGGATACAGGTGTGATGGTGCCAAAAGAAATCTCTTTATGGAGGGTAAAAGGAGTTTGCCAACAGAAAAGCCCAAAAGAAACATTTCTGAGGCTTAAAATCTTCATTTCAAGTCCTAGAAGTTCTGTATGAAGCCTTTGTCTAACTTTCATCTTAAATTATCTTTCAGTTGAAAAAGTTTGTTCCAATAACATAAAATTGACATAAATGCTCTGTCTTATTTGGGTATTCAGCACATTCCTGGAATGTGTACCAGATGCACTGCAGAGTAAATGCAATTTGTGGTGCAACTTGTGGCAATTACTTATATTTGTTTGAAAAGTATTATCTTGTCTTCTGCTTCTGTATAAATTATCCTTTGAGTTGATAGTCCTGTGAGAGGGGTCAAAAATTAAACCTGTCACTGAACTTGCTTCCCCATAGGTCATGATTCAGTACTCATTGACTGGAAATGGAGTATGTGGTAGGCTGACACAACCAGGAAACATCAGTCTTTAAGGCCATCAATCTCATACCTTTCCTCAGCACTAAATTCCCTTAATTAAAGAATGCTTTTTTCCTGGCTGGGTTATTTTTATGGTGTTAACTGCATTGCAGGGTTTTTGGCTGCTGGACTGTCTCAATGTACACATAATCAACAGGTTTATAGAATACATCTTTTTTTGAACTATTTAATAGATGTAGATATGACTTGTGGTGTTTGCTTCTCTAATGTTGCTAGAGAGTCAATTTCCTCTCCCCATCCCTCTTCTGCTCTACAGAAAATCCACTGTACAGTTTTTTTAACTCTCTTCTCTCTGGTTTGAAATTTGAAACTGCAGGGTGTGGGATGTAAATGCAGGCGAGATGCTGAATACACTGATTCACCACTGCGAAGCAGTACTGCACCTCCGCTTCAATAACGGCATGATGGTGACATGTTCCAAAGACCGTTCCATTGCTGTGTGGGACATGGCTTCACCAACAGACATCACCCTAAGAAGGGTGCTAGTAGGGCACCGAGCTGCCGTCAACGTAGTGGACTTTGATGACAAGTACATTGTATCAGCATCAGGTGACAGAACTATAAAGGTGAGGTGTTTCAGAGGCTTTTTATTTGCAGCACTGGGGTATTTAATAACCAAGAACAGTGACCAGACAGGGAAGATGGTCCTTGGCAGTTATTACACAGAACTTCCTTTAGAAGCAGTGTTCTTCCTGCTGCTCATTTCCACTCGTCCCTCCTCTGTTGAGCTTGCACAACCTGTTTACAGAGCTGTATGGCAAATCAGATCCAGGTACAGATGCAGTTGAAAAAGGACTTTTTTTTCTGTGTTCTTTTTCGACATGACCGCTTCCATATGTTTCAGCATCAGTCATGCGAACAGTTGTCAGAGGGCAGCATGGGGGCAAAAGTAAAGGTGAGTGGATAGGAGTCACTTAAGTGTTATTGCTATGATCCCAATCTGCAGCATTAAAACTGAGGAAAATCGAGATCCTGTGTAGACTAAATCATAGCCCAAGACTGCTAAAGCTTGATTTTGGAAGCTAATTCTCATACGGTATGGCAAAAATCTTCTGTGTACAGTGACCCAAGCTGCTAATGGTTGCAGACTATAGTCACAAGTCATCAGAGGGGTAATTTTCCCAGTCTTAATGATAGCATCTTCAATTAAGGGCGTTCTGGATGCACCTATATATCATACACATACCAGCTTTTGTTAGTCTCTTCTTGATAATTTTATCTCTGTGTGGTTCCCTCCCCCCTTCCTGTCACAGGTATGGAACACTAGTACCTGCGAATTTGTACGCACCTTAAATGGCCACAAACGAGGCATTGCATGTCTTCAGTACAGAGACAGGCTAGTAGTGAGCGGCTCTTCAGATAATACTATCAGGTGAGAGACACACTCCCCATTGCAGTATTCTATGCAAGCACTTGTCTCTGATTGCTTGGGATGTGCAGAGGTTGGTTAGGCAACTGAAGTGCTCTGTACCCTTGTCGTCTTTGAAATATGCTTTCTTTGGTATAGAACATTGGGAACTGGAAAGAGGTATTAGAAGCCTGTTTTACTGTGTTGTGTTTCATCCTCTATATCTCAAGAGTCCCATACTAATCAACAAGTTGCATTGCTCTGACAATTCTGGTGTATGAAAGAGCTGGCAAGTACCATTTTCTGTGATGTCCTCTTGTGATATTTTAATTGGGCTATGTGTCTAGTTAAAGGGGTCAGATTTGCAGTAAGAGGCATTTAATCCTCTGCAGAAATCCTCCTGGGCTCTTGCCAAACTCGTCTTGTGGTACTTGGCACCTGGTTAAGTCTGGAACAGCTGGTTTAGAGCATGAGGTTCAGTTTGCTGCCTTTTGCACTTCTCCAGCTGCCCTGGTTGCAGTCTGAGATTTAACTCCTTCTGGTATCATGAGCCAGGATTTCTCCCTACATCCTGCAGCTGCTGGCAGAGGGATGTCCCACTAATCTCAGGGTGTACAGAGCAAGCTTGAGTAGTAGTGTACGTGACATAGGGAGATGGCTCGGTTGTGCAAACAGGAGTAAGGGCAACCTACCTTTTGTCTTTGTTGTTGCTTTAAATAATTGTCTGCCTTCTGATAAAACTTGAAAGCTGGACAGTGTAAGCAGAAACCCTTCACTTTGCATGTCAGTAATGATTTCTCCTCAGTGAGAATGATTTCTGCTACTGTTTGCCTGTGGACTTTGCTTGCAACGCGCTGCCTCTCTCTGCTTTGCATTTGCACCAGGAAAATGGTGGTCCTTTGGTTGATATCACTAGGCCATTGTGCCAGATTTTAGTACAGGGCTGTCTGAGAGCATGACCGGGAGAGCTGGAACTTCCCTCTTAATCAGGGGAAAAAGCATTACAAGCATTGTGTAAGACTAGCACCACTTACACATGGTGAGAACTCCTGCACTTCGAAGGGAAAAAAAATAACCCTCTGCAATTGTACTATGCAACTTGGTCTCGGAATTAAAGCAAGAAATAGTTAAATATTACAGCAGTTAGGGAAGGATCTAAAATATGACTTGCAATGCTAATAAAAATAAATGTCAAGATAGTGATAATGCTAAAGAGGAATACAGTTACTTTTATGCTTACATTGCACAAAATCCCTAGTTGACAGATAAATTGTGCTAGAATTTCAGGAATGTTGGCAGTGAACCTTGATGGAAGTCAAGTTTGGCAGCTGTGTGGGCAAAGCACAAGACATTACCTGGTCACATCGTTTTCTCCCAGCCATTAGCAGAGGGCACAAGACAGTGCAAGGGTGATTAAGAAAGGGCAGGTTACTGGGCAGGTTACTAAGTCATCTTTCTGGGTGGATTGGTGCTTTGTATGTTTTATTTTAATCCACTGTAAAGTACCGGACATTGTGTGTTGGCCTTTAGTAGAGGCTACCTCCTGATACAGAATTTTAAGTTTGTCGTTATTCAGTTGCAGGGAAACTTTTTTCCAAAAGACAACTCTGTGATTTCTAGTTTTGCAACTGCAGATCTAAGGACATGTGACGTAGCTGAGAAATCAGTATCTTTCTTCTGTTGGGAGACTCCATGTATAAAAATTATTTAGGATTTGTTTTAAGCCAGAAATTTCACCAGTGTAAGAGGACACAGCTACATAGGCATCACTGTCACTGTGCCAATTTCCATCTGGTAGAAACTGGTCCATCAATTTTAATCCAGTCACTTCAGTATCTTAGCCTCTAGGGCCAAAGTTCTTAATTGCTGCAGACAAGCATGGTATAGAAAAAAAGGAAAAAAAAAAAAAGGTAATTTAGAGCAAGAAAATAGAATCAGACTACATCATCTTGGGTTAATTTTTAAATGAGTGGTCAATTTGCATGTGTGTATTCAACCTCCAGTGTGTGCAGACATGGGGATCTGATATTGGACTGTTTAGACAACAGCATTCACTATAGGTGATGGGGATTCAGGCTCACCTGCCTTCTGTACATCTTCCAGCTCTGCCAGGACTTCAAGTGAATTAAAGGTTGAGATAATTGCAGACCTCCCTCTACTTCCAGAAGTTCTCTCAAAGCTATAGGAAGGAAGAGTGGTGGTGGTTTTGACTGCGTACACTTTGTAGTCAATTTTTTTAGTTAGTTCTCAAGCCTTAAGAGTAGTTCTCTTACTATTTAGTCCTTTGACTATTTAAAGAAGTAGAAATTTGAGAAGGTTACCAAATCTGGGAGGTACCCTTGGTACCATTTCTGCTAGGAGATTCTGCTCTTACGTAGCAGTTATCCCTTTTGTACATGAAGGCACATTCCCCACATGGCTAGGGACATTATCATCTCTTCTAATCCCATTTAGATTCAGGTAAAACCTCAAACTGGGACCTGAAAATACAGGCCTGAATTAGTATGATGCAGCCTCCCAGAGCCACTGGCAATCTCAGGCTTGATGGCAAGAAATGGAAACACATGGCATGAAAGTTCCTGGCACAAGATTGCTCTTCAAAACTTTCTGCACCAGTTCATTTCTGGCATCCTGTCCATCCTGTTTACGGTCCTTGAGATACTTATTGCGCTCTGACCAGCCAGACTGCCTTTGGCTGACCTTTGCCATGGATTTGCTTGCTCTGACCTTGACTGGTACTCATGTGAAAACTATTGGGATCTTCACAGATTCCTGAAGGATCGACTTCACAGAGCAAAGAATCACCTTGTGCTCCTCATTGGCCTCAAACGTGTGCATAGACAAATGCTTTCCCAGTTCTATAGTGACGAAAGAGTTCTGTTCATTCCTCTGTTGTCCAAAGTGAGAGCAACTTGTCGTGCCAGGACAGCTGCAATCGTTATCCACAAACCTTGGGCACACATCCACTGGATCTGGATTATTCCCTGGGGGACCTCAGGAGTAAAATATGTGGGGACAGTTTATCTCTTTCTCTGTCTGTCTCTCAAGAAGTGACCTGACCCCTCAGCAGCTGTGCTGCTTTGAGATGTGTCACCCAGAGAAATTCCATGAACCACCCACATTTCTCACTACTGTGAAGTTCATGTCAGTCTGAACACTAATTGAATGAGCATTTAAGAACATTTGTGACTGTTTTTTCAGCTATGTGTCAGGGCGCTGCAGCAGATATTGCTATTAAAAGATTCCTGTATGAGCAGAGCATGTCTCAGCCAGAGGTGGAACACCGCTAGACAATACATGTCAAAGAATTTCAGTTCTTGTAGGGAAATAATCTTTCTTTTTCCATGCTAATTGGGAGTCATGTCAAAGAGCTGACAAAAGTATGGAAAGCAAATAGACTTACTTCATAACTGTTTCAAGTATTTAAGTATTTTTCAAGGTAGTGTGTAAGTATAAAAATGAATGTATAATTTATTCTCCATGATAAAAATCCTTCACAAAGCCCAGAACTCTGGGATATTTACAGTTGAGAGAATAATGCATTGCTGGGTCCCTTACTGGAATACTGTGTACTGGTTTTGGTGCCAGAACTTTTTTAAAATACTGGATTCTTAGAAACATTTAGCAGAGAGCCACAGGAATTACTTGAGAGCAAGAAGAAAATGCATTACAAAATAATAAACATAGAGTGCCTATTTTAGCTTATGCATAAGGTGCCTAGATTACAGAGTAAATATACCTTCAGTGGGAGAAATGACAAATAAAAAGGGCTTGTTAATTCTTGTACCTTTCACCACTGTATTTGTGTCTTAATTTGTCTGATGGTAGTCTCCAAATCAGAAACATTCACGTAGGGGTACAGAAAAGGGCGCATGCCCTGTGAAGGTGATCTTACCAATTGGAACAAGCTGCCAAGGGGATTGATAAGTCTCCCTCTCTTAACGTCTTGAAATCAAGGCAGGATACTCTTATGAAAAATCAACTTCAGTAAAATAAAGTTATGAGGCTCACTGTGAAGATAACTGGGACATACCTGTGTTACTAGAGCTGTAGATACTAGACACAACTGGTCTTAAAATTTTTGGATTTCTGACTCGTTTCCCGTGTGATATTGTAACATAACAGGCTCATGTTGAAAAGCACGCATCCACTTAGCAGCAGGAAAAGGAGTGATGAATGTAGTTTGTTTCCTTGTCATTTCATCATAATCTTTATTTCCAAGTTTCCATTAACTACAAGCAAAGACCAAAATATTTCACTGCAGTGATCAGATATTCAAAAATTCTTAGTGCTTCTTTGTACTCTCTTCCAGGCTGTGGGATATCGAGTGTGGGGCATGTTTACGAGTACTGGAAGGCCATGAAGAGTTGGTGAGATGCATACGCTTTGATAACAAGAGGATAGTCAGTGGGGCATATGATGGGTGAGGCTGTCAGTGCAGTCAATACCTTGCATCTTCCTGTCTGTCTCAGTGTCTCACATCCCACTTTGCTGTATCTTCCTTATAAATACTAGACTTCTTGTCTGTTATACCAAGAGGACCTTTTCATGGCCAGTAAATCAGGCCCATGTTACAAAGTATACCTTTTTTTCTTCTTTTTAAATAAGTCAGTATGATTTGATGTGCGTGGTCCAGTTCTTTAGCTTCTAAGAATATCTGACCAACTCAACCTGAAACCTCTTCTAGCTGAACCACTGGTAAGAACAATCTTTCTCATCTGTGGTTATGTCTTCTGGACCATTTGCCATTACAGACTAGGTGTCTACACTCCCACATGTTTCTGTTAGTTATTACCACCTGCTTTTTATGTGTTTTACCTTGTTGACAACATTTTTTTTTCTTCCATTAAGCTCTATAAGATTTACAAAGGGGAAATGCAAGAACCAGGTCTCAAGAGCAGAAGGATTGCTGTAATTTTCCTTGAACTGGTAGATTAGCTAAGCTGTACTAACAGTTAAATGTTTTCCTGTGAGCATTTGCTCTTTTTCTCTTTAACAGAGCCATGGTGTTTGTCCATTTTTTCACTACTAGGAAAATTAAAGTATGGGATCTTGTGGCTGCTTTGGACCCCCGTGCTCCAGCAGGGACCCTCTGCTTGCGAACCCTTGTGGTAAGACCTTTTGGTAGGGGTGTCGGAGGGGGCAGAAGAGTGTGCTTGATCAGGGCTATCTTGAGCCATGAAAACTCAAGTCAGCTTAGCCCCATTCTGCAGGATCTAGATATCATTTCTAGGACTCTGGCTTTTTTGGCTGTGCAACTTTTTTTTTAATGTTGCAAGCTATAAAGCATTAGAAATTAGAACCTGTGGAGTTTTTACTCATTTTTTTAACAGTTTTGTTCTGTGATTTGGAGTTAATAATTAAATCCATTTTTGAGACCTGTCCTTCTTGAAATCCATGTGCCAGTAGGTTTACTTTAACCTGTGTGTACCTGATGATGTAGTAGTAAGTTGTCTTAAGTTGTTGATGTGAAACATCTTAAAGAAAAGTAGTACATTCCAAGTTTGAGGAACAAGAACACCCTTGGGGTTGCTTTTAACTTTTAACTGGCTTTTGGGTGTTTAAGGAAAAAGCAGGTAAGGACTGGAACAGACAGTGAAATTGCCTCATCCTTAAACAGCAGCTACTACTTTCGTGCCGTCTGTTGGTATTTAGTACAGGTCTGATGATGGTGTGGTTAAAATGTCATTGTGTGAGCACTAACAACATTCACAGTCATGCTTAACAGTGGCTCTGCACTGGTCTTATAATAACGTGGGCAAGTTGTGAGAAAAATGCCAGTACAGCCAAGGCCATGGGATGGTTCCTATAAGCATTCCTCTATCACATTCACCCCAAAAACCATTCAGTGTTGCGGGGGATAAAGGAAGATTTTAACCCAGTACCAAATTCTCATTTGTGGTAGGTTGACCCTGGCTAGGTGCCAGGTGCCCACCAAAGCTACTCTATTACTCCCCCTCCTCAGCTGGACCAGGGAGAGAAAATATAACAAAGGCTCGCGGGTCAAGATAAGGGCAGTTTAATAAAGTGCAAGCAAAGGACGCACGCACAAAGCAAAGGAAAACAAATGATGTTATTCTCTACTTCCCATCAGCAGGCGATGTCTGGCCACTTCCTGGGAAGCAGGGCTTCAGTACGTGTAGTGGTTGCTTTGGAAGATGAGAAATGCCCCCCTTCTCTCTTCCTTTTCTTAGCTTCTATAGCTCAACTGACGTCATATGGTATGGAATATCTGTTTGGTTAGTTTGGGTCAGCTGTCCTGGCTATGTCCCCTCTCAAGATCTTGCCCAGCCCCAGCCTGCTATTGAGGGGGGCAAAAATGTTGGAGAGACAGCCTTGATGCTGTGCCAGCACTGCTCAGCAGTAGCCAGACCCAATACAAAAAAAAAGAAAAAGAAATGCTAAATGTATTTATTTTTTAGCTAAGAAGTGTTTGGGTTGGTATACATTGGACCTTTTCCTGCTGTGGTATGTGCCTGTAGTCTGTGCTCTAAACCAAGATCATACCAAGGCTGTCTGATTCTCTAAAAGTGTGGTTACTTCTCACCAGCTGAGCTGTGCTAGCTGGCCTTCTGCACACTCATTGACCACCTGAATTGCTACTGTTGCTGTAGATTTCCCTAAGTATTTTACTTCACCTTTGGTGCAGGCTGTGAGGGTTACTGTGACTCAGCTGACAGGCAGTAGATCATTAAGCCATGCTAACTCTTTTCCAATCATGTGTTTGGACTATAAGCTGCGGAGTAAGAGTCTGTGAGAGCCTTGGATGCCTGCAGGTACTATGTTGAAAAACCTTCTTGTTAGCCAAATAGAACTGCAAATAGTTTCATGGCTGAAATCCAGAAAACCCCTTTGTCATCAGCCACCCAGTTCCAAATTGTGGAACAACTCTGTGCCCATGAGCACATATCCTGAGAGTCTAACACTTCAGCTTGGTATTAGTAGTGTTCCTGCTCCATCCTGAGACAAATATGTGCCTAGTAACCTGTAGGCTTAATTTAACTGGTGTGATTTCCTTTGCATTTTCCAGCAGTGGACAGCCAAAGTGCCCCAGCTAATTATATTATAAATCAGAAGCGGTGGGATGGAAACACTGTAGGAATCTCAACACATGGATACTCATAAATCCCCGTTTGATAGCAATGGAGGGGGCCAAAAGAGGGGTGGCAGAGGTAGAAGCTGTTGTGGTGCTTTTAGGACTTTTCATGTTTATGACAACAGGACGTCCTTATACCCGCTTACCCATAGTTTGGATTTTTTTTTTCTCTTCCCTCGGCCTCTAAAATTAAACCTGGCTGCACAATGAACATCGTGAGTCTCCTGCTGCTCGTGTTCAATTTTCAAACAGTAGGAGGAAAGTGCACGGATAACAAATGCTCACTGCATGCCAGGTCCCTTCCAGTTTTGTCTTCCGTTAGCTAGAATGGCGGCCACATGAATTTGACAGAAGCTTTCCAGGCACAGAATAAGCACACAGTTCAGCTTTCCTTACGAGCTAAAGAGTGCAGGTCCTTGTGCCCTCAACTTAAGGTGTGCATTCTGCTTATTGCCACTGCAACAGCAAAGGGCAGGTGCTATGTGGAACTTCTAGGGCAACCTTACTTAGTCCACAGTGACTGGGAGAAAAAAGGGAGTTTTGGAAACAGTTTTTGGAAGTACCTCTTTCTCAGTGTCTCTGTGAGCAATCCCTCAGTGGATCTGACTGTTGTAGTGATATTTTTTAGCAAGAACTTCTTTACTTCACTGCTACAACACAGACTCTGGAAAAACAATTCTTTTTTGAATAGGTAGGAAGACGGAAACCCATAAGGTGTTTCTAAGACAAATTCAAGTTATAGTTAGAAGATCAGAAAGGTTCCAATGATTAGACCTTTTTTAAAATTTATCTTAAAAATAGAATCTGACTTCTGTGTGTGTGTATTTTCAGTTAATTTTAAGATTGAGATTCACTTTAAAGCAGCTGTTGCGCTTTGCAACCAAGCTGTACTTTTGTAGTCCTGTGCCCTAAGACAGAGGCTTCCCATTAGTAGCTAACAATTCCCTTTTGTCTAAATGTTTGAGAAACCTGTATTTTCAGTATTAAAGTATTTTAAGAGATGTTTTTTTCCTGACCCTAAGCCCCTTACAACATGTGAGCACTAAAGAGAAATAGGTATTAATGGAAGAGATAGGGCTCGCCCTAGTTGCATAGTTTCTGTTTCCTTCTGACTGAGAAGGCCACTGCTTACTTTTGCAGCAGTGTAAGCACCAAGAAAAAATAGGCAACACAAAAGGGAAAGCATAGTGGATTTGCTCTGTGATAACCAGGATCTTGCCATTCCCTCCTGTTAATTACAGTCTGAACTCTTGCCAAATTGTCATGCCATTTCCACTCAGCCTCAGAGCAGAATGTGAACTGCCTATAAAGAATGCCCTTTCTAGTTCATATTTTTAGAACTGCTTAAGAGGAATTATTACTGTGTCACTGGACTTCACAACAAGCTCCTTAGTGTCCTCCAGTATTAAGCTCCTTCCTCTTCAGCAGTGGCAATAGTGCCAACTGTTGAATGCAAAGTTTTCATCTCTCCCCCCGTAACCGGCTGCATCTGGGAATGCTGTGATTTCAGGAAGGAGTTTCACTGTGGAACAAGGAAGACAGTGCTCCCATCAGCCTCGCCAGACTGAATTGCATTGTGGAGGGAGCTTAGTTTGTTCTGCACAGTGTGTGTCCAATACTGGGATTTAAGGAGTAATGGGATAACTGTAATGTTAACTTCCTGCAAGCCAAGTACTCAGATATGGCAAGCCCTTTTCACTGAAAGAGGGCTGAAATTACACTATGTGATGGTGATGCCCAGTGTGTCATGTGGGGTTTACTGAGAAATGAATGTGACACTAGAATCGAAGCCCAAGGTCATCTTCCCTGCTTCATCCCAGGTGCCAGCAAGTTCGCAAAGTAACGTGCTGTGTCTCCCACTTGCATTTAGGAGCATTCTGGAAGAGTCTTTCGACTTCAGTTTGATGAGTTCCAGATCGTCAGCAGCTCACATGATGACACCATCCTCATCTGGGATTTTCTGAATGACCCAGCTGCCCAAGCAGAATCCACTCGTTCCCCATCCAGAACATACACCTACATCTCAAGATAAATAACACTACACTGTACCTCACACTCGCACAGGTAAAAAAAAAAATTAAAAGAATAAAATGAGGCTCAAAGGTGACTCTGGATGTAGTGTGAGCATGCTGCTTGAATAACTAGCTGGGTCTGTCAATATTTCTCATCTTGGTTGGACAGTAATTACAGTGTCCTGTAAAAGGACAGGAATAGTTTTGATACCCTAGAATAGGGACTTTATTTTAGGATTTGTGGCATGTGGCACCTGTGAGTTCCCCTGAAGAACTCCTCCTCTGTCTATCATCATCAGTAATAAAATCAGGTATCACTGCTGTCCAGAAGGAAGAAGGGTTTCTGCAGAGCGAGTAGAGCAGCTGCTGCCTAACAAGGGGATGCAGATGGCCTGACCCTGGGCAGTTGTCACCAGGCAGGAGGGTTTTGCCAAGAAGCGTCAGCTTTATTCCCTCCCTCTGAAGTGGTGACCATTCTTCTCACTCTGCAGCAAGCTGATTCAAGAGAACATTTTGGCTAGGGGAGGAGACACTGAGGCACAAGCCCAGGTGAATTTAATCGAGATCCATCAGTGTGCAAAGTCATTTACTGATAGGGCCTAGCCCTCGTTCTCTCTCGCATAGCGCAGGTGTTAAATTGTTCATATCAGAGCCTGGCTGGTTTGCTCGTCACCTTACCCTTTTGTCTTGTGTCCACAGTGTGGGGAGGACATAATGTTTCATATGTTTGGGTCAGCTGTAGAGTGGATTTGATGTATATGAGTGGGGTGGGATAGCATGATTGCCCACTTTGGTGGATACATGCACAATTATTGTTAGTATCTTGAGAAAAATGGCAGAAGGACTGACAGGCTTCTGCAAATGTCCACAGTGACATTTTCCCTTGAAAACGTTCTGTCATGGGGCACATCCTGTATCCTGTCTGTTTGATTGGTAAATGTACGGTGATGCTCTGGAGCTGTCAGATCAGCTGTCTTGATTTTCTCACTCTGGTTAATCAGATGTTCTTTTAAATCATTAAAAGGTTTAGTATGAATGGGGTTTGTTTGGTTTGTTCTGTTTTTTGTTCCCAGGACTCACTTAAGCTGCAGTATTTAAATTACCTGCCAATGCCAGGACAAAAGAACTATCCACGTAACCAATACTTGCTGAAGAGAGAGGCTCTCAGACTTGTTTCTGGAACAAAGTTGGCATGCGGTTGATCTTGGACAGGGTCTACTCAGCGCGGCTGACTGCTAAAGTGCTGCTATATCAGAAGATAACTTTTATCTTTCATGAACAGTTAACATTTTTAAACCTTCCCATCCCTTTCCTCCCTCGTCCCCCTCTTCCTGTTCACTCCTCTTCCCTTTACCCTATTTAGTTCCCCTCCAAACCCAATCACAGATGTCCTATGAATATATTTAAGATGTTGCCAGAATGTGTTGCTTTGCTGTTAAGCAGAAGACTTATAGCACAGTGCATCCTGCTGAGAGAGTCACTTCAGGGTGGGTGGGGAGGAGGCTGCTACTCAGACCAAAATCAATATCCATTGCTAGGCCTTTGAAAAAGCATTCAGCTCTGAAGAACAACAGAAACACTTAGAACAGCCAGGCCAGGCCCCCCCAACTTCCCTGCGGCTTTTGGCTGTTTTGACTGCAGACCTATTTTTTGTGGAGAGAGGACCCTTGAAATTTGACTATTATGAGCCAAATCCATCTCTTTCCTCTCCTGCCTGCTCTGCTAACCCTTTGGAAGCTGGATGCATATCGTAGTCTCCCTTAACATCTGCTTGGCTGGGGAATGCTAGTCGATGAAGAGTTAAACTCTCTTCTGCCAAAGTCCCAA
>VYZV01035299.1:153945-179594 GCA_013401275.1 Pandion haliaetus | reverse complement strand
CCCGTCCCCGTCCCAGGTAAAACACTGGCCCAGGGCAGTATTTCACTAGCAAAGGGATTGTCTGTACCATCTTCCTCCTGCTGTTCTCCCTGAAGACAGTGTATTGCTGATGGCTTACAAATCATGCTGTAAATTGGAGGAAGTTTGAGGCTGGGGTGAGAAGGAAAGCTGGACATTGCTCCTTTCTTTCTATTCCTTCTCCTCTGAGGCTGTAGCTGGGTGCTGGAAGAGGGAGCTGCTAAAAACCTTGTGGAGCTCTCAAGATCGAACCACCCTAGAGTGGAGACACTACACAAATACTTTGGCCATGACAGTGAGACTTTGCTCACATGAATGAGCAAATCACAGTCCCCTGGTGATGGCAGATGGGTAAAATAAGTATGGCCATGAGTACAGTCAGTACAGTTAGCAGTGGCTCCTTCAGGGCAGTTCTGCAGCATTTCTGGGGCTGGCCTTGCTAGAAAGCCTTTGGAGGGAGAGCCTTTGGTGTACTTCTCTAACCTACATGCATGCTGCATTGCAGTTTAGGGACACAGGCTGATTAGTCCCTTTGCTGGTAGCTGAGCCTTTTGCAAATTGCCATTGTTTAGAAGATAAAAATAGCCCTAAAAAAGAGGGACATGAGAAACAATTCTGCATGTCTGAATAGACAGAGGGGTCTGGGGGAAAATGGCTCTTTTTACAGAGCTGGAAGGAATTGCAGCAGGCCTGCGTTTAGATCAGGAAAGACTGTGTAAATCAGTCCCTGGCCATTCCAGGTTTGGGCCCAGATCTTCCACTGTAGGTCTTGAATAACCCCCACTGCCTTAGTGGGGAGTGGCTCCAATCCCACAGCAGGAAATCAGGATCCTTCGTCTCTAAACTGGAGGCTGGAGGAGTTTTAAACAGGCTTTGTTAACACCCTCTAAACTTGGAACTTAGCAGATGGGTAATTTTTTTAAGCTATTCTCAACTTCACTTTGCTGGGGAAGCAGTTGCATTGTTTCTAATTACTTGGGATGAGCTTTTTCCACCAATGAAATTTTGCAAGGAGCTAGGCCAAGAGTCCCCAAAGAGCAGTCCAGAGGGCTTAAATCATTTTGGTGACAGCTGAGACAGACAAGAAGGCGATGGAGTTATGGAGGAAGGGAAAGCTGGTGCTTGGGGAGTACCTAGTACAGTTCCTGAAGCACACGGGCAGCAGTGTTGAGCACTCAGCTCCCTGTATTTTCCTTGAGCGTAGAGACTACATTAGTTCTAAAGAGTGTCTCAGAGCGCGTGGTGACACTCCTGTTTTCTATTTGAACTATTACTGGAAAAGAGTCAAACAGTTTTAACAACTCAGCTCTGTTCAGGTAACACTGACAGTGTGACTTATCTCTGCAGGGTCATAAAAGTTCTGAGTCACAATGATAAGTTCTCCCACAACTAATTTTGGCACTACTTTTAAGTCTAGGAAGGTTGCTTTGGATTTCAGGCAGCTCTACATACCAGGCATACTGCAGTCCCAAAGCTAAAATGGCAAGGGAGCAGAGAGAATCAAAGTTTACATCCCAAACTTTGCTGAATTGAAGTTCTGAGTCTTATTCTTGATGTTACTTGAACACTGTTCCTCTAAGTTCAGTTATTACAAGGTCTGCAGCATGGTTGCATATCAGCAGGTGTTTATATGACCTTGGCTGCAGATTTAATAGTTATTTTCCTCAGTTTGGTCATCCTCTGTCTTTTACATTTAGGTTATTGTAGAAAACAATGATCTGTTACTTCAGCCTCTGAAGGCTGCAGAACTTCCTAATATTTTAATTGCATCTTTGTGGCCAACACGTACAAGGATGCATTTTATTTTGCTAGTTGAGAGAATTTGGGAGAACTGGAAGACTGGCTGGCCAAACACAAGACACATCACCATTGCAGATTGTCCTGGATTGTCATAGCCCTGCTGCTCCATGCTGCTATTCTGTAACTATTCAAGCACTGTTGGGTCTTCAAGTGGTACCATAGTTTGAACTCTGCTATATAGAGCTGTTTAAGGTACAGTTAGTGAGCAACAGCTGAAATCCATTTTTGGCACACGGTAAGAATGGTGTCTTACCCTCAAGGGACTGCATCTGGGTACTTCATACAGAACTGCAGAAGGGTGGGCATTCCTACCCCACTCCCCGAGTTGTACAAATTTTCTCATAGCTAAGAAGGAAACTGAAGTTAACTGATCTAACTTGAACTTGAAACTGCCACAGCCTGACATTTGGTGGTGTTTATTGTGCGCCCAGGGAGGAGCAATCTGGTAAGTAGATCTCCCAATGTCAGAAGAAAGTGGCTTTTTCAAACTTCCCCCCTGCCTCCTTTAGTGTGTGTGTGAGTGTGCAAGAGTGCATGTGAGAGAGAGGTTTCAGCATGAACTGGATGGATAATCCCTCAGCCAGGTTGGAGTAATTGCAGAGTTTATAACGAAAAGAACTAGAACTTGTCTGCCAAAAGGATATAAAAGGCTGGAAGTGTCTGTGGGCTTTAAGTGTTGCACATTGCTTTGAAATGAAATTAAATACCTCTGCTGCATAGAGATCGGCACTTCTCCCACAAGTAGGAAGCTCACATTAGCCTTCCCCTTGGACTCTGGGATGGAAAGTACTGGAGGTGTGGGACATTCAGAGCAGGACAATCCATTATGGCCACACCATCTCCTGCTCATGATTCCTTTGCGATAGGGCACATTTTTGCTGCAAATATTTCTCATCTTCAGAGGAATACAGCTTGCTTTAAAATATGCAAATAGAAAATGGCATGAAGGAGTTTGCAGCGAGAAAACTTCTGTGGCTGTCTCCTCTGGAGCAGCCCCCTCTGCTCCCCATTAACGTTCAGGGACAGACACATCCGCTGTTGGAATGGAAGGATTCAGGTGACAAGTTGAGAAGTCTGTGATCATCAGAAACGTTGAAATGCTTTACACTTGTTTGTAAACTGGAAGCTGACTTGGACCACCATGCTGTACCTACCCACCACCTGCTCCTGCTCCAAAGGATCCTGTTTTCTTTTTCTTATTTTTTTTTGAACACTGAAAAAGCTGGAGAGTATCATGCACATTTCTCCCCTCCCAGGTATGTATTTCCTGCCCCTGCCACATGTTCCTTTCTCAGTCTGAGCAGAACTCCAGGCTTGGTTCTGAGGTTTTTGGCATTCCAGCTCCAATGGGAAGCACATCTCCAGGTTGGGCTCTTTGCCTAACTTTGTTGGCTTCCTTTAACACCTTTTTAGATCGCCTTTTGTGGCTGTTGATTCCTAAATCTGCTTGGGGGGGGGAATATTTGTGTTTGATAAATCACAAATACTAGCAGCTCTTCCTAGCTAGAGGAGCGGACGAGAAGGAGCAGCCAGCCTTCCTACTGCAGGTTTGCTCTTAATTGTGAGAGGAGAAGGAGACAACCGAAGTGGTTGAAAGCTAGGAGGGGGTGCAGGGATGGAGATGGATCTCCATAGAAGTGGGGACAATGCTGAAAATAAATCTCTTAGCTTGTGTAGTTGACTCAGAAGAATAGAGGTTTTCTCTGAGAGCATCAGAACGTAATGAAGTAAGGCCTCCAACTGTTGAATTTGTCAGTTGATGCCCCTTTTAGGTTGTACTGGGGGCATGAGGAGAAGGGATTGGTCTAAACTACACTTGCCAAGAGAAGAATGCCATGGTCTCCAAGTGGCATGCATGACGCATCTGATATGCTGAGCCTTGCCCTACTGTTGTTCCCCCCCCGAAGCAATAAGCAGCAGCTTCCCAGAAAGAGGGGGGAACAGCAAGTGACCCAGCTGTCCCCAAAGGAGGTCTCCATATGAAATCCCTCCATCCTTCAGCTGACAAATCCCTACTGGATTGATTAGCAAGAGGGGGCCACAGTCTTTCTGTGCCACTTTTAATTCGGAGACTCGCAGAAGCAACAGGTCCCTTGGGTGCGTGCCTTCTCTACAACCTCAGCAGCATTCTGAGCATTTGGCTTCCCCTCCTTTCCCCCTCACCCCATTTTTTTTTAAATGAGGTGTAGCCAAAGCATCTCTCCCAGTGTGAGCCTTGGCACACTGCCAGAATAAATCATCTTTTGTCTTGTCGTAAAACTCTTCCTGTGACTTTGTGCTTATTCCCAAAGACCACTGGGCTTCCGCAGTGTTGCCCAGCAGATATCCCATGGGGGTTGGTAACACTGGTTAATCGTTAGTCATGGTAAGCTGATACTCTCAAGATCAGAGGGATGTTGATGTACATGGATATACAACAAGCCCTTTAGATATTGTAGCCAAATCCTAAATAGATCCCTTTTTTTAATAGCCTATCACCCTAAAAGATATCCTGATTTCTGCTGAAGCAGGAGCCAAGTGCAGCTGTGGCCAGAAAATGAGCATGAAATACCAGTCTTCATCACAGACCAGCTCTGCTTGTACCTGTATGATGAATAACAATTTGTTGCCTTTACAGGCAAAGTGTTTTAATCTGCTGGCACTCAAGCACTGGTTTAGGTCTGAGCAAAGCTCCATGTGCAGGAGGATGGCAGGCCAGCCTGTCCTGGGCTATTTGCAGTGGCTTTTACAAGGAGCTAGCTGTGAGAATTTGGGGGCAATTCAGTGTGCAAATCTGGAGCTGCTTTTGAGCGTAAAACTTTGTTTTCAGCTACTTTGTCTTTATCATGCAAGGTATTACAGGGCTCAGCCTAGCCACAGTTTTAGCATGGCAAAAAAATAATGTGGACCTCAGTAAAGTGTAACAGATCCCATTTCTCGTAGTCATTTTACATCACTATGTTTAGGAGAGCTGCATGCCTGCCAGGCCAGCCTATGCTGCATCACCCCTGCCTGCTCAAGCTGAGGTGGATGTGGAAGTGGGAGAGGTGAGAAAGAACATGTTTTCTCCAGAGTTTTCTGTTTGTTACTCTGCTATATTTGTTATCTGGATTCTTAAGTAATGAGTGCTTTGAATTTTGTGATTATGTTACGGTGATGTGTAGTTAATGTACTAATGTTCACTTGAGCTAGGATCATGGTAACAGTGTGGTTTTTTTTTTAACTGTTCAGAAAATAACTTAAATACAAATACAAAGATTAAGCTGTGAATCTCTCCTGTTTTCCTTTTGGGCTGAAGGACACTCAAAATATCAAGCCTGTATCTTCCTTGAGCCCTGTGTATGTGACTCACACTTCTGCTACACGTGTGCTGTACATGATGTTTGCAGCATGAACACCTGGAAGTGCTGCGGCCATAAGGTGGACCGCTTTGCCCCAAGGCCTGCGTAGGTGCAGCTTCACAGAACACACAGAGTCTGCAGTAGCCAGTCCCACCCCAGAGCTGCCACTCACTGATGAATGCGGCATAAAAGACTGCGCTGGCAGTCAGAAAAAATACTTATTCCTAAAACCACAGCATACTTTTTAATTAACAAACTCTCCATTCATAGCAGATGGCCTCTGGCTGGGGCAAATGAGTCGGCCCTGTAAGCCAGAGAATGGATGTGACTGACACAGAAGAGCTGGAGCCATCCTGCCCATTAAAAAAGTGTGGGGGAGAAGCTATAAAGACTTTGTGTTTTTCTGGGTACTGTTGCAAGATCCTGGTAGGAGAAGCACAAATTTGTTTTATAAGCTAATCAGAATCCTGCTGTTCAATAATGAGTGAGTAATTGACATATCTCAGCACCGCCATGCAGCTCCATTGCTGGGGATGCTGTCATGCTTACAGCTCGCCTGAATTTTAACACAAGAACCCTTGCCCTCAGAATACCTTTCTCTTAAAAATGCTCCTCGGATGGCAGCCTTGGATCTTTCTGTTTTACTTAACAGCCCCTTTTAAAACAAAGGCCACTGCAGTTTTAAGATCCTGACTCCTGGGGTGGTCAGAAAACAAACCCCGTGCTCCTGCCGTCTCTCTCCCTGCTGGCTCCATTCTTGGGAGCCAGCAGGGGACTGGAGATTGCAAAGGCTCCTGCTTTTCTGAAGCGCTGGGAGCAGGATTCCCGTCACTTCCAATCCCCGTCTCTCCTTGTGACAGGGTTCCCGGCAGCTGTGTGCTTTGTTTGGCAAGGGTTTTCGGTTTTCATGTGTGTGTGTAAGTATATATTTACACCACTTTAACCTTTTTTGTTGCCTCCCTGCTTTTTCCTCCCATCCGATAATAGATTTGGAAGAGGAATTGCAGTGACAGGCTTCATCCATCGTTTTGGATCGGTCTGTAATGCAGGATGCAGCTTGACTTAAATAACATGTGACTGCCAGCACACACAAATGAGACCCCATACCTTTTATACTCACAGTCCCATGTCCCTGTTTGTACCCAAACAACACACATCATACACAATCCAACAAGAAAGGGCTTCTCCTTAGCCCTGTTCCTTAGCTAGTCCTTCCCCTTCTTCTCGTTGATGTCTAAAGACAAGGATCAGAGTATTTACTCCAGATTTCTAGGACTGGGACAGTGCTGTGCTGCAGGGCACAGGCTGGAAAACTTCTCCCAGGAATTCTGGAATCGCATCCTAAAACTCAAGTACTAAAGAGAGTCTTGGAGAAAGAAAAGTAATCTCAATTGTAAATTTCCACTGGAAAAGAACGAACACCAGACAGCTTATCTTAAATAGATTCAGTGGTTAATTACCCTTTCTGTTTAAAAATGTGTGCCTTATTTCCACTTCAAATGAAGGAGGAAAGTAATGTTTACCATAGCTTCAAATTAACACCATTTGATCAACCTACAGCTTTAAAATGAAATCTTCTCTTTTGGTTTTTGTTTTGTTTTTTTTTTTTTTATAATATTATACTTTCAAGAGTATAGTAAGCTACTTTTTGGAAAGGGGAAATTGGCCAGTTTAGACCTACGAGGCTAGAATTAATGTAATTCTTACCAAAAATGTTTAGGATAAATTCAGCAGTTGGGTGGTGTTGTATGGGTTTGAAGAGGATTAGGATGGCAAGCTCGCAGCCGAGGAGGCAGCATGGCTGGGGAGATAAAAGCACTGAGCACATAGACATGCTCTAGTGCTGCCATTGATTTCTGTGGGCAAGCTGTCCCACTGCCATGGCAGCCCCTGGGGTATGGGCTGCGCCTGGCTCCGGCAGTGTCCTGGCCCCATTTGTTCAAAGGCTGTGTGCAGTGGAGCTCCCCCCATGCAATGGCAGACCTGTCAGAGCCCAGGAGGGTGTGGAAATGATTCAACGTTTTGTGGAAATAAGATGCCACTCCTAGGCTTGAAAGCCTAGTGCTCTGTCTGTATAGCTGTGCTTGCAGAGTGCTCAAGTTGCTTCATAGCCAACGCACACACTGCCCAGGACACTGTCCCAGGAGGAAAGCACCTGTGCTGCTGGAGGAGAAGACTAGCAGAGGAAATTAAGATCCTGCTTCTGCCAACTATTCCATGAAAATCTAACACAACCCACTAACGGGCTGCAGAAATCTGAGGTCTCAGCCTGTCCCCTTTGCTGGCCGATCCCTCTCATGATGGACAGGGTGTGGGTGTGGGTGTGTGTGTGGGTGTGTGTGTGTGTGCTGCTAAGAGCAGCTAGAAATCTCCAAACCAGCAAAGAGGTTGCTGAGCTGTGGGGCTGATGTGCCAGGGACCACTGAAGTTGGATAAGGAATATGATCAGGAAAACCTGGGCTTGAAAAGGCCTTACATGTACAGGTAAATAGCCTTCCTGCAGCTGGAGAATGGAGTCAGATGGGCTTTCCAGTGCAACAAGGCAGAGACGGCAGCCTGAGCAGTGCTTTCAGTAGGAACACTGCTGCGTTTCTTCTGGTGGACGCTGTGGTTTGCAGAAACTCAAGCCCCTGGTTAACATCACTCAGCTGATAGGTCCAAAACTCCCTGTCCAATGCCCAAAGCACCCTGCTGGCATTTACAAAGCCAGATCAATGAAGGCTTCTCCCCTGAGGGGGCAGGGAGACAGGGAAGCTCCCAGACCGTCTCTGTTTCTGCAGTATCAACTCTGAAAGTGGAGCGCTGGCAAACTGCTCTGACCTTTCAAGCTGCGGAGATGTCTGCGAGAGGCTCTGCCTGCTGCACCCTTGCTGCTGAGTTTCCTCTCCTCCAGTGCAGGGAAAGGGGTCAGTGGCTGCTAAGCAATGCATCTTTTTGCCTACATTTATCCGAGCCATTTATTGCTTCCTTGTGGACTTTGTTCTAGTTTGGACTAGATGGTGCTGGGCAAACACCAAGACCATGTCCTCTCCAAGGGATTTCCATCTCATCTTGGAAAAGGGGACAGACTATCCCAGTGGGTCTTCCCCACGGCCACATTACCCACTCCTGCTGAAATCTTCATACCATTTTTTTGCAAGTATTTTTTATGTCTTCGGTGTGGGGTCCTGCATGGCTGGCTTGTGGCTGCCAGTGCCTGGCCCTGGGGAGCTGGGCAGGGAGGCAGCAGGCACCAGGTGCTCTGCTATTGCAGCAGGGTTGGCTCTGTCCTTCCCCTCCACACAAGCTCCTTGGGGCAGGATGGATCCCACACCATGGGCAGCTCAGCTCTGCTGGCACCCTGCACAGCACCACGCCGTCAGCTCAGGGAAAGCCCTCGGGAGAGCATGGGGCTCCTAACAGCATCTCTCTCCTCCTGGCCTTGGTAAATGCCACCGCTGTGTGCAGGGTGCATGCTGGGACCAGCTTTTGCTGCTCTGCCTCTCCCAGTCCTGGGTTTCTTTTCATGCCCCAGGTACTGTGTGTGCAGTGCCTCAAGGAGAGGAGGAATGTGAGCATCCCATGGTGTGGAGATGGGGACAGGCCCAGTGCTGCGTCTGGGGACTGGGCCAGCAGCAAGGCAAGAGTGGGACAGCAGTTCCTAGGAGTGACGGTGGGAGGGGATGAGGATGGTTTGTGGGCCCACAGCTGCTTTCCCAACCAAGGGGGATGTTTTAGCCAGGGAGTCCTTGCACTGAGGCGGGGGAGGAATGGGGACACCTGTAAATTGCAGAGATGAGCTCCCTTGCAGCACAGAGCAGCGGGTGTTTCTTGCCAGCACTCGTCTCCGTCTTACCGTGTGCCACTGTCACTGGGTCAGGTCACAGGAGTGTCTCCAATTAACCCAGCTCCCTGGTGACCCTTAATTGGCACCCCAGGCTTTCCTCCTCCTCCTCCTCCCCCTTCCTCCCCCAGCACGTGTTTCTCACCTGTACATCTGCTGCTGAACCTCTGTTCCCAGCATCCCAGCCACTGCTGGGAACTGGTGGCAGTAACCCGGATTTATCCCCTAAATCAAGACAGTGGCCACCTCCCTGGCTTGGAGCAGTGTCCTGAGGATGTCCGTGCTTGGTCCCCAGCATCAGCCTGTGTGGCAGGAGGAGGTCTGTGGGCCGAGCAGTGGGCTTGGGGATGGGCAAGGGCTTCAGTGCAGAGAGGCTGGGAAGCTCCAGGAGGGTTTTTAGGTGGGTACTTGCTGGGATGGCTCAGGATGGGAGAGGGGTGGGTGCTGCTGTTTCCTCCTCTCCCTGTGGCAGAGACAACTGGACTGGGCACATTTAATGCCCCATGTGCTGGTCCCAGAGATGAGCCATGTACCTGGATGACCAGAGTGGGAGCATGGCTGTGGGACACAAGATGGCTTGGCTTATCAAGCTGTTCCATGTTTGCTGCTTTGCCCTGTCTTAGCACAGGGCTTGGGGTGAGTCCTGGGGGTGTTTAGGGCTGCCCTGCAGCATTGCAAGTGTTTTGGGCATGGCTGGTACCTGCAGGCTGCATGTCCTCCTCTTGCCGGGTCATCTCACCCATGGGCATGTCCAATAAATGGATCTTCATCCTGCTGCTCTGGGAATGAAACAGGATCATCCTGCAAAGGACCGAGGCTCCCTGCAGGTCTCCCCCCACTGTGGCCCTGTCACCGAGGTCTCTGCAGCCACCCAGCACACCTGCACAAATGTAAAGGCGATGCCCTGATCGAGACAGGGAGAAACTGAGTCTGAGCAAGACATAGGAGCTCTTGAGCAGGTGCCTGCCCTGGGAAAAGCTGAACGCCGGCAAGCTGGGAAGGGCTCATGGCTGGGGAGAGGGCACGGTGCTTTCGGGGAGAGCTGGAGGCTCGTGTGGAGGGAGGAAGACAGGAGCTGGAGCATCGTGTGGGGGAGGATGAGGTACCCAGGCTCTCCCTCACCTGAGACAGCCCGGCTGGGGTTGGGTACGGTGGGCCCAGAGGTGCCCGTGCCCACAGGGTTCTTGCAGCCCTGCTCCCCTGCCCTGTCCCCACAGGACCCCTCCTGAGGTGGGGCCAGCCTGTCGGGGCCTGTCCCTTTTAAGCCCTCGGTTGCCAGCCGTGGCTTGGTGGGGTCCCCATCCTTTCAACTGGCTGTTCGGCAAATTAAGAGCTTGCTATTAGGCTGCTAATTAAAGGCACTTCATTAGCAGCAGGGGAGGCAGCTCCTGGCCGCAGCAAAATTGGATTCCTCTGAGCTGCCATGAGCCGAGTCTGTCCTCTCTGGGGCTGTGCCCCTCCGTGTCCGGAGCTGCCCTGAGCCATGGCCATGTGGGTTACCAGCCCTCCTACCCGAGCCGTGGAGGATGGGGCGCATCTGCCCCACACGCCTGGCAGGGTGGGAGAGGGGGGCGTGGGGGTGTTGGGTGATGTGGGGCTGCACCTTCGCCCCCAGCCTCGGGGGGTGATGCGGGGACGCTGCCCTGCTTACGGTCCCCGGGCCCACCCCCGTTTGGAGGGGACATGTGGCAGCTCTCAACGGTGGCAGAGCATCACAGCAGTGGTCCCGCTGCCCCCCGGCCTGGCCGTGGCTCCTCAGTGGGCTGGGCAGCCCGGAGGTGCCGGCCTGCCTCTGCCTCTGCCTCTGCCTCTGCCTCTGCCTCTGCCCCTGCCCCGGCGGCGTGGGGGAGGCCCCCGGACTCCTCCTCCGGCCGCTCAGGAGCCTCCAATGAGCCCCGGGGGCACCCAGACTGCCTGCCCTGCCCTGCCTTCCCTTCCCTCTCCCCCTCCTTCTTCCATCTAAAAATGGGAGAGACGAGCCAGGCCGCCGGACTGGGGCTGCCTTCCTCCCCCTGCTCCGGCTGCAGCCTCGCCCCGACGGTCGGGAAAGGGACCCCGCAGCCCGGCGGGGACATCACCGGGGTGAGCTCTCTGCGGGCTGGGGGGGCTGCCTCATCCCTGCTCCCCGTCTGCCCCACGGTGTCCCGTCCCGTCTGCCCCCCAGGCTCCTGGCCTGACACCCCTCCGCTCTTTCCCGGCTCGGGATTCCTGATGGGATTAGCGGGGATTTGCTGTGCGTGAGCCGGGAGCTTCTGAGTGCTACGGATCCAGCTACCGTGCTGGGGGGGCTGCGGGGAGGGCCGGGCTCTGGGTGCTGGGACGCGGGGCTGCTCCCGGGGGACGCAGGCTCACCCCGCACCCCCCCCCAGAGCCCTCTCACTGTGGGGCCGTGGGACGCTTATTGCTCCAAGGGAGAGAGCCGGGTGCAGCACCCAGGGGTGCCCCTGCGGCTGGGGGGTACCCTGAATGCCTCTTGGGTCCTGCTGGGCACCCCGATCGGGGCGGGGGGGGCTGGTCTCAACCCTCTCGGGCTGGGTCGGGGCTGCAGGGTGTCCCTCTGCAGTCGAGGTCCTCCCTGCAGCCAGAGCAGGTGAGAGAAGTGCTGGTGGGGGGTGAGGGTTTAGGAGGTGGGTGCATGTGGTGGGTGCATGTGGCATTTTGGGAGGGCTGGGACCTGCCGCGGGGAACTGCACCTTTCAGTAGCGCTGGGCCTCCCAGGCAGGGAGGTATACACGGGGCAGCTCGCAGCAGTGCCATTTGGGTGCCCCCATCTAGGGGAGGGGACGGGTGTCTCTCCCTCCTCAGCCTGCCCCTTTCTGCCCCCTGCTCCCTCCTAGCCCCAGGGCAGGGGTGCCTGGGACAGGCAGCTGGGACAAGCAGCCTGAACTGGGCCACTGCCAAGGTAAAGCCTCATGCCAGAGCCATGAGACCAGCCACGGGGCAGCTGGATGGGCTGGGCTGAGTGCTGGGCAGCAGCATGAAGCAGAGCTCAGCACAAGGCTCTGTCACATTGGGGTCTTTGCTCTGGGCCAGGGACATCCCTGCCAGAAACGGGGCAGTGACCCAACACAGCTCATGCCACGTGTGACCTTGGCCCCTGGCTCTGCTGGCCTGGGGCTGTGCTGATCCCTCCTCCTCTCTCCCAGCACCTCACCTTCCCCTTGCTGTCAGTCACCCTCCTGGTGTCCTTTGGCTCCTCCATGCTCTATGGCTACAACCTGGCTGTGGTGAACTCGCCAGCGGTGGTAAGGGATGGGCAGCCTCTCTGGTAGCAGGGGAAGGGCTCTGCATCCCTCCCTGGGAGGGTGAAGGGACAGCTACTCAGCAGCCTCACATCAAATTGCTGGCATTTCCCTTGGGCAGTCACCCATGGAGAGCAGTCCGGGGAAAGGGATGGCGTGGGAGGGACATGGGAGCCTGTGTTCATGTACTGCCCCCCAGACTGGTCCTCCCTGGAAGGCAGGTGCTGGGGAAAGCTGCCCACTTGCTCCACCTCTAGCTCTGCCTGTGGCATCTCTGTTGTCCTTAAACCCCTCTGGTGCTAAGGCTGGCTGAGCAACCAGACCAGCACATCCCAGTCATCCCCAGTCACGTCCTGCCCTGCATCTCCTGCAATGCTGTTAAACCCATGGTATTTTGCCTATGAGACCTGTCTTCCCTTGTCTTCCCCTTTCTCCCAACACATTTGGTGCCTGTGTGTCTCTCTTGGCCCTGCAGCACATAAAGGCTTTCTACAACACCACATGGTCCCAGCGGTATGGGCACGGGCTGGCCTCCGGCCCCCTGACCCTCCTCTATTCCCTGACTGTCTCCATCTTTGCCCTGGGCGGGCTGGTGGGCTCCTTGCTGGTAGGGGTGCTGGTGGAGCGGTATGGAAGGTAAGAGGTTGGCATGGGACAGGGTGGTCGAGGGGTGGGATGGAGCTGAAGGGGCTGCCCTGCTGCTTGTGCCCTTCTAGGAATGGCACGCTGAGCCGCAGCGCTCTCCTCGTCCTCCTGGCCGGTGGCTTCATGGGCTTTAGCCGGGAGCTGGGGTCCCCTGAGATGGTGATCGTCGGCCGCTCCATCACGGGGCTCCACTCCGGTAGGTGCTGCCTGGGCTGCAGAGCTGTTCACAGCCCCTTCCTTATGGCTTGGTCCTCTGCAGCCCATTCTCAGGAAAATGGAGAAGACTTCATACTCCCCATGGCCACAGGCTCTGTGGTGGGTGTCTCCATGGGGCAGACAGGGCCACTCCCTGGCCATGGGGTCCCCATTGTGGATGGTGCTGGGTATGGGAGGTGATGCACCGAGGGTCTGCCTGGGCACCCTTCTCCCTGCCTCCCCTCCCATCCCGGTCCCTCCTGTCCCCCCCAGGTATCTGTCTCAGTGTGGTGCCCCTCTACCTGGGAGAAATCGCCCCCAAGAACCTGCGGGGTTTCCTGGGCCTCATGCCCAGCATCTTCATCTGCCTGGGGGTTTTCTTTGCGCAGGTCCTGGGCCTCCCGGAGCTGCTGGGTGAGGTGAGCACAATACCCCAGCCCGTGCATGCTGGACCCTGCTCTGCCCTCCCTGTGACACGTCCCATTTCGACTCCTCTCAGGACAGGTTCTGGCCCCTTTTCCTGTCGGTGGTGGTCGTTCCTGCCTCCCTCCAACTCCTGCTGCTGCACTGCTTCCCTGAGAGCCCACGGTACCTGCTGATAGAGAGGAACGACGTCTGTGGGGCCATCAAGGGTGAGGGGTTGTCCTGGGGGAGACTGGCTCCGGGAGGTGCTGGGCACTGATCCGAGGTCTCCCAAGACTAAGGTGCATCCTCATAGTATCCTTCCACACCCAGACCTGACAGCCCACCATAGACCTTATGGTTAAGCCCTTCTGTCCCACCCAGTTGCACCATAGCATTTCCATGGTGCCCATCACCATGCTGTGAGGGATCTCCTTGGTTCCTATGGATGCTCAGCCCCATGGGTCAGGGAGGTCCAGAGCAGGGAGGCCAGGGCAGAGCCAAGCCCCTGCTCTATGCCATACCTACGAGCATCCATCCTGTGCCCGTGACGCTCACTCTTCCCACAGCACTGCGCCGGTTCCTGGGAACACCCAACGTGCAGGATGTGATCGAGGAGATGAAGGAGGAGCAGCGGTCACTCTCCTCTGTGGAGATGGTCTCTGTCTGGCAGCTACTGCAGGACCGCTCCGTCCGCTGGCAAACCCTCTCAGTGGTAGTGGTTAATGTTGGCATGCAGCTCTCAGGCATCGATGCCGTAAGCCCTGCAGGATCCTTTCTCCAGGATCTGGCTCTGCAGAAGCTGAGCTGAGACCTGGCAACTCATTTCATCAAGTGCCCCATGGCTCCATCCCCCCAGCTCATGCTAAGTCCCCTCCTTGGCAGATCTGGTTTTACACCAACACCATCTTCGAGAACGCTGGGATCCCTGTATCCCAGATTCCCTACACCACCCTGGGCACCGGCACCATTGAAGTTGTTGCTGGGCTGATCGGGGTGAGTGATGAACAAACAGATGGATGCAGCCCCTCAGTGCCAGAGCCTTGTCACCAGCTCCCAGCACCATCAAACGGGGGGGGGGGGGGGCTGGATGGACCCCAAATGCTGTCTATGCCACAGCACAGCCCCTTTGCTGGGGGACAGAGGGTTTGGCAGGGAAGTGGGGTGGAGAGATGGGATGAGAGGGGCTTGGTTTGTGGGGTCACATCTAGGAGGGGTGGCAGAATTTGGGGGTAAGTGGGTAGCAGGGAGGTTGGGGGGAGATGCCAGGCAAGGGGCAGGTTGGAGATGATGGAGGGAGCTAAGCAGTTCCTTCTGGCTCCCAATCTCATTGTCACTCTGTTAGCAGAGCCACATGTCCCCATCTGCCCCCCCTAGCCAAGCACTGGCCCAGCCCCGGGCTAGCAGCCCTGGCCCCCCCAACCAGGCCTCATTTAGCTGGAGAGTTAGCACTGGGCCAGGCAGATTTATGGCCCTCGTCCCATCTGCAAGTGTCACCTGGGGCCAGCCTGAGCCACCCGGCACTAAATCCACTCCCTGACAATTAGAGAGATGGATGTGGGGTGGTTGCTCCCACAAAACCGAGGCTGAGTGGGGGGCTGCTCCCCTGTCCCCATAGCTCAACTGATGGCAGAGTGGGGCCCCCCAGTCACTCCCATGCCCTTCCGAAGGGTACCCCCTTCTCCCCTTCCCTGGCCATGGGGCTGCCTCAGCCCCCCCAGCAGCTGCCCGGCATGCAGCCAGATTGCTCGGGAGCAGCCCCACAAATGGCCCCCGATGGACATGCCGAGATTGGTTATAAAATTACAGGCATTTGTTCTGCTGTCAATACCCTGCCTGCTCCAGCCACCGCCACGCCAACCCAGCACCTCCACTCAGTGCTGGTGCGAATGAGGCCATGGGGCCACCCCAGGCAGCCCTGACCCTGCACCCTAATGGGGCTCTGTGGGACCCCACTGCTGCCCAGTGCATGCTTACCCGGGACCCTGGAGTCCTCACTCTTCCCATGCCCCATCCCCAACCCTGGAGCTCTGAGCTGGGGCTGCCCCCAACGCCCAGATGCCACTGGGAGCATGCTCCCACTTCCAGCTGGATCTGGGGTTCAGAGTGTGCCTCTGTCCTGGTTCAGAGCTCCTCCCCCAACCCTGTCAGTCTCTGCTCTCCCTTGGCAGTGCTTCACCATCGAGAAGCTGGGCAGGCGGCCCCTCATCATCACCGGCTTCTGCGTCATGGGCATCTGCTCGGCTGGTATCACTGTCTCCCTGCTGCTGCAGGTAGGGTCTGGCCACCACCCCCCTCCGGGCCACTGACACAGCTGAGTCTGGAGCCCTGGGTGCATTAATGAGGGCTGGGTGTTGAAGGGATGGATATCACCCCAGGGGAGGGAGCGTGCATGGAAATGAGAGGTGAGCTGGCTCTTCCAAGCAACGTTTTCCCTTCAAAGTTATAGGGAAGGAAAATTCAGAGGAAAGAACAACAAAAAGGAAACCCTAAATCTGCATGAGAAAAATCCTGCCCCTTCTTGTAGCTTTTCTGCGGAAATAGCTGTCCCCAGGGAGGTGGCTGTGAAATGCCAGGGGACATGAGAGGTCTGCAGGGTCCTTCCTCTGCTGCCTGCTCCCGGGGGGATGTTCCCACAGCTCTGGGGATATCTCAGCATCACGAGTTGTTGAGCTTTGCCAAGGCTGACACTTACCAGCTTTGGCCCAAACCACCCATTGCTTGTCTGCATCTCCCCCATGTGTCCTGCATGGCCACCACACCCTAGGGCCACCACTGAGCCAAGGGGCAGGCATGAAGCCCCATCCTGGGGATGCCAGGCGTGAAGCTCAGGGCCACCAACCCAGCAGCATTCCCCAGCCCCGTGTTCCCTCGCAGACCACCCTGCCCTGGATGCACTACGTCAGTGTCGCCTGTGTGGTTGGCATCATCGCTGGCTTCTGCATGGGACCAGGTGGGTCTGGGGCCAGTGGGAGCAGGAGGTGGTGGGACAGGAATGGGGGTCCTGGGGGAGCAGCAGGGTTTGCAGGTAGGTGGCAGGACCGGTGCCTTGGCCCCTTCCCCGAGGCCAAGCCCTGGTTTATCGTGCTGCACCCTGCAAGTGAGACCCCACCACAAACCTCTCCAGCCCCATACATCCCCAGGGCATGCTCTACCTCCTCCTCCTCCTCCTCGTCCCTGCTCCCGGGCCAAGCGGGGAGAAAGCCCTGGCAGCCTTTCCCAGACCTCTCTGGAGGTGTCACCTGCTCCCATCACAGTGCAGTTGGTGAGTACCATCCTTCCCCTAACCAAGCACAGGCATGACAGCAGACTCGAACATCAAGGAGTGAAATCTGGACTGGTTTATCCAGTTGATGTATCAGCAGAGCTGTTAACAGATCTATAAGTCATCCTCAGCCCAGACTTTATTCACTGTAATTACATCTTTAATTAGGATTTTAATGGCTCATTGTTCACAAACAATGATGAATAGGAGTTTTAAAACAAAAAAATACATAATCTCTATCCTGGGCAAGCTTCAAGTAAGAGTCTGTCAGGGGCTCTACTCCTCTCTCACTTCTCAGCACTTTTTTTGGTTTCATTTTTCCCTTGGAGCATCTTTTATAAAGAGGTCCGAGTCAGCCCTGTCCCAGGCAGTGGGACCCTGGTCATGTCACCCCATCAAATACAGTCCCCTGGCAGATCCCCATGTGCCCTGGGATGTGCCATTGGACCTTGGATCCTGCCCTGCACCAAAGGGACAGTCCTGGGACTCAGGGCTGCCAGGTCAGTGACACGTGGCAGGAGAGGGTGAGTCCTTCCAGGAGAAGTAGCCACAACCTGTGTCCAGTTTTTAGTGGCCAAGTTGGCTTGGGCAATCATTTCCAGTCATTCTGTTTTTTTTCCACCATACATGGGAAAAGCCAGTTGGAAAATGGCATTTCTGTGTCCTGTGGGAAATTCTGATGCTCAGAAATGTGGTTTCTTCTTTCCCACCTAAATCAGCCACAGTGTTGATGGAAGCTAATTGATAGAAGGAAATTTTCTAAACCATTTTGATCAAGGGAGGCTGGAAAGGACATTATGGAGGGCACCAGGAACACATTTCTCTACACCTGTGGTCTATATGAGATTTAATGTATCAGCATTTAGGTAAATTATTGCAAAATGAGGATCCAGATGAAATGTTCCACCTTGATTTTTACTTAGTCTGAAACTTTCCAGTCAAGTAACTTGTGAAATCAGCCTCAGCACCCAGCAAGATGCAACTGTTGTATGTCAAAGGGGACATCACCCAGCCACTGAGACAGATCCCAAAGGGACACCAAGGCCAGGACACCGGCCCACACATCCCTGTGCTCCCCATCTCCTCCAGCCTCCCAGCCCCACAACTTTGACTTGTGGGTCTTGCTGGACTTCAGCCCTTTGGCCACAGGACTGAGATGCACAGCAGCTATTGACCCCAGGGGTGCCTGAGGCAGCCTATCCCCTGTACCCTCTCTCTGTCCCCTCCCTCCGCAGCCGGCGTCCCCTTCCTCATGACAGCCGAGCTCTTCACACAGTCACACCGCCCAGCTGCCTACATTGTGGGGGGGTCCCTCAACTGGCTCTGCAACTTCACTGTTGGCTTCGTCTTCCCCTTCTTGCAGGTACCGGTCCAGAGGGGCTCTGGGAGGAGGAGGGGATGGACATGGCCCTGCTGCTCCCCCAGGATGGGGGGGTCAAGCCAGGCTTAACCCAAGGGATGCCAATACTCCTGGCTCAGCTCAGTGCTGGCAGGAGCCAGCCCAGGGAGGGGTGACAGGAGGGGATGTTGCCTTGTTCCATGCCCAGCTTGGGGGTACCTGGCTCTCTGCCCCATCCCTGCTTGCTCGTTGTCCCCAGATATTAGCCGGTGCCTTTTGCTACCTGGTTTTCTGTGGCATCTGCCTGCTGGTGGCCCTGTATGTCTACCTTGTCGTCCCCGAAACCAAGAACAAAACCTTCATGGAGATCAGCCACATCTTTGCCACACGCCACTCCTTCCTCTCCATCCCGGCCCACCTCATCGGGATGACGAAGCTCAATGGCTACGGGACCTTGGAGAACAGCTCCCTGGAGGGCTCGGGCTCCAGCCTGCCCTGATCTGGGTGGGCTGGGGGGGACAGGGATGGTGGAGGAGTCTCGGGCCTGGGGAGGAAGTGGGAGCCAATTTGCTTGGACTGAATCAGCTCTGGGTCTCCCAGGACATCTCACCATGCTACAGCCTGTGCCTAGGATGAGCCCTGATGATGCACCAGGGTTGCACCGACCACTGCGCATCACCCCCATGCTGGAAGAGATGCCTTCCCAGAGATGAGGAGACCTCCTGGGGCAGGGGGTTCACATCACTGCTGGGTATATGGACTTGTCAAGAGCTGCCTGCACAAGGTGTTTAATAAAGAGCATTGCCTCCAGAGCCATCATTTGGCAAGCACAGCCTGGGATGGCAGCAAGCTGGAGTGTGCTGGCACTGGTGAGTGCTCCTCCAGTGCCAGGGAGGAGCAGGGTGGGATGGGGGGCTTGTCCTCCTCCCCATTGTGCCTGGCTGGAAAGGTCAAAGTTGCCCCACGTTTCCTAGGAAGGGTGGCTCCTGGGCTCCTGTGTCTCACCCCAAGCTGGTCATGCAAACCCTGAGGCTGTTGCAGAAGGGATGTGGAGCAGCTCAGAGCTGGGGGGGTGACTGTCCAGACACCATGTCCCCACAGCCTGCTGGAAGCCCCTGGCTGCCTGGCCTCATGTGCTGGCTCTACAGAGAGTGCTCCCGTGGGACCCCTGCACCCTCCCAAACTCTGCTGAGGACGAAGGGCTCTTGGATGCACCCGCATCCCTTTGCAGCACCCCATGAATTGCTGTGACCCTGAGGTGCTCTCCAAGCATGACCTCTCCCATGTCTCTGCCCTGAATCCTGGGGGCTGTGTTGGGGGCTGCCCTGTTTCCTGGGACTGCCATGGGCATGGCACTTTCATGACACAAGACCCTCACAGCAGCTCCCACAAACACCATGGGGTTGGGGTCCGCCCAGCTGGCAGACCCTTGGGTAGCTATGGTTTGCAGGGAAACTAAATATTTTGCCCTGGTAAGAGGGAAAAACCAGGCAGTGGGGAGGGCTGCATGTCCAAAGCCCTCTAGTGCCAATGCAAACATGATTTATTTTGTTGCAAATAGTTTAGCCCTCTTTTTTCCCATTGCCCACTCTATGACAGGCCCACAGCTTGCATGTTTGGTGCTCGTGGTCAGTTGGTGAGGAGCTCACCCTTTCTGCATCACTTGGCAAAGACTTGGGCTGCTTCCAGGGGTGGGTGGGTGCCCGGCCCTTGGGGACCAAGGACTGGGACATACTGGGTCCCCAGTGCCCGGTCCTATCCCCTTCATCCTCAGCAGCCAGCTTGGGGCTCTCCTGCATCTTGAGCCTTTTAAAGGACATCAGTCAAAGCAGGGGTCACAGCTCCGCAGCATCAGCCACTTCCCACTCCGTCTCTCCCTCCCGACTCGGCTGCTCTCGGCAGCAGAACAGAGCGGTAAATATGTGCAGCATTACATATGTATAATGGAGTGTAAATAACCCCAAAAAGTGCATTGTAAATAGACTCCAAGTTTATCCTTTATTAATGAGGCACTGAGTGCCCTGCTGTTTTAGAGCAGTGAGACTTTCATAATATCAAAACCTAAATTACACTTGTGTCTCTCATTCCCAGCAAACGACAGCATCATTTCAGGCCTCTTTTCCACTTGTATTTATTTATTCTGGTATTTATTTATCTCCACCCAGCATGCAGGGTGGCTCGGAAAATGCCCCTTGCCCTCCATGTGGGAGGCAATGGCCCCCCTGGGAGCAGCCCCCCCCCCATCCCAGGGTCCTGGTGTGGCCAAGGAGCCAGGGTGTTGCCTTACGGCCAAGGACTGCTCTGTGCTGGCTGGTGAGATGGGGCAGACCTCGGAAACATGGGGTTGGGACCCATTTCTGCCAGGGCTTCGGACACCACCAGAGCCAGAAGTCCCCTCTTTCCAAGGACTGGACATCACTGGCAAAATCCTATGGTGCCTTTTGGGTGCATTTGCTCCTGGGGACCCTTTTGAGGGTACCATGCCAAGGGACGTGTCCATCCTCCTTCCATCAGGACCTGGAAGGGTGGGAGTGAGGAAACCCCATGCTCATGGACACTAACTTCTCATCAGCTTCTTTAGGATATTGGGGCAGGACTTCTGCTTGGAGCTGTCAGTCCAAGCTGCCTCCTGCCACTGATGTGGTACTTTTGCAAAAGCAGGATTTGGGCTTCCCCTCTGCTTGCCCTGCCCAGGGAGGCATTCCCAGCCATTCCACTGCAGGCTTCTTGTGAAAGATATGGCTGGATGAACTCTGAGCTGCTTCCCATATCCAAAGCTGCTTCCCCATGTCCAAAGCATGTCTCTGGATTCAGGCCTCCAAATGCACTGGTTCTGCTTGGTGAGGTTAAGGCTATATCCTCCAGCAGTGTCCAAACAGACCTTGAAAGACTGGAGAAGGTGCAAAGAAGAGTCCAAGAAATTACTTTGATGCCTGGAAATGCTCCTGATCCTCTTAAGGTTTGCAGAAATGAGGAAGAAGGTGACTTTCTCCAAATGCCTTCTTGTGATGTATCCAGTGCTAAAGGGTGGGTGAATCTAAGCATTGAGGTATACAGGTGGAGGGACTTGTGCTCACCCCAGCCAAATTGGAATGGGCAAGAAGGCCCCAGTTTGAACTCTCTAGATACTTTGAAATGGGCTCCTCAAGGAGGTGATCATGGCCCATCACTGGGTATCTCCAGGTCCTGCAGGGAAACTCTCCTGGATGGTGTCTGGCTCAAGGTGAATGGTCACATCCTGACTGGAAAGCTGATGAAATCCTGCCAGACACCCGCTGGTGTCCCTGTGCCAGCACTGGTGGCTGGTGAGGCAGCAAGTGTCCCCAGGCCGTGGCCAGACAAGCCAAGGAGCCTTTGCAGCTTGCTAGCACTCATGGACCCTATGGCTCCAGCAGGGATGGGCTCCTGGGGGATGGATCCTGTTAATGACAGGGAGGACCCACTAAGCCTCTGAGGCTGAAACCTTCTTGCACTGGTTTCACCAGGTGTCCTAACAGCGACCTGTCTCTGTCACCTCAACGGAGACGCCTTTGCTCCCCCAAAATCTCAGCTGACTGCAGAGGCTCCATCAGGGACCAGTTTTGAGTGGGGTGCAGTTCCTGCATGCTCTGAGGAGGGTGAACACCCTGCTCCTGCCTCCTTCTGCATGGAGAGAGGGGAGCTACAGCAGCACCCTGTTGCTCCACAGAGGTGGGTGCAGGACTGATGCCCGCCTCGTCTTACCAATGGAGGAGAGGCTCTGGAGCTGAGCAGTCCTGTAAGGCAGCTTGCACTGCAGCGTCACGCCCCAGCCCTGGGGACCCCAAAGCAACTCACAGTGCCACGGTGGTTGGGCTGGCACCATTGTTCCCTTCAGACCGGCTGGGTTTGTGCACACTTTCCTTGTTTGTGCTTCCAGCTTCCCTGTGTCTGCAGCCTGGGCCCGGCNGGGGGGGGTGGGGTGGGGGGTGATTTACCCCCTGCTGCAGGCCCTAGCTGCTCGGGGCTGTTCAAAGCAGGGCAAAACTGGCAGAGCAGCCAGCGTGGTGTGGGGCTTCAGCATCGTCCCTCTCCCATTTCTCCTCAGGAGTGGGGGGACATGTCTGCGGGGCTGCCCAGCAGCAAGGATGTGGTACAGCCGGCACAGCACATCATGGGGAGCAGCCCAGGCTGACGAGCAGCCGAGCCCCCGCCAAAACTTGACATCAGTGCTCATGGGGGTGTCTGAGACTGCAGGATGGAACCCCCTCCATCTCCCAGTCCCCCCCAGTCACAGCTTTGTGTGCAAACATGCCTTCAGTAAAAGCTTGGAGGGAGCAAAAGCAGCAGGACTTCTTGCCTTTTGATAGAGGTTTTGTCCTGCAGCAGCCCCTCTGCCCTCCTTAGAACCCCAGGGCAGGGATTAAAGCAGCCCTGGCTGCAATTTGGGATTGGCAAAACTTCAGGCGATGGGCTGGAGCTGCCCCCAGGCACCCTGCGGGTGGTTCAGGAGGTGAGCATAGAAGGGGAGAGGAAAAGACAGCAAAGGAGTAGGACACAGCAAATGATGGAGCAAGGAGCTAGGACCAGCCCCTCTCCACCGCTGGCCCAGCCAGCCCTGGACTCATGGGCACTGCTCATGCTAATAACTGCCAGGTGTACCCCTTCCAGGCTCCACAGCCGCACGCACACGCTCGCGCTATGGTAAACCTGGCTCTCTCCTGGCTGAAAGTCATCCCGCAGCAGGATCTCCCTGGGCTGAGCCTGTAGCTCTCATCTCCTTAAAGCGCAGAGCGAGCTCCAGGTGAGCCTGCAGTTCACATGGACTCTGGTCAAGTGCCTTTTTTGCAGGGAAAAAAACTAAAATGGGTGATTTTTTACTGTGTTCTGGGTAACGGGCACTCAGCTGAAACCCAGCATTTCGGAGGGGTGGAGAACAGTGATTTGTTTCTTTTAAAAGCCTAAAATATTTCCTTGGCATCAACCAGACTCCCTCAATCTCTTAAAAAAAAAGATGATGAACAATTTAAGGACGTATCTGGGGGGTGGGGGTGGGGTGGGGGTGAAGTGTTGGTTACTCTAAAAAAAGAATACTAATTCTGTATTAATGCTGGCAGGTCCATGGTTTATGCTCTACAGGAGCAGGTCTCTGCAGTGGGTGCAGGGTGCCGGGGCTGGTCCAGGTGTGGGTGCCCAGCATCAGGGTGGCCAAGTTGAGGGTACCCGGTGGAGGGTGCGCACCGGCAGATGGCACTCCCAGAATTTATTGCTACAGCAAGCTGCCTCTTGGAGAGCAGTCATGTAGGAGATGTCCTATTATATGGGCAGTTGACTTTAATAGTCATTGTGTGCTTAAAGCACAGCAAAACAACAGTGGGAAAAAAAAAAAAATCCCCACTCCCCTTGGATGGCCCTTTTCCCCCCAGCCCTGCTAGTCTATTTGTACAGTAAATTAAAAATATGAATCACTTCTCTCTACTGCCTCCCCAAACACTCATCCTGTCAGGCTCTGTGTTGTCTTCATTTGTATTACCTTAATTTAATGTTAATTATGTTCTTCATTTACAAAGAACAAGCATTTACACTCCCTGTCTGGGGATTTTCCACGCTCGTGGTCTCCACAGACTGGGAGGCGAAGGGGAGCAGCGGAGGCAGTGGCACTGGGGAGGGGGCTGTTAGCACGACCACAGGAATGGGGAGAGTGGGGATGCCCCCCCCCCCCCCGAATGAACTGGTAATGATGAGCGCTATTGCCTTTCGATTTATGAAACCGTATTGCTGCCTGTGCTTAAATCCCCCCCTAATAAATCCTTTTTAAAAGGTCCTCAACCAATGGAGGGCAGTGATTTATGGTGGGGAGCTGGGGCAGAGGGAGGGTTTGGTGGCAGGGTTTGCTGCTGGGGGGGGCTGGGGACCTGTCCAGGGATGTCATGGGTCTGGGAGTCTAGCCACTGCTGGGCAGCCCTGAGAAAATTTCCCGGACACCTTTGTCCTGGTATCTGCAGACTTGTTGGATGTTCTTGGTGATGGGATGACCCATAACCAGAGCGTGGATGAGAACCGCAAGTCGCTGCTCTGTGCCTCAGTTTCCCCATCAGCACCTGCAGATAATTACCCCTCTCCCAGCTCTCCCCATCCCAGAAACTCCCAACCTGCATGACAGCCCCAGGTGCTGGCCAGGGAGCCAAACTTTTGGGTGCAGGAACAGAAATTATTTGAGGGGGGGGGGCTGGGGGGGGTTGTCCATGTGCACACACATAAAGGTCTCTAAAAAAGCCACGCACCTCTGCCCAAACCTGACTCTTCCATGCACAGAGCCTGTGTCTGGAACAAGGAAGGACAGAAAAGAATTTAAAAAAGAAGAGCAATGAAAGAAAGCACTGGGAGCCTTCCTGGGACATGGGCTGCATGTGGCCCTCTTCACAGCCTGCCCCTGCTCGTCCCCTGGGATGGGGGATGTGGGGGTGAAAGCTCTGTGGACAGACACATTTTCAAACCTCGTGTCCCCCTTCTGCACTAAGCAGGTTCAAGCCCTGCCCATGGCTGCCTGCTCCCTGCCAGTGCCGTATCTTCTGGCACCATGTCCAGCCACAGGTCGGGAACATCAGGGACTTCTCCTAGGAGACCTGCAGATTGGCTTTGGGCAGAGGAAGAAGCATTTTGGTCCCCATTTCTGGACTCCCCTGGGCTGCATCAGAGCTCCTGGAGTCACATTTTGCCACACAAATTGGGGTTGTACCAGGTCATCGTGGGACCTAGGAAGGCAGTGGGTAGAGCTGGCTGACACCCCCACACCAAAACCCTCCCAAACGCCCAAAAGCTAATTTAAAAAAGAAAAACAAAAAAAGGTACCCAAACCTTCCTGTTCTGTATGATCACAGGAATCCCAGAAAAGCACAGAAAACAGGCTCCCGCGCCACAAAAACCCAGGGTGTCACGCATACTCTGCTGCCCACACTCTTCCCCATCACCACCACCTGTTTCCATGGCAACAGTCAAATATTATGGGGTGAGGACCTGAGTCCCCTTGCCGCTGAGCCAGCCACAGGGCCTGGGGCAGGTGTCTTTGCTGGCTGCTTATGTGGGGGGGGTGTCACAGGTTTGTCCCTCCAGACTTCTGTCCACATGCCTGGCTTGCAGCTGCAGAGCCCTGTACCAAAGCTCTGTTTGTGGGGTGCTCAGCCCCCTCTGCGTTGACCCCAGCCCACCCCATGCCTCACTCCTGCCCATGCCCAGCCATGGAGCTACCCCACTGCGGGGTCACCTTCTCCCCACCCTGTCCTGCTGCCACATAGGGCTGAGGCCACTCACTTCATGACATGAATGACTCCAATACAGCCCATGGGACAAACACTGCCCCCCCCCAGGGTGAGTGACCATCTTCGTTGTCCTCCACCGGCCGTGCCTGCGTGCTCCCTGCGCGCTCCCGCGCACTCTCCCTTATTAACAATGACCTTTCCACTGCGCTCGCCACTGATTCCCCAGTCCCAAATATCTTTTAAATGGGTTTCAGGAGCTGATGCATGCTCCGTTAAAAGGCCACCGCATCGCACCCACGCCGCCCTGCATCCCCCCGCGCTGCAGCCCCCCCGCCCCGTCCCCAAGCAGCACTACCCGCGCACACGCTCACACTAACATTTTA
>VYZV01035299.1:89187-149226 GCA_013401275.1 Pandion haliaetus | reverse complement strand
AGTTATAATGCTTGAGCCAAAGTAGGAGGTCAGTGCAGGCTGGCCCAGACATAAATCAGCTCCCTATGGGCAAGGAGACTGGGGGACAGCAGTGACAGGCGCCCGCCACATGCTGCAGGGCTCCCCCTCGGCCCTGGGATGGAGGCCTTACCCCACCTCACACCCAGCCAGGCCCCCCGGGTGACCCTGTTGTCACCCCAGGAGGTCCTCAGGGTGATGGGAAGAACTGTGCCACCCGCCCCGGCCAGTTACAGGGTGGGGGACAAGGGACATGGTGGGGTCCATCTAGAGAAAAGTTTCATGCCCCCCCCCACCCCCACCCCCGAGGGTTGAGCCCCTAAAAGCCCAGAGAGGGGATGGAGGACCACCTCAGGAGGTGTCCTCAGGAGAGCTGGGTGCTCACAGCGGTGTCGTGACGGGGTGGCACTATGGGGCTGAGGGGACGGTGCGCAGGCTGGGGACACCTCCTGCTGCCCTGCTGGGGGGATGCTGGGTGGAAGAGGGGGGAGTGTCTCCTTCTACATGGGGCTGGCTGAGCTGCCCAGCCGGCCCCAGCACAGGCCCGGGCTGCCTGCAGCCTGCCCGTTGCTGCCGATACCCGGTCCTCCAGCTCCCTCTGCTGCCTGCGAGGATGGCGGCTGCCCGAGCCCACCGCATCGGGGCTGGACGGGTCGGCAGCAGCTTCTCAGCCGCGCAGGGTCGCCAGCAAGGTCCTCGGTCCCCAGCAGCACCCCGGTCCACTGCCCTGGAGAAGGGGTGCAGGCCGGGGATGCTCCCGGCACGCTGCGGGGAACATGGGGCACCCACCCCTGAGCAGCCCCCGGTGCAGTTGGGCAGCCCTGCGAGGGCTGGTGGGCGGTTGCAGACCCTGGAGAGCCCAGGGAGGGATAGACCACGGTGAGAGCTCAGCCTCAGTACTAGGCACTAGAGGCTCCACGCAGGGACTGCAGCTCCGAAGTCCAGGCATTTGTAAACTGCTCCTTTCAGCTTAGGTGATTTTTTTTCTCTGGGTAGACACGTGTGTCCACGCACGCAGGCTGAGAGTGTCAGGAGCTGCAGAGCAGCCAGTCTATTTCTTTTTAAAACTTGACATAAGCAGGTAAATTATCCCCAAGTAACACATTTACCATGAGAGGTGAAACGTCGGTGCCGCTGCTGCTGCCGGAGCGCCTGCCTCCCATTCCCTGCAGTGACGGGGAGCCTGAGTTATGGCCCTGTTGGAGAGACAGCAGGTTTGTAAATGCCTCTGTTTGTGCTGTTTTCCAGCCCGACCAGAGCCCATTGATCACCAGGGCAGAAGTAAAGCCAGCGAAGAGAAGCAGGAGCGGGAAGGGTGGAGGCATGCAGCCAGAGTCAGGCCAGGAGCTGGGCACACGTAGGGATCTGGCCTTCCCTGGGACCTCTGTGTCCTTTCCCCTCTGAGAGATCCCCGGTCCGAGGACACAGCCTGCATCTTTCGCACCTCAAACAAGCTGGGTTGCTCGGACTGAGACAGCAACTGCAAAAGGATTTAAGTCAGGATCCCATGGCACTAAAGGGGAAGGTCCCAGTGCCAGGGTGGTACAACCAGGGAGCCTTATAGTGCAGCTATTCAGTGTGAAACAAGGCTGGTTTGGGGATGAGGACTAAGCCTTTATTTGGCCACATCTCACAGCCACTAAATGCTACCAAGACTCCTTGGGAACTGGGATGCTGTTTGCACCCAGTGAAAACCAGGCCCTGCCCAAAGAGCAAACAGCCTCAGGAAATGCAAGAAGGAGGGAAACTGAGGCACGGAGTGGCAGTCTAGCAACTGGCGATGTCCTGGGTTTGAGCCAGGGCCTCAGTACTGGACCCTTCACAACCTCAAGCAGTCACTGTAGCACAGCCAGTGTTATGACTTACCTGAGCAACATATAAACTGCTTTGAGTGAATTTCACCCCCCCCAGAGACAGGCAAAGGAAGGGCTGTTTGCCCAGTAGCTGAACCTGAGCAGCCTGGAGACTCGCATCCCCCACTCTGCAATAGCATCCCAGCTGCTCGCATGTGCAGCAAGCACAGAGGAGGCATCTCAGCACCATAGGACAGAGCAGACATGGGGGTCATGTTGGACCCTCCCCCCCACACCCCCAGAAGCCATTCCCTGGGAGGGGGGGACATGACATGGCTACTCCAGGCACAGGAGCTGCCCCATAAGAGCTGGTTTGCTTTAGGCACATGGTTGCTACCCTCCACCCTGAAGCCACCTACTCCCTCCCTGAACCCTGCACAGAGCCAGGCTGCTTCACGCAAAGGTTAGGGATGGCCAAGGGGCTGTGTCAGATCAGAGCACTCCGCTCATGAGATCTTGCCTGCAAGTTACAGGCAGGTTGTTTCCCATAGTGCAAGTAGGGAAACTGAGGCAGGGAGGGCTGCTAGGATTTCAGGAACAGGGGAAGGTGGCAGTGGACCTGTCCTGGCTGTACCATATCTGCTAAGCCATAGGGAAAGTCACTTGTCTACCAAGTGTGAGGCCCCTGGCAGACCACCCCCATGGGATGTCATGGTCAGCAATCCCCCTACCCAGCTGGGGCGTTGATCCTGGGGTACCCAAGAGGGCACCAGCTCCAGGCTTTAATCCTCCAGAGGTTCATGCTGACCACCAGCCCCTGCCATGGCCCCCCTCATGGGATATGGCACAGCATCCTGCCACATACCACATTCCCATCAGGGCAGCCCTGCCATCACCCGGGTGGATCTTCCTCCAGCCAGAGACTGCCAGGGCTGGAAACAGAGACTGCGACACCAAGCATTGACGCCAGGTCCTGGTGCACACCCTGCTGCGTCCCTCGATCCTGTTGCCCACCAGCTGTCCAGACAGGGCTCCCCTTCTCCATCCACTGGCCAGGAAGAAGCCCCATGGGATGCTCTGCCCCGAAGCAGGCCCCCCTCGGCTGCACCCCAGCAGCCCTTCCCTCACGCTTCACGCCACACCGATGTCGCCCTGGCCATCAATAGCACTTGGTTAATTAATTTGATGGGAACAGCAGGGACTGCACTTTGCATTTAGTGAACTTCCGAGAACTTCCAACCTCATCTTCATAATTGGCCTCATAAATTTGAGGAAAGAGAGAAATCAGCAAAGCCAGAGGAGCGCAGGAGGCGGGAGAGGCCCCACACATGGGAGGGTGCGCGGGTACGTGAGAAGTGACTCTATTTGGTGTCCTTATTTAATTTTATTGCACAGATCCATCTTCGCCCGCCCCCTCCCTGCCTAACCCTCTCTCTCCCGCTCTCCCTGCTGGGTTCACCTAATCATGATAAATTCATATTCATTTCCCTGCCTGCTCCGGCGGGGGGAGCAGCTCCCTTACATTCGCCCGGCCATGCTGCCATTAGCAAATATTTACTCATGAATACGAAGCACCAGTGTTAGGAGCCAAACCACCCCCTCTGCATCCCCTCTTCCCCCAGCACCCTCCCACCCCTGCACGAGGACAAGCATGACAGCTAAGGATGGGTGTCCTCCCTGCAGGATAGGGAGCAAGGGTGGGAAGAGCTGCCTAATGCTCAGCTGCAATGACTTGGCCCAGGCTTTTTCTTCCTTTTACCCTGAAGGGGCACAGAGATGCTTGATGGGGGGGAAGGAATTGCCTGAGCCCCCCATCTGGACCCACTTTGGGTGGTGCAGGGACAGCAGGGTGAGAGTGAGAGGCTCTGCGGCAGGAGCCAAGTGCCCATCCCAGCTCCCTGACTTTCCACTCAGTCTCTAAGTGCTGCTGCATTTGGGTTTATTTTTAATTTTCAGGATGATCAGACTCACAGCCAGGGAGGGCTGGAAGGGGGTGCACTGGGGAGGGGGAATAGCCAAAGCCCCTTCCTGGGAAGCAGGAACCAGGTGACACCTCATTAGAGATGCCTAAAACTGCCTTTGCTCACCCTGCCTGCATCCATCCTGGGGGCTCAGCACCCACCTCCTCCCAGGCACCCAGGAGCCCCATCCCTTGCACCTTCTTTGCAAGTGTAGCATCCCAGGGTTTAGAAGAGGCAGAAGGTGTGCTGGGGTAAGGGGGTAGCCAGGTCCTGCCCTGCTGCAAGGGCGAAAGAGGGGTCTCAGAGGAACACGTGGCCCCAGGAGATGCCAGGCTGGAGGTAGCTCCTGGCTTGGGGTCTGCAAGTGGCTGGGAGAATGGAGGGCAGGATTAGGAGCACAAAGAAGAGACTGTGTGGGGCAGCTCCGTCCCCTCCCTCCAGGGCAGGAGGGACTGCCCAGCCCGGGGCTGATTCACAGTGGGCAGCACAGTCCAGCCCCTCACGTTTCTTCCCTTGCACCAGGACGAGGGAGAAGCAGGAACCTTCAGCATCTGGAAATGTCACCCCTAGCTGCTCCGGATGAGCTCCTTGTCGTGCTCCTTCACCTCCTGCCCTTTGCATCCACCGCAGCTGCACCCAGGGCAGACGGTCCCCCTCCACCCTCGGCCCACCTGGCTGCAGCTGGCCACAGGAGGGCCCTCTGCCCCCTCCAAAACTCCTGGGCAGGGCTTTGTCGGGTGGGAGGGGACAGCCAGAGGCATCAGGACCTTCCCCTCACAGAGCAGGGGGCTGGTAGGACTTCTTCCCCGGCAGCCTCCACATGATATGTATCTACTAGGGCCACCCTCACTGCCATTTCGCAAGGGGCTGGGCGAACAGTCCTGCTCCTCAGCAGCCCCAGCCCCACACATCCCCGTGTCTGGGCTCCCCCCGGGTAAAAGCAGCACAAACAGCAGGGCCAGGGCTTTGATGCACTGCTGCAGCACCCATTTGGCACCAGGGTGTGAATTGTGGCCCTGGAGAGGAGGGGGTTACAAAACGGGAGGAGCTGGGGGCCAGCAGTGCCCCATCTCCCACACCTCCGAGTGATGTCCCCAGCATGTAGTCCTGATGATGAGACTGGCAGCCCCAGCCCTCCAGGAACAGCTTGCCCCAGCATCCAGAGCTGGAGGCAAACCTGTGTTCGTCAAGGGAGCAAGGGGAGCAGCCCTATAGCCCACTCCCTGCCCCAGTCCAGGCAGCAATAGGCCTGTGCCCAGGGCTGTCAGCCATAAGGCTCTAGGACAAATTCTCCAGGACCATCCCAGCAGTACTGGAGGGAGAGGGAGCCCCCACGCAATCTCCCTTTGGGTCAGGACTATCCCCAGCCCTGGACAAGGCCAGCTGTAGCCCTGACCAGCCAAGCCTGGCTGACCCCAAGGATGGGGACCCGTCCTCTCTGGGGCTGGTCCCTGGGCTGCACAGCCGTCCTGGGGAGAGGATGCTTCCCCTGGACCTCCCAGGCCCTGGTCTGGGGCTGACATCCCTTTTCTCCTGGATAACCCAGCCCTGTCCTCACTGGCTCTGCCCCAGCTTCTGTCCCTCTCCAGCTTCTCCATCTCCCTTTCTGAGCCTATCATTCTTGCTGCTCATCTCCATGTGCTCCCTTGGCTTCCAGGCTGTTCAGATTCCCCTTCAACAACCAAAGCATTTCCATGCTCAGAAGACTGAGCTGTGTTCCAGGCACAGAACAGGAGACAGAGCAGCAGCCAACTCCCATACACCCTATTGTTTGATGATATATGGAAAAGCTGACAGCAATCCCTTCCTGACTCCACACCTGAAGTAAGAGCTCAGCCCAAGGCTCAGTGCTCAGGAATTGCTCCTTTCTCTGGGTGCGGCCAGCCCCAGCTCAGCCACGTGGCCAGCTGGATGGTGGGACAGAGCCAGGTCCCACTCTGCCATGGGAGTATGGTGGCCAGCAACTCCCTGCCCTGAGAGCCAAAAGTGGTGATCCAACAGCATGAAGGTCTCCACTGCCTTCTCCCTGCCTGCACTGAAACCAGGGAAATGGGCCAGCACAGGCGGGGTTCCTGCTCAGCTAGAGGGAAAAGTCCCAACAGTTGCTGGGCAGAGAGCAAAAAGACAGAGATGTGAAGGAAAAAGAGAGAATGGATTTATTATACTTCAAATTTCGAAGCACCAAGACATACCAGAAGACATTCATTTCCATTAGGTGTTCAGTAGAATGGCTGGGCTGACGAATGACACTGCCGGGGTCAAGGCCTCCCCAGCAAACTCGCCAGCCCCACTACTGGTGCCCAGCAGGCATGGCTGACACTGCAGCAAGAAACTGTGCAAACCCACCAGGTTTAATGCCCTTGTGCCTGCCCTGGCAGCAAACACACAGCTTGTCACTGCACGTGACAAAGACACAGCAGAGTGCAGAGTGGGGGTGGCCGGGTCCCCCACAAGACAAGGGAGCAGGAGGCCAGGCGAGTCCCAGGGACTGGCCAGAGGAAGCCCTGGGGTCCTGGCAGAGAAATGCCCACCATGGCGTTCCTGGCAGCTGATGCTGCAGAGCAGCACCTCTGCCAGGAGGAACCACTGCAATACCCGTAACAGACAGAGCACTGAAAGTCTCTGGGAACTTCATCTCCAGAATATAAAATAGTTGTTGTTTCCCAAGAAATAAAATTCACTCCCATGGAACCGACAGGGCCAGTCACATGTACACACACACACAAACTCACACAAACACACCTTCTCTGATCAAAGACCAGATAACTCCATGGCTTCCACACATACAAAATGGGAAAACTTTGCTTCGCCCAAGTTAGAACTAAACTATCTCCTTGCGTTTCTGCCTCCATCTCTCCTATGCACAAACACACAGCCCTGCTGGGTTACTTTCAGTGCCATTACATTCAAAGCCCTCCTGAGCACAGCTCCCTGAACTGTGAGTTCCGCTCCTCTCCTGCACTGAGAGGAAAGGAGCCCCTGGGGCCAGACCAGGGGGATCACAGCTCTGCGCCGAAGGATCCTCAGCAGGCGACAGGCTGAGAGCAAGCAGGCATGGCTCATCGGGTCCCTACGCCTCCTTCAAGACTTGCCTGGCACCAAGGGAAGCTGGAGGCAGTTGCAGCAGCCCATGCCCGTGCAGTGAGACCCACCGGAGGACACAAGTCAGCTCAGATGGAGGAAGGACACAGCACCAGCACAGGGGGACCCTTCATGATTCCTGCAGCAGCAGCTGCCAGCAAGAGTGAGAAGGGGGAAGGGCTGTTCCAGGGCCAAGCCAGACCCTACTGCCGTCAAGCATAGCTCAGGACAGAGATTTTGTGGTGTCTGTGCTCAGACACAGAGGAAGATGCATCCCACTTCCTCTGTTCCCAAGCACTGGGAGGGGCTGCATCACAGGGCTCTGCAGCCCAACCTTCTGAAGCTGCTGGGGGAGAGCAGGGCCAGGGTAGCTGATGAGCAGCAAGCCCTTTTGGTAGCCAGGGGCTGCCTGAGGCATCAGGCAACGCTTCCACTGTGGTTCCAGCCCATGGCCTCTGCTGGGTGAAGCCACACAGCTCTGCCAGCAGCAGGGCACCGTGCTTGCAAGGAGCCCCAGTTTGCTGGGATATGTTGCCCAGTCTACAGTCACCACAGAGCAGCGTGAGGAAAAGCAGCACCCTTCAAAACACCAGCACGGCAAAGGGCCCAGGGTGCTGGGTGATAACCGGGTGTCACCAGTCCCGTTCTGAGGGCTCCCGGTAAGGCAGCCCCAGCTGAATGAAGACATCTCTCTCAGTGGAAGTGGGCAGAGTATAACCAGATGCCAACTTGATGCCTCCAGGGCCTCGCACCACAGCCGAGCTGAGGGCATGCTCCGATAGGCTCATGCCCTTGGTCTTGGCCAGGGCCCGCATGGAGCGGTTGAAGTGAGCTGAGCCGGTAAAGTAGAGCAGGGCACAGGCGAACTCACTGTAAGGCACCACGATGATATCAAGCCGGCGGTGACGCTGGGCTGGCCTGGGAAGGCGGCACACCCCCAGGTACTTCTTCTGATCACCATTGTCCTCCTGACTCACCAGGTCATCAGTAAGGAAGCCTGGGGAGAGAGAATGGGCAGAGACGAGCTGAATGGTAGAGAGTGACACTCCCACCCTGAACTCCCCACTGTCCAGACAGCAGCTGAGGTGTCTCATAGTGTGCTGTGGGACCCCAAGGACAACCAACCTCAGCCCTGATAGGCAGACAGGAAAAGCCATGCTGAGCTGCAGCAATGCTCCCTCCTTAACACTGGCTGCAGAGCTGCCACTGGAGCAGGGCCAGGACCAGGGGCAGTACTCTTACAGACTTACAGTAAGTCCTGTCCTTGGGAAAAGTGATCACCTGCCCTTCAATGAGTACCATTCACCTCATTGCCTCCCTGGCTTGGCCATGCTAAGCACAGCTTTGAGCACCATATGCCAGCCCCCAGCCCTCTTACCGCTCCTGTGGAGGCTGTCAAGCAGCTTGCTGAACACCCCACGGTGAGACTGCCCATCTGGGTGAGTGATCAGCACATCCACGTCTCCACAGGTGGGCTTCCCCCGACGGTAGGAGCCACATGCAACACACACGAGCCCAGGCTTCAGGGCCAGGGCAGCTTGTCTGACCTCCAAGAGAAACAGGGGTGAGGAGTCAGAAACCAGTCTCTTTATGCCTTTTGCATCAAGGCAACAAAGGATCCTGTGCCTGCCTTGCGGACTGTCCTGCATCTCCAGGGTCTTCATACAGAGCAGACACTTGACAGGCGTGGCAAACTGCCCCACCAAGGAGGCTGGCCTACGGTCAGGAGCCATGTGAGTCGGGGTGGCCTCCACCCAGTCCTGCAAATGCCCAGCACACTGCCACACAATACAATGATCTACCATGGCGCTACCATCAGTCATCAGCTCTTGGAGGCACTGGGTTGGGACAAGCAAGAAGATGCAGCAATGCTGAGGAGGCAAAGTATGGCACAACCTGTCAGGGCCTTTGGTTTCCGAGACAGCAGGATAGAATAGGTTTTTCAGCTCTCCTGTGGGCCAGGAGGGCAAAGCTCACCAGCTCTACCCACAAAGAGAATCAGTTCAACAGGAGATGGTCACAGGTCGTGTTTCAGAAGCAGAGATGGGCTCATGGAGTCTCCCCAGCAGGACCCAAGATAGCAGAAAATCTGCAAGTGTCCCTTGGAGTCCACTCCTGCCAGGAGCTCTGCCTTTTCAGGAAAGCTAGGCTTCCTGACCCGGAAAAAACACAAATGTCCCAGCATTTTAGACCGAATGGATGCCAACATGCTGCTGCCAGCAATCAGACACACCTAATCAGAACTTCCCCTAATGCAGCCACCTCCAGGCTGGACCCCAGCTCCTGTTTTGTGCAGACAGTGCTAATTCTGATGGCTTCATTCATTAAATGCTTAAGAAAGGCTCCTAAATCCTTGGACAGGAGTAAAGTATTCTTGGTGTGATTGTGCCAATCACCCTGCTGGCAGCAAATAATTAGGGGCTCAGCAATTCCCGTCTCAGAGGCTGGGGTTCAGGAAGGCAGTGTCCATGCCCACAGCCCCTTGTCACTCTTGGGGATCATCCTTCATTAGCAAGAGATAAACCCATTAACCTTTGCCCCAGAGGTGCTCCAAGAAGCCACAATCTTTTCTCATGCGGAGCAAGCCCTCCTCTGGTGTCCTTGCCCCCCTTCTGGCTCTAAATGAAGATTTCTAGAAAACTCCCAGCCCCACCTGAGAGCCTAAAAGCTCCTCAGATCTCACTGTGACAGGCAGCACAGACAGTGACTAATCCCTCATTCTCTCTCCTGGGCCTGGATCAGAGGTGTGTGCGTGTGTATGGAGGGAGCGCAGTAATCCCATCAAGATAACAATAGACCCACCCCCAAGAGCCAGCTCCTTGACCCAGCCTGCCTGGGAAAGGGACCACTCACTATCAAAACAGCTAATCCGGCACACGGGACTGACACCCCAGCAGGAGCCTGGCAGGAGTGTATTCTTCGTGGCCAGGCCCTGTGGCCGAGTGACAGGGTCACGCTGGCTGCTGCTTCCATGGTGATCAGAGAGCACAGGGGTAGCAATGACGGTGTGTCCCCCAAGCTCTCTGCTCACATTAGGGTACACTGGCTTAGCACCCCATAATCCTGGAGTGCCATGGCATACTAGAGCAAGCAGCACCCATCTGCAACCTGGATCCCTTTCAATTCCAGCAAGGATATCCATGCTCTGTCCTCCCACTGACAATCAGATCACAGGGTGCTCAGAGCTTCCTTTCAAGAAGCAGCGCCAGCGAGACAGCTCAGGGGCCTCGGTTGAAAGGAGACATCTCAGAGAAGATGAGAGGCAGGAAAGAGGAGCTGGGAACCTGCTCATCCCACCATGCCACATGCAGCCTTTTTCAAAGCAGTGTGTAGAACTGACACCTGTGGAGTAGCCGCCTCCTCGCCAGGCACTTAAACTGAACCTTCCTACAGGGCAAAGTAGGTGCCTTGTGTGCCCATGCCCAAAAAGGGTCCCCCAGGCATTGATCCTGCTCAGAGGAGGCGCTGAAGACCTCAGCTGTAACAGCAAGGGACATTTCCACAGCATGCACGCTCTTGTCAGGACCCAACTCGACTCTGAGGGCCTAGGGCCGAGCTACTCACAGTCTGTTCTATTTCTGCAGCTTCCTCCCGAGGCATGCGCTCCAGGAAATCCGTGTAGTGCTTCAGCCCCACAGCTTGCTGGCTGGTGAGAGTTGCCTTGGTGCGGATATCATCCAGTGTCCGGAAACCCTAGTGCAGACCATGCGATGATATTCAAGCATGTACCGAGACTTTGCTCTTCAAATACTTTCAACTGAGATTCAGGGAGATTGTATTTAACCTGTCTCAAGTCCAGGCCAGTCACAGCTTCTGAGATCACATGTAGAGATCACTTAGGCAATCCCACTACCCACACACCCCTCTTATCTCCACCCCACAATGACTTTGAATCTTAACTAAACCTGACAGAAGGCTACTGTTCTTAATGCACTGTGCTCCTACAGCTTGAAGTAAAACAAGTAATGCAGGTAAAGGAACAACACCCAGAATATCCCAATGAGGGAAAACCTACAGCATGAACACAACCGTACTTTTAAGACAGCAAAGAATCTAGTCACAAACCAAACACTACATGAAACCAGGCTTCATTAGCACTGTGCTCAGGAAACAAACTGTTTTTAAAGAATAAACCCACCCAGCGGGTTGGGTTGCTCCTGTTGGCACAATTACTTCAACCTCATTTTTACAACTTCCACACAAGGTGGATGACTGCTGACAGCTACAGCGGCCAGCTAGGCCAACAGGCCAGCAACTGGATGAGGAATTTTCATGGCCAAGATGTCCTGGTTCAAGCCTGGCTCTTAGCAGTGTCATTGCTATGAGCAGTGTGAGATGACCTCCAAGCAGTGATGCTAACAGAAAAGGCAGTTTGTCCACCACTCCCGCTATCATGTATCTTTGTCCTCCATCCCCACCCAAACTCAAGTCTCAGCCGGGTGCACTCCATTCTCCCCAAACACACCCACAATGGGACCCACCCTCATAGCTCCTCCCTTAAAACCAGATTCAAATCCCATCCGTGGATATTGGCAATTGGGAAATATTTGTGAAAGCAATTCTCCTACACTCAGCAGCAGTCTTCAAACCATAGTCTGAGAACCTCTTGTGTAAGGCACTAAACTTACCTGCTGGTACCACATCTGAGCTGTCTTGACCCCTGCTCCCCAGATGTGGGAAAACAGCTCCAACACAGGCACACTCTCACTGATGTGATCCAGCTTGCGCAGGTGCCCACTCTCCAAGATCTCCAGGATCTTCTCTGCCATCCGCTTCCCAATCCCAGGGATTTTACAGGCTTCCTAGCAAGAAACCAGAGCCACTACTGGAAAAGTAAAGATCACAGACAAGCAGGGGAGCTACTAGCCACTCAGAGCCTGGTTAGCCATTCGATCAGTGATTGGGAAGTGGCAGGACTAGATTTGCCTGATGGTCTCTCTAGCCCAGGCTTACATAGGCGACATCGATTCAATGCCAAGTGGAAAAGGACAAGCATGCAGAACACGACTGAAACACTAACACTGTGTTAGTGGCTGGACTGTCAACAGTCAATAAGGCTCGGATCCAGTTAGTTTTATATATTATCTTGAATGGTGGCCAGTTGCTGATGCTCAAGAGGAAGGTGAGAATGTCCCTGCATTGCGCCTAGGCAAGGCATTTATCTCATGAGTGCTCAGGTTGGGCCCTAAAAGCCTCAGACTCCACTTTGTTACTGTTCTGAAAACACTGCAAGTGGGCAACGAATCCCAACTTCCACTTGCTACACAACTTCCATCAAAGTCACCACACAGGAAGGAATTCCCAAGGCCTGAAGGTAAGCTATTCCATGTACAGAAAGAGGAAGGGATCTGGCTTATAACAGAGCTAGGATGCTGGGTCCATCTCCCTGCTCTACCACTCTGGGAAGGTGTTTTACCTGGTAGGAGGTGACTGGTTTGTGGTAGCTCTTAAGTGCATTGATGGCTTTGGTGTAGCCCAGAGCTCTCCACTTGTCCCCTTGGACAGAGTAGGCCTTTGCCAGCACTTCCAGCTTCTCTGTGATGCATTGGTTGTGATTCTCCTTCTTGCTGTTGGAGGACTGGGCACAAACCCACTTGCTGGCAGGCTGGGCCACTATGGAAGAGCTGTCACTGGTCTCCTCTGTTGATTTCACAGGGTAGCAGCCAGAAATCAATGCTTCCAGATCCCCCTGGGTGACACTAGCATCTTCTCCTTCACTGTCTTCATCAGCAGAGTCTTTCTTTAGGGAGAGGTAGAAAAGCAGCCATGTGACAATAAGCGCATGCCTCACATACGTTCCCTTGGCACAGGCAGCTCCTGAGAGTAGGAAGTCAGAGCACTAACCAACCTCCAGGGCATGCAGTACTCAAATTGCCATCTCTAGAAGTAGTTGGTTATACGCACACCATAGCTTTTCATGCCTCAAGCTACATATGCACCCCTTGAAGCTACATGCACATCTCACAAAGCACAGGAGACTAGAAACTGCAGTCCACCTGTGATCCAAGCACACAGACACCTCCTATAGCCAAGCCCCTGAGACCTAACTGAGGCAAGACACTGGCTAAGTGAGCAACTGCTGCCAGCAACATGGTATGACAATGTTGAAATCCCTGGCTTGGGGAGATCCTGACTCCCTACTCCCACTGGGAAACCTTTCGCTGGTCTGGTGGCTGCATAGACACATCTCACATTCAGACTCTGCACCTTCCATCCCATGATGCAGATGGCAGGAGATAGGCACTGAACTCTGTTTTCACATTACAGACACAAAATCTTAACAGGGTAGTAAATTACAACCCTCTCATTTTCCCCATGGCTATCTGCAAGAGAAAAGGGGGAGGAAGGAATGACACAAAGGACTCCACATTCCTCAGTGACAGAAGAAGGAACCAATGTATACATTTGCTGATACCCTCAGCATTAGGATGCCTCTGTGTAGACTTAAGAAACAATGAGCCTTGGCTTCAGGTAACGGACAAAAGGGGATAGAAGTGGGAAGCTGCACAGAGGCTTTGTAGACTGCTTTGCTCACTGGGCTCCCCGTCTCTCCTGATGTACAAACACAGGAGTCCACAAAGATCCAAGAGCTTCTGTGCTGTGGAAGAAACCCTGGCACAGGGCTCTTTGGGATCAGTCCAGCAATTACATGCAGCACACAAATCCTTTTGTGAGTTTCTACAGAGTGTCAGCCTAAGAGCCATGTCCTTACAACCTCTGGTTCTGCTGGCTAAGGAGGTCTGGAGACACAATTCCTGCAAGATACAGAGCCGAAGTCTTTAGGCAGAAGAGGTAGGATGTTTCCCTTTTGTAACCTTGTTTTATAATTCTGAAAACTGGGTCAGACTGAGGATTTGATAGACTAAAGCAGTTTTATTTGCCTTGAAACACAACTCCCTTAAGACACTGTTCCCTCTACGGGCAGCAAAGCCTCAGAGCATTCAGATCAGATAGTAAGCCCCTTAAAAGCATTTGAGGAGCATGTTATCCAACGGCAACACAAAGAACTCGGCAGCTGGAACATACAATTCCCATCCTCTCGGCCAGCAGTGTCACATAGGTGAAACAGCACATAAATCCCTGCCAACAAAGCTGACAGACTCTTTACAACCATACATGCAAAACAACTAGCCCCATTAGCTTCTAAGATACTCCAGGATCCTACAGCAGCCAACTTGCTAGAGCTGGGTGAGACTGGGATATGTATGCATGGTTTGTCTGGAGCACATCACAGGAGCCAGGATAGCAGCTGAAGCCCAGTAGCTGAGGCAATACGCCACTTGAGAGAGGCAAGCAGCCTGCAGTAACAGCCCCAGGGTTCAGCCAGTGAATAACTGGCACTGCTTGCAAAGGCTGCCTTGCAGAAATCTACTGCATCCAGATGCCAGTCACAAAGCTGTCGCTACAATCTGACTGGTAACAAGGTTTCCTCGCAGGAGTTCACATCCAAATGCAGAACTCCCAGATCAGCCCCTGTTCAGTATGAAACACTGGCACACTCATCGTCTCCTAGAGAAAAAACATTCACCCAAGCTAGGAAAGACTCTGTGCTTAAATGGAGGCTACTTCTAAGCTGAGATTCTGGCTTCAGCTTTACTATTGTAGCTGGGTCTTAAAAGTGGTTGGTACTGTCTTTAAAGCATATCCTGTGGGTTCTCTTCTCTCCAAACTCACATAGTCCAAAGCTTGGGACAAGGGATTTTACTGAAGTGTCTACAAATATTGCTTTTGTGCACAGACTGACAGAAATTATCATTGCTTGAGGAGATTTAAAAGAAAAAAAGGCAGTAAGGCTTCAGATGCTAGCAGTTGTCTGACCACCCAAAGTAAATGTGAGCAGAAAGCAGGGCAGATACCACAGGGTCTGTAACAGTACAAAAGACCCTTTCTCCCATTAAGTGTGAAATTCGTTAATAACAATTGCCACTAAACTATAGTTACAAGAAATAGCAAACGATAGGGTAACTGCAACGGTGACGCAGTTAAGAAGCAGCCAACTCTGCCTATAGCATACCGGATAGTAAGTCGGAGGAGAAAAGATCCCCCCCTACACATATTCAAAAGAAAGCCTAAAACAAAGGACCCCTCAGTGGGCTGCCAGTTAGGGAGTAACTACAGGGTTTTGTGAAACAAAATTTGGGACAGCGTTAGAAAACAGATGCCAGCATTACAATGCAGCTGCTGCTCTAAGAGGTCTGGGGTAACTTTGCTACAGATAGATTTGAATGATGCCAACGCCCAAAAAGAATTCAGCAAACTTGAGCAAAAATACAGAGAAAGGAAAGAAAGCTAACAGCAGGTTGGAGAAGCTGACTCACAGCAGAGGCCGCTAATAACCCCACACAGATATTTTAAGCACACCACCACAGTCGTTCGAGTGGCAACCTGATCCACTGCACATGTGTCTGAACAGTGTGCTTGCCAAGGAGTGGAGAATGGGTCAGTATGGCTCAGGCAGGAACACGGGATGAAATATCAGAGACAGCTTCCTGAAAGGGAGATATTCTCGGCCAGGGAATATTCCTCAAAAGGACACAGGGGAAACATGATCACCAGAATGAGCCTTGGCCTGATCAGAGCATCAGGACTGCTTCAGCTGGAAATGTTCTGATGGGGACAGGAATTTAAGGGGTGTTGTTTCTACTTTTAACATCTAAAAGGAACAAAGAGAAGCAGTAACCGTGTCCACATCCTGAGTCTGCCAGCACCAACCCACTAAAACATCCAAATGCCTTCCCTTTGCTGAGAAAATGTGGCATTGTATCCCTGCAGGGATGCCTGTAGCCAAGAAAAGCAGCATGCAGGATCTGTTCACAAGGAGAAGGGCCTGTGCAGGAAGACTCACCTCAGTCAGCTGCTGAGGTCCAAGGGTGCCTAGGCCTTGCTTCAAGGAATCCCCCACCCGTGCTTCAGTATTTGGTTTCGCTTCTCCCTTCTGTGCTGGGGGCTGGATCTCTTCATTGCCAAGGACCTGCTGTTGCTGCTTTTTCTGCAGTTCTTCCTCCTTCAGGTACCTGCCGTGGATCAGATGCCTTAGCATAGGAGAAGCAGGATTTCTCAGCCCCCAAAAGTTTGACTGAGAAATCTTTCTGCATGTTTTGGGATAGAGCAAACAACCCATATGAATTGTACTCTATCAGACCACAGATTAATTACTCTGGTTTTGGCTCAATTCCCCAATTTCCATCCACCTCTTTGACCTGCAACTTCCACTCCTACCTACCTCACTCAGACTCTTTCTCCAAAACTTTGCCAAAACATTTTGATCCTAACCTGTGGCTCCCTTCCTTATTTCCTCTTGTGCCTAGCTGTCAATTCTCTCTCTACTTTTCACCTGCAATAAGTAAGGAACAGCATTTAATCCTCCACATTTTTAAAAGAAATCTCCTTGTTATCAATGATGGATTAGGAACAGGTGCCTTTAGCACCTGTAGCAAGTGACAGGACTCCTGTGAGCACTTCTGGGCTGTATTCCATCTTTTGCTACCCTACAGAATGGTGACTGGTCACAAAATCACTAAATTTCACAGTCTATATGAGAAAAAGTGACTCTGAGTCATGCCCACAGGAGCTGCAAGGAGTTGCAGTCTGAGATTTTGAGTAGAAGTCAAATTTTCATGTTCAGTTTAAAAGTGCTGCAGGGATGAACAACAGTGTGGCCTTTACATACCTGTGAGGGATAAAGACAGCATGCCCAGCGGTACTCAGCAGCTTCTGGTTTCTAATGCAAGCACTTATCCAGGATGCCTTCACTAGCTGTAACCCTGAAGGTAGCTTGGTTAATTTAAGGAGCCGAAAGGCCCGGTCACAGTCCATATCTTCAGCCACAATGATGTGTGTCACCTCCGAGGAGAGCTGGCTGTGTACAACACCCCCATTCTGGACAATCTGCTTGTGGAAGATCTCTGCTCTGGCTTGGCCGATACCAGCTTGCAACACATAGGCAGTGACTGGTTTCAGCCACTCTGCTAAGGAGAACACAGAGGCAGGAGCTCAGTGGCAAGAGAAACAGTGTCCCAGACCAACTGGGCTACGTATCTCATGTAGGACTTGATGGCACCAACAGTAGCAGGCAGTCTTTGGGGAGCACCAGCTGGACACATCAAAGCAACCTGGCCATAGCCTCTACGGAAAACACACCTGGGGGCCAGACTTTCCAGCCTTTGGGGAAATGGCACCTCCAGTTAACAAGCTAGGGTAGCAGTATTATGTTCCACATCATAGGCATTCAAGACTTACCCTCAGGTATCTCTGTTCCTTCCTCTTTTGGGATCTTTGGAGGGGCACTTTTCCCTGAGTCATCCCTCAGCTTCTTCCTCTTGGGAAAGGCTTTGACAATCCCTCGTGGGTCCATAGGCCTGGTGGGAAGTTTAGCTGCAACTGCTGAATACCAGTAAGAGAGAGAGAGGTTGTTTAGAGTGTTACACAATTACAACAACTTAGGATTCACTCATTTTGCTTGCTGACTTTGTTGGTTTGGGTTTTTTTGTTGTTGCCTTCCAAAAACGCTTGCCCTGAGGGAGGCACCTAGAAACAAGAACTTCAGCCCACAAGGTCAGAAAAATTAAAGTTATAAACTACCAAAAAGCCACTTTAGAAGACTCTGCTTGAATGTCTTAGAAACCACTAAACCTGGGTTCTTATAATAGAAAGTATTCAACTACTTTAACACTTTGGATCTCCTTCCTGCCCAGCCAGCAGAAGCAACTTTCTTTCCCAGACATTTCTTAAGCACATTCCCATGAAGAGGGAGAGGAAACACCTCGCCTGCTAGGGCTGAAATCCAGTCACGAACGAGAAGAGATAAAGCAGCTGATCAACACCAAGTGTTTCATACAGCCACAGGAGGAAAAGCCCCAACCTAGCTTCAGCTGGAAATAGCGGATTAGTAAAGATTAACTAGCCAAGTGCAATACAGTGACAACTGTAGCTTTGCCATCACAAATCTTGCAAAGGTGAACTTTGGAGCTTTAACTACCGGCCCAGGCTACCAGGAAAGTTGGTCTTCCGTAGCCCTAACAAAACCCCGAATCATTCTACATCCCAACCACCCCTTCCACCCGGCTGCAGTGTTAAGCCAATGCCAACTTGAAGGTTTCCTCTGTGCAGCACTTCGTATTTTGCTTAGAGGTTTCTCACAAACCAGCAAAAACCTATCACATTAAGCTCAGAAGAGCTGAAAACGGTCCCACCTGGCCGTGTCTTCTCCCTACAGTCACCTTCTCATCCAAGTGCTAAACACAATCCTCTGGAAGACCAACCCAGAGCTGGATTCTGCAAGGAAGAGTTCTGCTTCAGGGGAGAAGAAACCCTGCTACATTTCTAAAACTCAGCTTCACAGAAACGTTTCTGTTTACAGGATGTTTTCACCAAACAAACCCTCTGTCTGAAAACAGTAATACTTTCTATTGTACAAAGAAAAAAAAAACATACCAAAAAACCTCCAAGCTCCTAGGTGCCTAACTCCTCTTCAAGACTTGGAAGAGTGTTTTTCGACGTAGTATTTTAAGCAATCTAAACCAAAACACACACGCCAGGAACAAAGCTTGCCTTGCCAGCACCCTCAGGCCAGGAAAGGCTTCGACGCCACCGGCCCGGCTCGCTCCAGAGCGAGCAGCTCCCAAAACCTCGGGCACAGGAAAGAATTCCCCCGAAACCTCGCGGCCGCGGGAACCAGAGACCAGGAGGAACACGGGGGACACACACACCCACACCACACACCCACCACACTCCCACACCCCCCCCGGCTGCGGCCTCAGGGGGGGCGGCGAGAGAGGCCGAGACCCTCCGCACCAGCGGGCGAGCAGCTGGAGCCTCCCGCGACCCCAGCCGCGAGGAGGGGAAGGACACCACCCCCCAAACCAGATGGGGCGCGGGGGCTTCCCCGTAGCCGGGGGACGGGGAGGATGGAAGATGGGCCCGGCTGCGGGGCCGGTCTCACCTACAGGCCGGGGCCGGGGCGCTGGGAAGTGCTTCCTGGTGGCGACCGGAAGTGTCCGCGTTGCCGTGGTGACAGGGCCCGGCCGCCATGGCGGTGCCGAGCTGGTTGGAGAGGCTGCGGGCTGCCAGCAAGACAGCGCTGGTGCAGGACGGTAACCGCGGCGGCGAGACGGGATAGCCCCCCCCTCCTTCACCTCTCCCCCCCGACGTGTTTTGGGGTGACCCTGCTGCGAGCGAGCGGGGGCGCGGGGGACGGGACGGGGACGGAGCGCTCCCGGGGACGGTGCTGCACCTGGGACAGGGCCCCGGCAAAGGACACTGGGCCATCAACGCGGGGACACGGCCCCAGACAGTGGGACGGGGCCGTACAGCCAGGGATAGGTGTATTCCCATTTACCCTTACCGCCTGCCTTGCCTCTAGGGAAGCGGAAGATCCACTACCTGTTCGAGGATGGGAAGGAGATGGCCGAAGAGTACGATGTGAAGACTGGTCAGTTAGTGAGTAAGTGGTGCTCTCAGCTGGGCTCCAGCAGGCATGGGTCGGGCCACAGCCATGGCATGCATGGCAGCAGGTCTGCACTTGCAAGGCTGGGGTGTTAAGAGGGACCTCTTGGTAAGGAACGAATCATCCCTAAATGTTCTAGGAGATAAGCATGCCTGTACCTGAATGTTGCAGGGACTTAAGTATGGTTCAGTTTGGGCCAAGGGCTCTCTGACTTCCATGAAATAGCAGACCTTGCTTTAGCCCAGGATCTCTCCCAGACAGCTCATCTGTCGCAACAGACTTGGACAGACTAAATAGGATTGCCACCTTGCATAGCCAGGCACCGAGGCTGTAGCACATGCTGCAGTGAAATATGCTTTTTGGTGGCTTCTGCAACTGCAGACAAGCAAGGTGTTGGTTATGGCTCTTGTCCAAAACCACATCAGCTGCAGCATGGCACCCATTGCAACCTCACCATGGTTTCAGCACCAAGCAGCAAAAAAGAGGCATGCTCAGTACAGAATTTCTGACTTCAGGAAAAGATCAGCTAACAGATCCACTCACACGAAAGTGGAAATGACTGGAATTAAGATACGTATCTTCATATAATCTCAGTGTGCTGGGCAGCTTTAGCAGTCATTTGCTGGATTTCTTATAGAGCAGAATAATAGAAACCCTTCTTCTCCCTTCCACAGGTAGAAAATGGCGAGAGAAGAACACCCTTGGAGGCTCTGGCAAGTGGCAGGTTGAAGTGGGAGAGCCAACCTCATCACTCGTGGGAGCATTGGAATCGGAGCTCATAAAGGAAAGCAGCTCCAATGTACGTAAGGGTCTGCAGGCACAACTGCACCTAGAACTACCTAGTCTTGTGCTTCCAGCAGTAGCTGGTAGACTGCAGATCATTCACAGCCCCAAGAGACAGCCTTAACCTGCCCAGCACTCTATTACATCCCCAGGCTGTGGGGCTGGGTAGAAGAACGCACAGTGTAGGTTCTTTTGGGGTCTTCCAAGAGATTTGTGGTTTCCTTAAGTAGAGATACTGTACTGCTGCATTGGCCAACTACTATTCTGGCTTCCGAAAGAGTAGGCTGAAAGGAAGGCCAAAGCCAGGACAAGGCAGTGGGTGGAAAGCAGAGGCGATGACAAGGAAAGGCCAACACAGGTAGTGCCTAGCAGGCTGCTCCTTAACATAGTACAGCCTGTTTCATCTTCACATCCCTCTAGCTTAGGGGGCAGAGGTTTTAATCTTTCATCATCTTTTCTACAGACATGAAACACAAGCACAGCCCTGCACAGCAAATTGGGGCAGAGCCAGGACTGAATCCAGCAGGTCCCTAGGGTAGGCAGAGCTCAGTATTCAATTGCCTGTGAGGAAGAGGCCTGGTTTCCCTGTAACCTTGTACTGCAAGACTTCCTCACTGAACACTTTTAGCCTCCTACAAGCAGGTCAGGCAGTGCCCCGTGTAAAGGCAGAGCAGTGCTACCTCTAGGAAAGTGATACTTAGGCAGTTTCTTGAGTTACTCCCTAGTGCTCCAGTGAGAAAGAAGAGTTACTCTCACATGGAGCCTCTCAAGGTAGTACAGGAAGAAGGGACAGGGAGGAGAGGAGACAGCTGAAGGGGCCTTGCTAAAAGTACTTGTTTGCTGTAGCCTGTCTTCATGAGGAAGGATACACTGAACAGCTTCCAGTGGCGGATCCGTAACCTGCCCTACCCCAAGGAGGTCTACAGCGTCTCCGTGGAGAAAGAGCAGCGCTGCTGTGTCATCCGGACCACCAACAAGAAGTCAGTAAGGACAGCACTGCAAGTGCTGATGGTCCCTCAGGGTGGGCTGGCACAGAGGGCAAGCTAGCGATTGCACAAGGGGGTTGTCCTCTCTTCCCTTCCATCCCTAGCATGCAAGGGCTGAGGGGCCCCACTTCGCAGCTGTATGTCTCCTGCTGTCCAATTTCCACTCCCAACTGTCCCAGACATGTTTACAGTAGAGCCCCTCAAGCTCTGCACTGGCCTTTGCAAACTTACCTCATGGTTGCAGTAGCATGATGTTTGCCCTGTTCTTTCCCTGTCAAATGTTGCTCCCTTAGAAAAATACAGAGCCTTGCAGACCTTTTGAAGCTAAAGCATCCCATCTTCTCCCTCTGACACAATACTTTGATCTAGTCATCGTATCTCAGAATACATGGAGATGCAGGGTTCAACAGGTACAGCAAAGTCGTGGGCACCCAGGCAGATAGATGTCCCTGCGTAAACCTGTCCTGTAGTCACAATGCCAATGATATGATCTGGAGGTAGCAAGAAAAAAGGCAGACTGTATCTGGAAAGGAAGCACCACAATATTCTGTCAAAAGAAATTTGAGATGGGAGGAAAAAAAAGAAAAGGCTTTTAAGCATCATCTTCTACTGTGTCACTACATGGCATCTCTCATGGGATGAGACACATGCGCTGTCCCCCAAAGCTTTTACAGTCTCAGTGAGATAAGCCAGGATGAGCAGTAGTATTGGGAAGAGGTAGCAAGGAGCAAGTATTAGAACAACGGAGGATATTGGAAGATAAGTGAAAGCTATTTACAAACTAGGATAATAGACCAGTATGGAAAGCTGGGTAGGCCGCTCTCTGTTTGCTTTCCCTCCCCAACATTGCTGCAGAACAGAGAAGGATCAGATTCATGGATAAAATCAACCCTAGTGTTTCCCAATTTGCCCCCTGCCTTCTTTAAGCTGCTCTTTGTAGCTGGCTGTAGGTGGTGCTGTTGGCAAAGAAGAACTGCTCCACTTTGGCTGCTGAACGCCTTTCAGATGGCTGAACCCGCATGTCTTTGGGCAAGGGTTTACCCCATCAGAGGCAGTGGCAAGGAGATGTTTGAGCTCTGCACATGAGCACACCTGGATGCTCAAAAGCAGGAGGAGGCTAGACAGGAGGAAGGTGGCATCTGCCCCATGAAAGCAGCAAGCAATTACAGCTCTAATACAGAAAGATGCTGGCCTGAATCCACACAGAGGGTTTCACAGGAGAAGAGTGGCACTTTAGTAGGGAGACCTATGTAGCAAAGATGAATGAGGTTCCCATCAGCCACACGTGGATACACATGGAGCTAGGACAAGAATGGAGTACATGAGCCTAAGTCCAACCACATACTATCACAGACAGGCTTAACTACTCCCAGTCCTACTAATAGTAGTGTGCATATGAGAACTTCCTTGCCTGTGTAGGTGCTGTAAGGTTATAATGAGGCTTCACCCATGCCCTACGTGACTTCCAAGTTTTTTGTACCACTCTCAGGAAAACACTGGAGTCCCCCACAAGCAGTCAACACCTGCACACTCATAGGCTAGTGTCAGAGAGGGTTGAAGGACCTGACAATGGCTCATGGCCTGCATATGAAAGTTAAGGACTTTTGGAATTAAAGGTGAAAGTCGCCTCATTGGAAACAAGAATGACTTCGCTGTCAGCAGGGAGCAGGGGCAGACTCCAGCACCAGAACACTTAGTACAGGCTCCAGGATATCTTACATCATTTCTCCTGGGTCTCAGCCAGGGCAAAGCACCACTCAGCAACTAATTCCAAGATAGCAACAAAGGCATGGAGTCCACAGAGAGTGCGCATCACTATGGGAGAGAAAGGAAGCCTCGGAGCCTCTCCAGCCATTGGAAGTCAGCCACGCTGCTTCTGAGCAACGGAGCTGTGCTGACCGCCAGCCAGAGGCACAGCAACGGGATGGGTTGCCAAGTCACTACTGAGTAGCTCAGCTCTAAATTCTCAGCATACCAGTAGCAGTTTTCCCTATAGGCTGACAAAAAGTGGGTTTCCAGTAAGAAAATAACGGAGATGACCACATACGCATTGTGGATCTCGGGCCAGAACCCAGGTTTAGAGTGCAATACTGCACTTGGCCATGGGGTGAGAGGCAAGAGCAGAGAATCTGCCTGCCTCAGCAGGGATAACCGCCCATCAGCTGCCTTCCCACCCCAGCCAGGAGCTCTTCATTGCCTCCAGTCACTCCCATTCCCTCTGGCCATGGCAAGGGCTGCTCAAGTAGGATTTGCCTAAAACCTCTTGCTGTAAAATAAATCCATTAAACTAAACTCTAAAAACAAACCCAGAAAGCAACCTCCCCAAACACCAAACCTGATTCAATTATTGTAGCAAGAGGCAGTGGTAATGTTAGGAGGAGGAGGGGGTGGCCAGGCAGATCTTGTTTCCTTTGATCTTGTCACAGATTTTAGTTTGAGGCCAGCCAAAGCCATTCTTCTCCCCTTCTCCTTAGTCCTGGGGCAGCAGAATGCTGCTGTTTCATTGATGACTCCCAAGGCCCTTTGAAACAGTGGGTTTTTTCTGTGTACTACTTTTTTTTTTTTTTTTTTGTCTAATCGGTAAGAAGTTAACACTTCCTTAACATGTCTTTGTGTTCATCTAATCTCTGCTGTTTAACCTTTGACATCTCCCTTATTATCCATGTCTGCCACCTTTTCCAAATACCGACAGCAGTGACAACACAGAACGGTTTGAGCCCTGCGGTAACAAGCTGCATACATTCCTCCCACTGCACCAGGAGAGCCATTTGCCCTTTGTAGCTGTTTTCACCGTGACTTGGAAAATAAACTGCAATGTGGGCAGAGGTAGCTAGAGAGGCCAAGCCTCACACACAGCCAGCTGAATGGAGAACCACCCCTCATGGCATGTCAGCAGCCGCTGCTGGTTCCTGCTCTGCTCTGGGCACCTCAGTACCAACTACAGGCGAATTCCTTGGAGAGGATTGCCCACGACAATGCTGGAAGAGACTAAGAACCCAACCATGCCTCTACGTGGGCATAGGAGCACCCATTAGTGTATTTGGTACAGGCCTAGAGAGAAGCAGCAGATGCAGGGCAAGCCATGCCAAGCAAGAAAGGTCTCAGGCAAACACAGACACAGGTCTATAAGGTTTTGGTCCCAAAGTCTTAGGAAATCTCTTGGGTACCTAGACAGCTTATAACCCCTCCAGTTCCGAGACATATCCCCTTTCCTTCACGTGACATGTGATCAGGAGACTGGGATAGAGACCAGGGAAGGAACAACTAGGGGAGCTGACAGTGCAGAAGAACACCACAGCCACCATGGGGTCTGCATGGAGACAGTGAAGAGCAGAGGCTTGGGTGACTGTGGGCAGCTACACCTGGAGCTCTGTGCCCAGGGGTATGCCTGAGCACCACCATGCCACCAAAGCAGAGCAAGAGGCCAAAAAGATGGGTTTAGGAAGGATTGCAACACAAAATGGTGCATCAGTCAGGAAAGTGAGTCCCAGGGCACAAGGGCTTTGACAGCTGTTTTGACAAGAACTAGCGGGAGTTGGTACTTAGAGGGAATGAGGGTCCATGAGCAGGGACAAAGACAAGGGACACCTCTTGATAGGGCTGGAGGGACCAAGCTTGCCTTTGCACACCAAAGCCCTTCAGGACTTTGCCAGCTCTGATTTCCAGTTTGGAGGTTTGTTTCCAGTGCTCCTGCTATCCTGGGGGCACCAGCAGGCACACAACATGGCACAGGGTCCTCCTGCCAACCCTGAGAGGTCTATTGTCCTCATCTACACCTTGTAGAACAGCACTCTGTAGCTCAGCACTGCTAGCAGGGGAATAGAAACCCCACCTTCCTCATTTCTGTCTCCTCTCATTTGTAGGTACTACAAAAAGTTCTCTGTTCCTGACCTGGACCGATACCAGCTCCCCTTGGATGCAGCTGCCCTGAGCTTCACCCATGCCAACAACACCCTGATCATCACGGTGAGGTTTTAGCCACACAGAACAGCACTTTTCCCTTCTCTTTATGTCCACAAAGTTAAAATTTTTTACACATGGGGAAACGAGGCAGAGCAGTGAGATCTGCTGAGGGTCACTGATGAGCCCCCTTCTCTGTCACACAGTCAGTGGGAGTTTCAGATTACACTGGGCATGCTGACACTAGCCAGGACAGCCCAGGCCGCAGGAGGGGCCCTTCTTACTGCTCAAGGTGACTTGCAGGTGGAAGTGTCTGTTGTGAATTGTTTTCCATGTATACCCTCCCCCAGGCCTGAGCAAGCCTCCACTCTCAGTGACAGCAAGTTTTTCTTGCCTCAGAGCACAAGCGTTGAAAGTCCAAGGACCTGCTGCACTTAGAGGTCTCNAAAAAAAAAAAAAAAAAAATCACCTGCTCCTTTGTGTCAGAGAGAACACATGGAGAGGGGACACTTCCATGCACATGGTGGAAGTGAGAGACTAGCAAAACGGGCACTTGTTGCAAGGAGCAGAGGCAGGCAGATGCTTTTGAGCAGCAGGTGCTCATCTTCTTGAATGCAGAATTCAGCTACACAGAGAGCATCCCCTCCGAGGGAAATCTCGCGGCAGAGCTGGGTGTGCACGTGCAGAGGAAATAGGCCAAGAGGAGCAGCTTGAGTCCTTCTGAGCTTCTGTTTGCTATGAGCCAAACCCTTGCCAAAGAGTACCTGCATCCACCACTAAACTGCAGCTGGGCAAGGGAGCTCTGAGGACAGAGGAACTGCAACTCTTACTTCTCTGTCTGCCTTTTAAAAAATGCGTATTATATTTATATATATATATATAAAAAACATGTGTGAGCATACAGCCAATGAGCACACCAGGGAACTGCATGATACAGCTTGCCAGCATATTCCAGAGGGGTTGCTGTGGGCCAGGACTCCACATCCAACTGGAAAGTTTTATTTGCACTGTAAAAGACCCTCCATACCTTGGCAAATGTCCCTAGTGTGATGGCACCACTTCTCCAAACGGGCTTCAGAAGTAGCTGATAACAGAAGGGCACCCCTTGGCAGGAGGGCCCCAGCTGCACTGGTAGCACCTGGCCCCATTGGTCCGCTTAGAGCAGAGGCTAAACAGGAGTGCTAAGGGCTTTTCTCTCTGTCCTACAGTACCAGAAGCCAAAGGAGATCCTGGCTGCAGAAGAGCAGCTGCAGAAGGAGCTGAAGAAGATAAAGGCAGCAAACAATGAGGATGGCGACTGTAAGACCCAGTAGGCAGTGACTGCTAAGAAGCTGAGGTGGGAGGCAGGTCTCCAGCACAGGTTCACGGTATTTATTTTGCCTTTTCCAATAAAAATTAGTCCTGTTGTTAATAGAGACGTTTGGAGGAATCTTTGCAGACCCAGGGAATCAGCAGGGCAGTCAGTCTCTTTACTGCCTGGTCTGCTGATTTACACAGACATTTATGATCCTTCTACGAGTTGTGGGAAGCTGCAGCACGCAAAGGAAGCACACTGCATCCACAGCCAGCAGCCTTTTCCCCATCCTCCATGAGCAGGAGTGACATGAAGGCTGGGTAGTTGCCCTTGGGAATTCCCCCTCTCTGCCACCATTGCTGAAGGCAGTAACGTTTGGAAAACAAGAACCCCCTCCTTGTACCACTTACCTGCCTGGGTTATGCTTGAAGCAACTCCCTCCTGCACTGTTGTGCAAGGTCCTCTGTGCAGTTAGCAGGATGATCTGGTGACCCCGGTATCTCTGCAAACAGCATCAATGCTTAGACCTGAATGGGCACAGCCTATGAAACAGAGTGAAGATGAAGACACCCAACTGCTTCTTTACCACTAGCCATGCACAACATGATGTGCAGAACGCAGGCAGCTGTGTAGAGCACAGGAACTGAAATGCAGCTGCCTTCATTTGCATGGCATGGAGGGGAAAATGGTGGCAGGGGCCACTAGCAAGCTCAGGACTAGCAGTAATACACCCATTCCGTGAGGGCACAAACATGGCCTGTCACAAATCTTGCTGCACAAGACAGCACCCCGTGCATAGGGACAGCCCCAGCAGTGCTGCTTTAGCAACTCGCCCTCCAACCAGCTACAGTCTCTACCCTGCACCAGCCATCCCTGTGTTTAGATTTCTGCATGTCCTTCCACCCTGGTTCATATTTGAATAGCTCCTACCCAAACAAACCCTGCTTTTAAGTGAGCTGGTCGCAGGCTCCCAGCATAGCTCCCCTGACGAGGACTGCTTTCAAGCCACAAAAACTCCTCAAAGCCTGGGTGGCAACCCCAGTTAGAGCCTCACTTCTGGGTGGCTCAGGACCCACCTGCATAGTCCTCACAAGACAATGGAGGCACCATTGACTGGCAGAGCTCATCAGAGCCAGTGCACCAGCCCCACTTGCAGCTTCCCCATTCCCCAATGTCACCCAAGATCTGAGGGTACATCCTTCTACCCATCAGTGCTGGCGCCACCATGGGGCTGCAGCTCTGCTCCAGGCCTCAGCCAGGAAGAACCTAAAAGCAGCTACAAGAGTGCAGGACCCACCAACATAGGCTGCAGAAAGGAAATCGCAGGACTGGCAGCAGCAACATTGCAGGCAGGCCCATCATGGGAAGTCTCCTGTGCCAGTAATACTTGTTCACCTGCTCAGCTGACATGCTCATTCCTACTTTGGGCCTTGCCCAAGTCCCAGTGCAATAAAGAACCTCTCCTCCCACCCAACAGTTACTCCAGTTCCCTCACAGCCTCTCCCTGGGGACACTGCCAAAGACATTTAATACCTCCATCCCTCCCTCCCAATTTCATTAAAGGACCTGTAACACACCACAACCTGAAGAAAAAACAGACCTCCCCCAGTCCCAAGTTCTGCCAGCTCACTCTCTCTGGTCTTAGATATTGTGCCTAATCACTTACTAAAGCTCTCCTCACAGGCAGAGCCCAAAGTGCTCCAAGCAATATAGCAACAGTATTTAGCAACCCCTGATGCAAAGCACCATCTTTTCAGCAACAGCTCAGTGTTACCAATAACCCAGAGGTCCCCTCAGAATCATTATCTTGGGCTAGCAGCCTTTGGGATCTACAGCTTTGAGCTGATTGAAGATCGTTCTAGCCATGGTGTCTTTTTACAGCAGTAGATCATCACTTGGGGCACTTAGACATCAACTCTGCCACTTACACAAGGAGAACATGTAGCACCATGGTAGCTACAAGGGAGCTGGCAGCCAGCAGGCACGAGTGGCAGCAGAGGAACAGGCACAGATCAGGAACTGTGACAGGGAGCTGTGCTGGAAAGATCCTTGTGAGAACACAATCCTGCAGCAAAGCCATACTTTTAAATTACTTTGCACCGAGTTGCTGTCTCACATCCACTGGGAACGGAGTGCTCCCTTCAAGGTGAGGAGCTGGTTGGTTCCACTCCCTCCCTGCTCAGGCAGGGGCTTCAAACATCCTCTTCCAATTTTTGTGCATCACAAGGGAAGAGCAGCCTCTTGACAGTGAAGGACCATGCTGGGTGCTTCACCCTAGAAGGACTCCCAGTTTGTGATACAAAACCTCTCCTTTACCTATCCAAGATACCCACATTGGGTACATGCACCTCCTTCCCCAAGGACCAGATACTGCTGCATTCATCCACAGCACATTCATCCACAGACATCCACATCCATCCAGACAGCACAGAGCACGCTGAAAGCTGTAGTTGTTCTGATACCCAGCTTGGGTTCAGAAGGCTGACACAAAAGGAGCAGAGCCCACTTAGATGTGCCTACAGGATCCCACTAAATCACATCAAGGCCTTGGTGTTTGCACGAGTCCAGTTTGCTGCTTCATTATGCAGGCAGCAAGCGAGTTGCAGATTCTACTTGTTCAAACAAGAATTGAAAAAGTGACACAAGATCCAAGATCCCAGGAACTGCCTTCAACACAGCAGCATCACAGGGTCTAGCCAGGAAGAGACTTCTATTAGACATGTAGACAGCATCTGAAAATAGGCCCAACCTCCTCCACCCAGCCAGGCCTCTGTGATCAGTGGATAACATTGCAGCCCCTTTGGAACTTGAAACAAAACATACAGTCTCTTTTGTTTCCCTTCAGAGTTTTATTTAGCAAAATGCGACCATTTCAGCCCTGCCAAGTGCACAGCCTGACCTGATGGCCAGCTTGGGGAGGCATACACTGAAAGCAGGGCTGGCTCTGCCTTTTAGCTCAGTTCTTGCTCTTGGCTGCAAAGGACAACACAAGCAGCTGTTGAGAGAGCAAGCGCAGGTGAAAGGTGGGCCCCACTCCAGGCACCTTTCCCTTCCACCAAATCAGTCCACCCCACACACAGCCTAGACTTGCTTCACATGGCTCAGAGCTTGGCTGATCTCAACCTGACCAGCACACACAGCTGACAGGGCATCCTGGCTCAACTTGCCCCTCAAATGCTGTATCCGCAGAAAAAAAAAAGAAAAAAAAAAGAACAATTAATAAAACAAACCCTGACTTGCACAAAATAAAAAGGGTAAAGGACAAATCGGCCTTTATTTCCACTAACAGGCAGGTGAAGTTGAGAAAGTCTGGACCTTTGCGCGCTCTTCATTGTAGCTTTCTGGCAGGTGAAAAAAAATCCCTTCAGAATCCTCATGGGCCATTCTCACCTCTCTTGCCCTGCGATTCCCTGAGCCAAGTGTCAACTCTGCTGAGTTGGGGTGACCAGAAGCAGCTCTAGTGCCCTTCATGGGGCTGTGAAGTCTAGGACATGTAGGGCTGATGCCAGGGCAGCGTACAGATGGGTGGTACTGAAACGGAGGCAGTATACTGGGCTGCTTGTTGGTGAAGACAGGTGAAAGCTCTGCAAGAAAATATGAGAATCAACCTTTCAAAGAAGAGGTCAGCCCAAAGACTCCAACTGGTATCACAGACCCAAAGGCCGAGATGCCCGAGCAAAGCAGGCTTTTCCCTGCCTATAGGTTAGGTTCCCCATGGTGGGCTCACCCCAAAGACAGCACAGCAGCCCCTCTCTCTTCCAAAGAGACACAGGCACTGGGCTGCCAGAGAACAACTCAGAAGCTCTGCTGCTGCCCAGCCTCCAGCCAGCCCTCACCTGCAGGCACCGAGTCTGCCGTTTATCCCAAAGCCGCACCACACCATAGTAAGAAGAGCCGCTGGCAATCATATGGTTCTTATCGCTCCTTATGCAGTACAGGGCACTGTCATGGGGCTCTTCCCACTCCTGGACACATTTCCTGCAAGGGCAACACAAACCGGAGGGGGGCTGAGCCTCCACCACTGGAACTGAGGCCCAATTTGCCTGAAGGAGCTAATTCAGCTGCAGGTGAGTCCCCAGTCACTGCACAAGGAGAGCCCAGGAGCTTCATGCAAGCCCCAGATGCCAGCAAGGTAGGCTCACCTGGTGCTGGTCCGTATGTCCCAGTAGCGGATGTAGGTGTCATACCCACAAGAAAGGAGAAGGGAGGGCGTTTCATAGAAGACATCGAGGACTCCAGCTCCACGGTGGAAGTCAGTCCCTAAACAGGTCAACAGCTGAGCACTGCAACGAAACACAACAGTGGAAGAAGAGTCATTCAGAGCAAAGCACCCTTCCAATGCAGCTGGCCAGAGCAGAGATGGTGTCACAGAAGTCTCCCAGATCACATTTCTGTGATTTAACAGAATGCAAAAGCCTGCACAGTTTTCCTCTCCCTTCCCCAGCTTCTGCTGCTGGTTGGGCCACTAACTGTCATGTAGGATGACCAGCAGGAGTCACAGCTGTAAGAGGAAAAGCCAAGGAATAGGCACAGCTGACTCCAGCAGAACGGGATCATTTTCCTTGGGAGAAGTAACTAGTACTCTGAATGATGGGGCTTCATTTCCATGGGAGAAAATTCTCTACTTAGTCAAACTCCATATAACCTGCAACAGCCACTTACCTGGTCAATCCCATCCCAGACTCTGTCCTTCAAAAAACTGCCCACTGGTATATTTCCCCATATCTTTGACACACAGTTCAGATCCACAGGCAAAGGAAACTCTCCTGACCCAGCCTGCCATGGATGTTCTCCTCAACCCCCTCCAGTTACACCACATACTGCAAACAGCGTATCTGGGGCTGAACATGACAGGTCAGGTTCATGTGCAGAACCAGCAGCTTACCAGGTGGATGGTGCTTGGTGAGGGCCCACCCTTCCAGACTGCAAGAAGGAGTTTGAGCCCCTTCCCTGGGACATATGAAATTACATCAGGCACATGGCACAGCCCATCCCCAGTATCACTCCACCTGCCCCAGCAGCCAGCAACACGTGGCCATGGCAGACTCATGGGAATGGAGGGGACAACCTGCCCAGCTGCTTGAAATGGCCACCTACTACAAACTCTCCTTTTTTTCCCTCCTCCTCCTCACACCCTCTAAATCAAAAATGCTAGACACAATAAACCTTGAAGCACCTGCTTTTCAAACCCGGCTGCATGGCCACCCCTCTCCAACAGGCTCTTGGTTCTCAGGACAATGAAGCAGTCCTGAAAGCCAACAGCATGGATCCCACAGTGGGGTCACTCCCAGCATCTCCCCCCATTATTTTGTTACTTTCTGCTCCTTGATCCAGCATCACGCAGCTCTGAGGCACATCGCCAAATGCCTTAATTCTGTCTGTAATCTGGGCTAAAGCCCTCGTCGGGGGATAAAGACCACACAAAAGGAGAAATAGAGTCCCGGGAGATGTTAAAACAAGTAAACACCTTTGTGTCAGGAGAGAGAAATCGCTGATAAAGCAGATTAGCGCCTCGAGCCCTGGTGTCCCCAGATCAGAAGGCGAGCCCTGGCCGATCTTTGCAGCCAGCACGCTTCTATGATCACAGAGCTGGCGGCATGCTGGGGCCAGCCTGTTTCCCCACAGTCACTCTCCAAAGAGCAGATTATGTAGAATAACAATTTCTTTGTGGCTGTGTAATTCCCTCCGTGACCGTGGCTGTGGGCAGCCACATTGGCCCTTGATGCCAGGACCCTAGCAACCATTTAGAGAGGCCAAGAGCCCTAGCGATGGCCCCCCCGTGCAAACCTCTCGGACAAGCTTTAACATCAAGTGCATGAATTAATCCCCCCCAACACGAATCCAGGGGTGCTGGCTTATTGGACTTTGTGTTTCTCCAGGCAAGGGATCGAGGGGATTCCAGGCTTCAGCCCTTTGCAACCTTCTCACAATATATTAACCCTTGGAAGGTTACTTGCAAGCCAACCCAGCAGCAACTCTGCACCTGTAAGCAGGTCAAGAAGCTGAAGCATTCACAGTCTGAAAACTAGGAGCAAGAGCTGTGGGGTTGGCTGGGGCAGATGGGTCCTCAGCTCCACCATAGAGTGAGACATGGATGGGCATCTCTGAGCTCTGGCACTCCCCTGCCCCTCCAAGCACACAGATCCCCTCCATCTGCCATTCAGCAAAGCCAGCAGGACAGATGGACATGTACACAACCCTTCTCAAGGCTTCCACAAAACCTTCTTCATCCTACAAGTTCTATATGTGGCCCAGAGTTGTAAGACATACAACAGAGGTATGAGGAGTCAGCTGCTCTCCCAAAAAAGAACCCTTGGACTACCTGTGAGATGCATAAGGGGCCAGACTACCCAACCCATAGAGTCCTCTGCCAGTTGCTCAGGCAGGAGCAGGGAGTTACTCACAGGAGACAAGCTATCTCAGTGAGCCCTAGGCAGCACCAGCAGCTTGGACCCCTCTCTCCCCACTTACACATGCTACTGATTTTTTTTATGTTTTGCAGAAACAAGATTGGTGCTCTGAGCACGTGGCACTTCAGGAGAGGAAACCAGGACAGGCAGCTGCACATGGACAACACATCCCAGCAGCATATCTGGCGATTATCTCCTGCTAGCTAGCTGAAGCCTGTTTGTGTTATTTCCTCTCCACCATTTTCCCTGCTAATACACCTTTAATATGTAAAAGACTAAGTGAGCTCAGGGAGAGAGGAGCACTGTGCTGAGGAAAGGTAGCAGGATGCAGTAGCATATCCAGGGATCTTTTACTCACTGGGACCATCCCTCTTCCTCCTCTCAGGTGCTTGAAAAGGGTCACAGCAGATCTCCTCACAGCCCCCCACCTCTAAACAAGTGCCTATCACACCCAGAGCGAGCTTGGAAGACAAGCTTTAGTGTGGCCATCTCCCAGACCAGACCTCAGTCTGCAGTGCTACAAGATAGCAGCAATTTTTAATGGCAGCCTGGCAACGTCTCCAAGTGAAAAATTTCAGCAAAGGAACAGGAGAAACCAGAGAGTCTGGATTCCTGCTTTCAGAGCTTCCTGTGCAGCACTGAACACCACTCAGGTGCCTCACTCCCAGTGCTTCCCCATGCCTTCACACCTCACTGCAGTGGTACCCAAGCATCCCAGCGGAGTCACACCCATTTTCCTCCCTCCACTTCCTTTTCTAGCCTAGGCAACAAAAAAGAAAGAAAAGAAAAAGAGGGGAAAAAAAGCATTAGCTTTTCTCTGTAGACAGGAAAGGAACACAGATACTTTCAAGTTACTGCAGCAAAGCAAACCTTGCTTCACTGGTTTGTTAATCAGTTCAATTCACCTGCCCCAAGAATAGGTCAGCCAAAGCAGCTTTCAACTGGGAGGTCCAGCCCCTGCATACAGCAGCAGTCCTTCAGCAGTTTACAGAAACAACGCATTAGTTGCTACAGTGAGGCACTTAGAACTTGACACCAGGGGAAAACCATACTGTGCTGTACACGGGACGCACAAACAAAAAGACCCAAGTGTTCCGGCATGGGCACACTTAAATTGATAAAGATGCAGAACACTATTAATAATTTCCCCCATTTTTCAGCAGATTAAGGTGTGTCTGGACCAGCTACCACCATGCCAGGCTACCTCCATGTCCCTGCAGCATACACAGCCATGCTGAGTCCACACTGGAAAGGGAACTCTGCCACCACAACTCTCCCAGCCCTGGGATCACAAGTTAGTGCCCACAAATTGTCCAGTCTTCATTATCCCAAATACTCCCTGCCCTCAAACCCTAGTCCCCAACAGCTTCCACTTCCTAGGGAGCAAACCCCACAACTAATCCTTACAGCAAAATCCACAGCAAAACCCACAATTAATCCTTAATAACACATAAAAGATCAAGATAACCCATCAAGGGGCAACAGAAAAGCAGCAGATAAACCAGCACATCACTGATTGTTTTCTAACAACTTACATAGGCAGAAGGTATCTACTCCATGAGGGACAGCAAGAGACGTGATAGCTATCTTGAACCTTGTTTCTCACCAGCTTGCAGAAATCACCAGCACCAGCCAAACACAGCAGGGAACAGCCTTCTCCTTTCCTTTGTGGGCCCTTTTTCACTCTCTGCATCCAAGCACCTTCCAAAAACCAGGTAGCTGATTCTCAGCACTTCAGAGGCCAGGGTGCCCTGTCCTTGTTACATGCTATGAAGGTTAGTCAGCAAGTGACTGAAACCCAAGCAAGACCAAGCATGGAAGGTCCACACCACCTCCCCACCACGCCCTGGCTCTCCAGCAGTAGCAAGCAGAAGCTGTTTCACTCCCAGGCCTTCTTCGGGCAATGCAGGTAGTTAACTGTATAGATTGTGGGAGTTTTGCTATGTTTTCGGTACTGAATAGCTTGGACCACACAGTGCCAGGGTTCAGTCCCAGTGCTAGGTGGCACCAACAGAAACAACACCACACCAGTGGAGCTCTGTGGAACAGAATCACAAATGTGACAGAAAGACCCGTCTAGAGCCAGAGGTCTCTGCTTCAGCACCTTAACCACAAACCACCTGGGCCAACACAGTGCCTACAGACACAGAGGTAGGCCTCCAATGTCAAGCAGGAAAATTGCAGATATTCCTAGTTTCTCCTACGTTCTCTTAAGCATCTAGACAGACTGAAATCATATGGGCAGTAATCTGGTACCAGCCCACAAGGAACAGAGCCAGAGCAAATCCAGCAACCCATTTTGTCCCTAGCACAGGAAAACTGTGTTAGCACCAGTCTCTGGACACCCTGATGTCTAAACAAAGTCTCTGTGCCTCGGAAATGTATCGAACTAGTGAGTTAAAAAATGAAAGGCATTTTGTTCAGGCACTATGGAGAATGCTTTGATTCATCTTCATCTATTCCCACGTTCTTCAGAAAACAGAACTTTTAAAAACTGCTTTTAAAATAAGCTATTTGTTTGGGATTTCCACATTGCACTCTTTTCTTTCCATGCTGGAAATCTATCCATGAGCGTTTCTGTCATGATACCTCCAGAAGACAGGAGCCTCCTAGCCTGGAAGCAAAGGGAACTACCAAGGAATGGCAGAAACAAGCTGGTTTCTTTAAGTTCTTCTTTTTTTTTTTTTTTTTCCTTCTCCTTTTTAAAAACAGCTTAAGGCTCTATTCCTCCTCACCGCAGCAATATGAAGACAAAGTAAGATCAGTCATGGCAGAGCCCAGATGGTTAGTTTCCAGATAATCCATGGGATGCTGCTGTCACCAAGTTAAAGCCATATACAGCCTCCCAAGCTACAGCAATTATACGTGTGACCATAAAAGCTCAGGATTTCCCTGAGACCTTGCTGATAGCTGGAATCCAAAAGAAGTCTGCACCTCCCTCCCTGTACCCTGCCCATTTGCTGCAGGTCTTGGCCAGCTGTCTCCAAAACACATGAACAACACTCCAAAACCTGGGATAAAACAATAAACATTTTTCTCCCCACCCTCAATTTCTGTTGACCCCGATTCGCTAGAATTGATATTACACAAATATGCAAATTCTAAGAAACTGCTGAATTCAGAACGTCTGCTAAAAACGGAGATGTGTGAAATTGAGGACATACTCATTTGCTCATCCATCAGAGGCGAAGCCATTGCACATAAGCAGCTGACTATTCAGAAACCAAGCAGAGCTCTAAACCAGTATTTTAGCCCCAATAGCTACTTGCAACAAGCCAGGTGGTAAGCATATACTTAAAAAAAACAAAAGTGGAAAGAGCACTGTTCAGTTCAAAACACTGGGATATTTGAGCTGAGTATCAAACAGAGAAAGGAAACAAAATCCATTTAAAAACAATTATCCAGAGAGCAGCATTTGCACAAACTTCTGTCATCCAATTTGGAGAGCGCACCAAAACCAAAGGGAAGAGCTAAGCTGTTGTCTCTTCCAGGTGCTTTGCAACAGCAGCTGAGGCACCCAGGGGATGCAGCATCTTATGCTAAGAAGGAAAAGGCTTGGTCAAACATCTATAAAGTATGTAGGGAGAAGCATAGTCATTGACAAAGTTACTCTTCATAGAGTTATCCTACACCGAGGTCACCTCTGCGTTTAGCCAAGGCTACTAACTCCTGCAGGAAGATGTTGGATTGGCTTGGGGAATTTTGAGGCAGCACCTCTAAGTGAAATGGCTCAGACATGCTGTTATAAGCAATTTTCAGGAGAAATGCCTCTCTCAGCTTCCTCAGCGCAGCTGAAGGGACTCGAGGCAGTAGGGGGGGAATGACACCAACGATGGTTTGATATTGTGTCAGGGGGGAGGGAGAGAAGGAGTTTTGCCTTCTTTTCTTCTGCTTTCTCTGAACTGGCCCACACACGCTTTAAATGGTCCAATAAAAAGATACAATTTCTTTACCTTTCCAGCTCTGGGACCCTGTGAGTTTTTGTTGTTCGGGTTCCCGTAAGGTTAAGTTCAGAGGATAAACTGACACGCTGGGCTATGGGAAAAAGCCAGTTTTTTCAAATAAAGCCACAACGGTGCAAAAGAGACCCTGCTGGGGCTTTTATTTGGGAAAACAAACAGAAATGGCACCAAGCCCTTCTGCTTTACGAACCAATTTAACTATAAAACCAATGTTCTCCCTCTCGGGGGTGATGAGGGGAGAGAGACAGGACACGACAATAGTCCAAAACCTTGGGGGGAAGAAAAAGAAGAAGATAGGACAAAAAAGGTTGTCTGTCCCCTTTTCTTTCTCGTCCATGGCTCCTTTTCTTAGCACACGTGTGTTCTTGTAAAAACGATTAGATTGCAATTTGTATAACATGGTGACCCCCAAATTCAGACATTTAACCCCTTTTCTCTGCAAAGAATGTTAAGAATGTCTTCTCTGTCTTTCTTTCCAACAGGAGGAGTAGGGGGGAATTCTCTCAAACTGTGATTTCTTGGGGGAAGAGAAAAAGAGGGAGGCAAGGAAAAGAAGCAGGGAATTCTCAAAGCCTCTCGCCTTTTGCCCCACTTGTGTGGGAACAGGCGGCTGTATTGCTCCCTTTCTGGACAGAGCTCTGCAGGTCTCCTTTAGTGGGGAGACAAAAAAAATGGAGAGTCCAAATCAAAACAAAGCCATCTGTTTAAATGAGCTACCGCTAGCCAGTGGCAGAGGGGGTTCCTCATTCACTCCTTCCCATTCTTCTCTCTTGCCTCTGTTGATTCTCTCTCAACCCAGGGAAAAATAAAGATTGCTTTTGCTTTGGCTCAGAGGGATGAAACTGATTGATGCGCTTGGAGTGTCCAGCCCCCACCCACAATCTCTGATTGTTCAGGGCCTTGTAAAGTTGTCATAAATATGCCTGAACAGGAGTGCAAAGGCCACAGCATGCCCTGGACATGCACACATCCAAAGAGCAGGAGCTGGCCTCAGGCTCATCTGTAGTGAGACAGGGCCAAGACTGCCATGGGGAGGAAAGGATTTAGGATAAACACCTGTATGTTCTTCTCTTACAATGGTTTTACATTTAGGTAAAGATGCACCAGAGCCCTCTTAAGAAAAGGAAGGCAGAAGATGCCTAGCTTATGTGAGAGGGTTTGGAAAGATGATGTCAAAAAAAGCCCTGAGAAATCAGTAAAGAACCACAGGGCCCCAAAAGGTTTTGAGAACACATGCATACCATGGGAAATATATTGCACAGACAAGACTGAAGCTATCCATTATAGCCAAGAGACAAAGCTCTGAACACAACAGAGTCTGCTAAAAGGAACAATCATCCAAGAGACCACCACTCAACAGGCACTCTGCTGCAGCAAGCTTTCTCCAGCACTGGCTCAAGTTGTTGGCCATAAGCCTGGTGTCCTGCCTCCAGCAATGTCCAAAATCTCACAGCAGGTGAATCAAATCCTACAATTCAGAGCTGCAGAACTGGGGTAGGAATTTCCTTCTGGCCTTGTCAAGTGATTAATTCATGTCTGAAGGCAAGAGACCTGTGTATCTAGTCTTGCTGCTCAAGTCACAAGTGGGATTGACAGTTCCATGAAGAAGGACCTGCTTTTCCCTTTGCTTAGATCTACATCTGAACTGTCCATCCTACCTGCCTCACTGCAGAAGGAATGGTTCTCGAGGACCAAACTAGAAGAAATCCAAAGACAGTCGTGCCAAACTGATTTAAAATGAACAGGCCAAGAAAGGGTTTGCCTGAAGACAAGAATTCCCCTATAACAGACCCCAGTCTGTCACTTCACCAACCCTTTTTCCTTTGAATTTCAGGAAGAATACATGACATTTGTGTTCCTGATTAATCTAAGGACACATAAATGGGAATACCCAGAACTAATAAAAAGAGTAACCAAAGCCATCTGTGGATGGGATGGAGAAACAGCACAGCAAAGAACAAGCAGGAGAGCCTCAGGAAAAGAGAATCAACAGGATCTGAGGAAGGGCAACTACCTGTGGATCATCCCACTGCAGTGAGTGTAGGCAGTAGAAGGCACACATTTGCATTCACTTATCTGATGTAAGCACAGCCCAGAAAGTTGTTTACCTCACTGTTGGACAAGTTTTGGATTGGTTATTCTGATTTAAAACTGTGTTCAGCCAAGACAGAGATGCTGAGAAAGAAACCCAAGCCTGAAAGGAGCAGGGAGCCTCTTTCCCACAAAGCCTGGAGAGAGTTTCCTTGCCAAAAGAAGATATTTGGCATAATCAATCTATAGAAAAGCAGGGCAGGAGAGGGAATTCTGCATCTACAGCATGGTATTATGATTCTTCTGCCCCCCAAATCCTGTGAAACTATTACCAGTGCCAGGATAATATTTGCTATTGCTTCTCTCTCCTGTTACCAGAGATATCCACCCACTTCTTTGTGACTAGATAAATCCAGTTTAAATGCCTGGGTGAAACAGAATCCCCACACTTCTTGGAGTCAGTTACCCTTCCTTTCGATCTAGCAACTCCCATTCTGAATCACTTTGCTCCCTTTACCCAACAAACTCCTTTTGTTATTAAATTAGAGGGTCTCAAACTTGTTTAAACCTTGCAGTTCAAAGCTGTGGAGAGAATGATCTTCTACAGAACTTGTTTTAGAACACAGTGCTAAGAAGTCTGCTTGTGCATCTTGGGCCAAGCTTCTACATTAAAAGCTTCTGTTGAAAACATTTAACAAGCTTTATAACCAAGAACTAGACCTGCAGATTCTCATTTCATTTATCTACTTCCACACATAAAAAAAAATCTGAGCACAACAGGATGCAAAGCCAGAAAGGACTGGATTTAAACAGGAAAGCATCAGAAGTGATCAGCTAACCAGGGTGTTCAGTTCTATATACTGCAACTGTCAAATTTCACTTGCTGTTTAAGAACAGCACAGGTTGCCTGAGTTTTAAAGTTCTCCCTCCTTGTTGATAGTTGGTCACATTCACTCAACAAAGTGGTCACAGATCAACATATGCCAAAATTTGAAAGACAGCAACTAATTCTTGCCCACCCCACTGCACAGACAGATGTAACCTAGCAAGGGTCCCATGGAAGCACATACCAGAGATCAAGCAGCAGCAAGTTAGCAAACTTCAGCCAGCTGCTTGTGATGGTCACGCTCATGCTGGCTCTCAGAGAGAAAAAGCACAATGCAATAGCACTGGAAGCAAATACAGATTACTAACCTGCTGCCTGGCTATCCTGAAAGACTCCTCCCCACCCCTCTGCCGAGGGCATCGGCCACACACCTGAATCTCCATTCTCCACTCCCAAGCCACTCTCATGAATCCTCTACCTCCCACCTCCTCAAAACTTGCAGACATCAAAGGCACCTGCCTTGAACACCTGAAGAGCAGGGGGGCCTGACGGTCAAGAAATGCAACTCTGTATCTTCCCCTTCCATGCACACTATTTTTTTTTTCCCATCCCTTTGAAAAAGGTGGCAGAGATAAATGGAGAACAAAGAAACAAGAAAAAGCCACAGCTTTGGCCCACACCCTGCCTATTACTTAAGGGGGAAGGAACTCTTCCGAAAGAGGAGGAAAAAAATGTGCTGAGACACAATGGCTCAAAAGGCCAGGCAGCAAACCAGGCCACTTTGTACTGCTAACAAGGGAAACCTAATTACAGGAAGAGGGCAAAGAGGGACAGATAAAAGGGATACAAAATTTCAACATCTGTTGCCATAAAGGGATAAGAAGTGGGGAAACGCAAAGTGTCAGTTTGGTGTCAGTGACGGCGTAAAGCCACTTTCAAAGGGCTCAGGAGAGGGAGAAAAACCGAACAAGAAATTAGAGGGTTCTTAAAAAAAAAACCAAAACAAAAAACCACTCTGCCAAAAATGCTTTCAAAAGGGGGAAGGAGATGGACAAAGACTGGATATTTAAAAGGTAGAGGATCTGGAGTGGCTTGCAAGGCACAGCTAACTTTGGCTCAATCTTCACAACAGCTCTCACGCCCTGCATCCGTCAGGAAAGGGCAATGTAGGACTTGTGCATTCAAAATGTTTACAGCATGAGGACTACCATGCCAGACAGATCACTGGTCCATTTCAAACATCGGGCTTGGCAGAATAGCTCTATGAGTTGCTGCAAAGCAGCCTCTGGAGTATCCTACCTTATGGAGAAGCATCCTTGAGGCAGGGGCATTTGTCAGCTAAAGACAGGCAGAACACCATGATAGGCTGGGGAGCAACAGTTGTCTGCAGGCAAATGACAAATGCTGGCTTTGGACTTGTTCCCAGTGGTGCATCACCCTCATCTCCCAAACTCCCAAAGGAGATAGGAAGTGGGAAGATGAAGAGAAAGAAAGAAGGACAGGATCTGAAGAAAGTTTCCTTTTCTCTTGCTTGCCATTAATTGGTTGTTCTGGTGAGCTATGCACTAGCACTGGCAGATGAGACAGGAAGGTTTGAGCAGAGAAAGACAAAAGGGAGCAGAGGTACCTGGCCCGCAAGAGGGGCAGCTGCCATCATATCCCTCACTGGCACAGAGGGGCAAAGGGACTTGCAAGAGGCCAAGGAGTCAGCAAGGCCTGATACTTGATGCAAGGACACAGTTTAGTACCCAGTGGCCCTCACTGCTAATCGTTCTCCTTTCCTGTACAGACCTCTAATCTTACCTAAGTTATTCACAGCCCCCCTCTACACACACACCTTGATCATGAGTGGCAATGAGTGCACGGCAACTTCCACACATCTAAAAGCAATCATATGGCACAATGTAGCATCTGTGGGATGAGATATGTCCTCCAGAGGTGCAGCTAGCCAGCTTCAAAAGCATAAGAAAAAAAAAAATCCTCCTTCATTACAGGAGAAAGGGCCAGGTGTAACAGCAGCTGGAATTTCAGCCATCAGACAGTGTCTTGGCATTACACGGTCATTCCCCTGCTTTAGACTCCCCTTGACAATTGCTTGTTGCTGCCTGTTGCAGCTTTGATCCAAAGCCGTCATCTCAGCAGAGTCAGAAATGAAAGACAGTTGTGGGGGTGGGATGCAGCAAGAGGTGTTTCCTTTCCCCACTAAAAACTTCCTCACCACCAAACCCAACCAAGCCCTTTTCAAAGCCCAGAACATATTTCCAGGTGAAAACATTATCCCCTTCCTCTTCGAAGGATGAGAATTGATGCTCCAGCGTCAGGGAGCAGCGAGGGTCATAAATATGAAAACATACCATGACCAACAGCTACAAACACCAACCAAGGACTTATCTGGCCTGGAACTAAGAACATCAGTACACAAAAGGTTATTTAAGCTTTAAATCCTTTTGTAGCATGTTCCAGCTCTCAGCTGTTGGGGAAAAAGACCACCTACCCCAAGGGAAGAGAGTGCTGCAGAAACTGCTGCAATGTTACTTACACACACCCCCATGCAGAAAAAAGCTCAGCTAACTGAACTAACTGGTCTTGGACAGCACTAAACATCTAAGTGGTGCTAAGTATCCTGTAGTTTTAAAGAAGACATATTAAGTATCACTCTACCCTGCCTCATTATTTTTACAGAGAAGTTGCCTGGATTCGCTCTTAGAAGCAATGTCCTTGCCACTATCAGCCTCTGCAGGTCAGACTCTGGCCCTCTGTGGCCACAATGAAGGCGTAAGCAGCAAACTCAGAGGGCCTGGCCCTATCTGCCAGATCTTATCAGGACACATTGAGCACAGGACGAGCTTTTCAGTCCTGGGTAGCTCTAAGATTTTGAGTTTCCATGTTATGCTCCCAATTCTGGAGTCTGACCAGGGAGACAACATGCACTAGCCTCAAAGGAAGAAATAGCATTTCTCTACGACATCACTTCTGGCAACCACTGCAGCCTTTGAAAATTAATCCAAAACTCTGCTGGGAAGAACAATAGTTTATGGAGAACTCAAGACCTGAAAGGACAGCTCTGTACTCCCTCTCTATGAATGATCACTAGCAAGCTTCACATGCTAGTTTCCCAGCCGTGCTCCCTACTCAGTCTCCTGCCTTGCACGTGCTGACAAGACTCCCAAATCACACACAGGTCCCCAGAGAGGAAAAGACCCAGTGGCATGGTGCATTCCAGCTGTGACAGGTGAAGAGGGAAGAATAAGTTTGACACTCCAACCATTGCAACAGAAGCCCAGTAGCCTAGGTTGCCTTGGCTTTTTTATTTGCCTGTCACTCAGGCTTTGATGTTATTGAAAGATCAAACTCTGTTGTGCCTGTTCATTACCTTAATCCTATTTTCTGCACAGCTTTATTATCTCTTTGGGCTTCCTTGGGAAATGCTGTCAGAGAGGCTGGGGCAGGGGGGAGAGGGTTACCTATCTCCTCACCCCTGTCAGATGCCTCTATTCAAGAACGGCTGGAAGACTTGATGGGCAGGGGTATCACAGCACAGCCTGCATCCTTCTGGGGTACTACAAAGGCACCATTGGACTAGGTCACCGAGAAACATGCACTACAGCTGAGCGCACTGGTGCTGTGTTTCCTACTCTAGTTTGTCCTTTGTGGGATGCATCCTTCACAGTGTCTTTTTTTTTTTGGTTACTTCAGAGAAAAACAAACTTGTTTGTATTTGTATTTGATGCAGTTAACTCAGGCAATCTAAACTACCTAAACTATAGATTAGAAGGCAATTGGCCTCAGACCAGCCCTGCATCCACACCAGTCCTCCTCTATCTCCTTTCCTCAAACACAGCTCTGTTGACACCCCTCAGGCCCCTTCTGCCATTGCCTCCCAGAGCCCACCAGCTCACCTCAATCCTGACAGCACTCCCTTCATAATCTGTGCTGTGCCACTCCTGCCAGAGCATACCAGTCCTAGAAAGCTGAGCTGCAGTTCAATAATCCTGCCAAATATTTGCTATCTGTCCATCACTACACAAAGACCCTCAGGCTGAGAGTTTCAAATTTGTCAGCAGTTGAGCCTCACATCAGGATTTGAGCCCAACATTTCCCCAGTTGCTAAGGTCAGCACCTTCACCAAACAGAAGGTACTCAGTGGTCGCAAATCAGAGGCCACAGCAATTAACCTCCTCAATGCTTATTAAGACAACATGCCTAAGTCACTTCCATAGATAACCTGTGGCCACCCCACACCTCCTGAGCTACCAGAAACACCAGCCAGGTCAGGATGACTACAGAACCTGCATTTGCCTCTGGCTTCTGAGCACCACAGCCAAGTGGGTGAATGGGAAGATGCAGATCTCCTCCTCACCCCTCTGGCTCAGGCTGAAGCATCAACTGAGGCAGATGAAAAGGAAGGTGTAATGGGCATATTTTGACTGAACATGGGTAATGGAAAGAAACAAGGATGGCTGTGCCATCAACTAGAAAAGCTGGGAAGAAGAGTTGAGCTGCTCCCTACTGAACCAGAACCACCCCCCACATACACCTTTCCACACCAGTTTGTTCCGTCCCCTACTTTGTCCTACATTTCATGTTTAAACACCCCTTCCCTACATGGACTAAAGGAATGATTTTACGGCACCTCCAACATTGCATTTCTCATTGTTATTCACTTTTCTCAAGTCCCTCCCTATAACCTGAAAGCTCACTCACCTCTCAAGGTCCCAGATTCTCAGAGGTGACGTGTGTCCACAGCAGGCTGTCCCCGTCACAAATGAGCTGTTTAAAAAAACAAAAAAACAAAAAAACAAGCAAACAAAAAAACCCACTTACTAATCCTCATGTTCTGAAGAAATAGTGCATGAGCAAAACAGAGAAAACAGGCTACGAGACAGACTCTGAATTCTGGTTCAAGACTATTTCAGCATGTTCCACTGCATTCCACAAGGGGCAGGCAGCAGCAAAGGGAGAAGTGCTCCAAAGCTCTCAGTAGCTGAGCTCCCCAGATGCAGCAGGTCACAACTGAAGAGAATTGGCAGGACAAAGATGTATTTGCATATGCAAAGGGAAAACCTAAAACAGGAGCAGCTGTAAATTGCCACGACATTTTCAAAACAGTTAGCACAGTACTCAGCACATTTCATACACAGTCAGCACTGTAAGCTCAAGAAAGACCCCATGGAAAATTCCCTGTTACTTCCTACTTCACGTCTCACTTCTGTTTTCTGGCAACTTCTGAGCACAATCATGAATTGGCTGCAGCATCACACTCCTAATGAATCACAGAATAGAAGTCCAGCCTGATCAAAGCAGGGCCAATTTCAAAGCTGGATCAGATTGCCCTCCCCAGTGCTCAAGCACTCTCTATTAGAGGCAGCACACCTCTCCTGCAGCAGTATCTGGCTCAGTTCACACTCTCCAACAGGGTCCATTCCAAAGTCCTCTTTGGTGATGCTATACCCCTGCTTGCACATACTGGCTCCAGAGATTGCCTGGCAGCCACTGGCCTCAAGTTAGTTGATAAGACAGGAACAAATCCTTAAAATCAAGCAGCAGGAACATGGGTGCTGTGGCTCTCCACACCACACTGCTTGTTTTGTGCCAACTTCCTAACCTCAGTCCAAATAAGAGAAAGCACCCCATACAAAGCTTTTTAAGTAAGCTATAAATGACCTCTCACAAAGCCACATTTATTGCAGCTACCAAGAATAAAATGCCAAAACTATGTTTAAGTCATTGCAATAAGGACAGTACGAATGCAGGAAACAGAGCCTGCTTTAAATAAAAGACCGCTCTGTGCTTTGCCTAAACATCTTTTGCAGCGTGACAGGGGGCTGGCAGCTGAAAGAAGAAAGCAAAATGAGGAAACAATGTCACATCTGTAAAAATAGCAGTTTTTAAACATTTCTTTGATCCTCTACAACTTTCTTCCTTTGGAATTCAGAAGGTGGCTCCAAGTCTCTACAGTACCAGGAAGGGATTCTTGCAGCATCCTCGACTTCTGTGAGAACCACTACTGCTGGTGTTACAAGGCACCCAGCAGCAAAGTGGTGAACATACACTCAACTCAATCAAAGCCACAGAAGAGCCATGTAGAAGCAGGGCAGGAATTCAGGACTCCTACTTCTAGCTCTGTGGTTTAGCTGAGCAATTGGTTTCTCCAAATCATAAGGCCAAAGCAGCTTTACCAATACACTCTGCAAAAGAGGCAAGCAGATAACATCAAGCCATCTCAAAGAGCTACAAGAACCAAGGAAGACCTACAGCTACCAAGGCTCTCTTTTTTGCTGGCTTTATCCCTCCTACCCAAAAATCACATACCTGGAGGTGTCCACAAGTCCTGTGACCCTTAGCTGCCCATTAGGGCTAGACAACACCTGCAGCACCAGAGCTATTTCAAAGTCTCTCCAACCAGGCTGTCTTACATGCAAAATCCCAGGTTCATTGACAGTGCACATGCAATTGGCCCAATGCACCCATAGCACAGGGCTCTGCACAGATGCTGCAGGGTGCGCACATTATTCTTCTCCATGAAAGTCCCTGACCAAAGTCTAAGAGTCTAAGGAAAAGCCAATTCCTGTTGCTGTGCAGCAGCCACAAGGACCAATTAAGAAAGTGTGCAGGATTTCATATTTGGAAACAAGGTCTTTCCTCAATACCTGCCTTCTCTCCACCATAGTGCAGGACAAGAGGAAACATTTCCCTTTTGCCAATGTCTCCCATCTCAGAGGGAAACAAGGAAAAGACACCCACTCTGACAGCTCAGTGGTCAAACTCCAGGTCTGGAAAGCAGCACTTTGGTCAGGGAGTCCCTCAGCTACAAAGCTAGGTGTTGGGTTCTGTCCCTCCCTCCCCAAACATAATCCATTAATAACTACTAAAGCCAATTACTGTGGTTAGAAACATAATAGCAGTCAGGGATTCAGTCAAGCAGGCAATTGGGTGCTTAAGTTTTTTCTTTTGGGGGACAAACTGACTGTGTCCCAGCAGAGAACGCCCTCACGTGGGAGACAGGCCCCTTTGTGCAGAAGGTATGCACAAGGCTTTGATGGTTGCCCCAGGTCTAAATTAGCATGGAGGCATACCAACAGGGAAAAAAAAAGTGGGAGGAACAGCAAGGTCTAATCCCCGCTCATGCTGTCAGTTCTGGACTTCAGCTTTTCCTCCTCAGTCCTTACCACCCACCCCTCCAAAAAAAAAAAAAAAAAAAAATTAGCATTAGATGAAGAGATTTCTCTACAGCATCACATACAGGCCTCAGGGCCACAAACAAGTCTCTTCTGGGTAAAGCTGGCTCCATTCAGTCAACAGGAATTTTTTCTCATACTTCAGCAGGATCAGGTTTGCAGGCCTTATCTTTAACAGGCTGGAGCCCATTAGGAAGCAAAGATAAGAATTCTCCCAGAAGAGCGGGGCACCTTCACTGCCAGGATTAGAAAGCATCATTCACAAGACAGGCACAAGAAGTGGTGCCAATAAGAAATTGTCAAAGCCTGGGAGTGAACTGACCTGGAAGTCTGGATTCCCAGGGGATAATACAGGGCCCCTCACCTTGAGTCTGGTCTGCAGGCATATACCTTCAACCCCCAGGCCTCTCATAACTGGGAACCTCGCAGGGGTGACAGTTTCACTCCAAGCAAAAGGGCAAGACAAATCAGCTTTGGTAGGTCTAAAACAACATGCAAACCGGAGCTAAGCATGTAAAGCTTGGCTCCAAAACCTCTGAAACATTGTTCAGCAGAACTGAAGCTTTCTACCAGGCTTACTTCTTACAGTTTACCTTCAACAAGGCTTTTTGTCTTTGGAAGTACAGAGCACACACCAAAAACCTCTGACCTAGAGAAGTGCAACATCTTCACAACTGCTCTTGCCAGCTGCCCAAGACAAATAACTCAAGCTGAGTTACTAGCTTAGTGAGTGTCATTTATTTTGCCTACAATGCTTTCAGGAGTCAGAGACACTGAGCACAGACTAGATCGGGAAGAACAGAGCACAAGATACCTTATATATATGACCTCAGGGATGACCCATCTCTCTGAAGTATGTATGATACTACTGATGTACACAGACACTGACCAGATGCATCTACATGCTACATAAAAAATTCTATGTCCAAGCTTCAGATGGCCTTGGAGATGCAAAGTCTCTTCCCCACTAAGCTTTTTTGTGCCCTGTGAAAGCTGCTGGGTACCATGACTACAAGCTCCCTCCAAAAGGCTCCACTAATGGGAAAACGAGAACCATTGCAGGGCTTCCATAAGGGGGCATGGAAGGTCTGGATCCCCCAGGAGGTAAAAACAAGCAAGCCAACATTGCATTTCCACCTCTGCTGTACCAGGAAGGTGAGGATTTTGCAGAGCATTGACACACACATACTTCATACACAGCATGTTTTTGTTGTCCAAAGCCAAGAATTTACCAACTCTGATAGTTCGATGTTCTTTTTCCCATTTGAAACTCCCTACTGAGAAGGAGAGAAAGTGAGAAAAAGAAAAAAAAAAGAAAAAACTGCTCCTCCTGAAGCCAGACCATCTCCAATGCTACAGAAGAGACATTTCATTAGTTATCATCTCCCCACAATAGACGCTGGGCCAAGGGATGAAAGAACACACATCCTGGCAGTGCTGTTGGAAGAAGCACAAGAACTTCTCTCCATCTGACTGACTTTTGGTTGTTGAAGATCCCATGGCATTTCTGGCAACAGCAGTAGTGCTCTGGCTACAGTCCAGCTGCAGTGATCCCATGCCTGCTCCCACGGTGCCAAGTACACAGTTTCACCCCACCTGTAGCATCCCTCTTTACCCCATCCTGGACAGAACATTGCCAGATGTGGATGAACCAGAGGGAAAGAGATAGCTGCCCATCAGCCCTTTTGAAAATATGCTGTTTGTCATGAGGCTTGGAAACAGTCTCCACTCCAGAGATACAAATCCCATTGTACAATACATACCTTCCTCACTGTCAACCCAGCGTTCAGAGCAGGCACTGCCTGAGCCAGGAATCCTGCAATGGAAAGTCATTGAAGGATCCTGGGTGAAACAGGCCATTTCCAATCTCTTCTCTCGAAACTTCTGCCATGCCCCAGGCCTGAGCCCTTCCCCTGTACTGTAAACAGATTGCTTCTCAAGCCCTGTTCTGCTCTTTGGGGATTTCAAATCCAGAATCTGCCTGACACGTGCAAGAGCCTGTTCCTTCCTCCTCACGCACTCCCCCATCCCCTGGAATTGGACATCGTTGTTCCATTTTGGAGACTATTATATACAGAGACTCATCAGACCAGGAAACAAAGAAGTTATTACTTGACAGAGCCCTGCAGCTGGGAATGTGGAAGGCGGGGGGAAAGGAGGGGGAGCACTGAGGGAGACAGAACAGGGGGGCTGGTAGCAGCATTATGAAAGCGATCAACAGAAAGGACAGCTCAAAGATGGGAAACATCTTTTTTAAAAAGCCTCAAGTGGGATGAGAACAGAAGGAAAAGAGAAAGCAAGTCCAAGATGGAGAGTAAAGAAGAGAGAAAGCAGTTGGTGCTGGCGGTGCCATGGGTTAAACACACGGGTCTGTGGGTTTGTGTAGCCTTTGATTCAGCACTGACACGCTTTGGCAAGGGAGGCCACCGGAGCTGTCAAATCCTTCACCAACGTGCCCATCAATTGTATTCAGCTCTCCCCGACCCGCACTGGCATTTTAATTACTGTTGGGTAAACTAATTTGTACAAATGAAGGCAACTCTGCCTAATAGAATATGCAAGCTCTCTGACCTCTGACAGGCGATGACACAAGATACAAAGGAGGCAGAGGAAGGCTTTTTATCAGAGCCTTATTACTCTCTATTACTCCAATTAGTTAAGCTCCAGTGCTCCTAATTGGGGGAAAAAATTGCAATTAAATCAATTTTTGATGGGCTGAAAGTGGGTTACCGAACCGCCCTGCCTGTGAAACACTGATATTATAGCAGCAAAGGTCAAAGTCTTTGTCGGCACCTGTGGGGCCCCCACCTCCCCTCTCTAAGCCCCTCTGTGCTCCCCCACACACCCCAACACACACACACAGCTCGCTAAGGCGAATCATTAGAACATGTCATGTCTTATCGTGGCCGCCACCATCCTGCTAACCTCATCAGTTGACATCATTACGGAAGGTAACTCCTCCAGCAAGAACACAGTGCTAAGGTCACACAAACTTGATGAAGCTCCTGCTGAAGAGCCCAGGAGGCTGGGGAGCAGATGCAACAGTAACAACATTGTGAAGGGGAGAGGACGGGGTCAGAAACTCAGCACAGGCAGTTTCAGCACCTCTAGCACCAGGCTTCTCCAACAGACCAGCTACGCACAAAGGAAGGGAGACTGAGATAGGCCAGGGAAGCAGGTGCTCCTTCCCCAGGTGCATTTAACTTGCAGGAAAAAAAAAAAAAGCACAGCATCAGTTTAGCATTTTCTTCTCCATGAGAAAGCAGGCACCACAAACATGCATGAAGTCCCACCTGCCTTTGATTCAGGCAATGCTGGATGAAGCCAGGATTGGGTGGTCATGCAGGGCTGGCGTTGCCCCTTCACCACCCCACACTGATCCCTTTAGCCCTACTTTGTGCCTCTTGCAGCATGAACAGAGCATTGAACCAAGCACCTTCAGTACCTTACTTGTAAGTCAGGATGGCCAGGTTACATGCTAACAACTCAGTAACCACAAACTGAGCAAAAATCAGCAGGTAAGGCAGTTGCACGAAAAGTCTGGCTACTGTTAATGGGCCAAAATTACAACCTTCTAGAAAAGGGAACGTGGGGAATGGAAGGCTATTTAGAAGAAGATAAGATTGGAAAAGCTGAAGAAGCCAATTACACGTGATATAGCTGTCTGAAACCTGAAATAACAAGTGCAGGTTGCATCCAATTTACTACAGTTCTCCAATATCCCTCTAGGTTTTGGCTCCAGACTAAGTCTTTCCATATTCCTCAGTCCTCAAGAGCCTTCCCATGCTTTCAGTCCTGCATACCATGCTCCTCCCGCATCCTTGCCATGCAATGCTTCAGTTCCAGACATTCAGTGCAAGGAAAAGAAGGCAAGGTCCAAACAGACTTAAACATTTTTTTATCTGTGTTGCTGGCTGCTGTTCTAGGCTCGAGGGTAGCCACACTGCACTTTGTTAAAAAGCCTGATTTCAGGAGTCTGTTGGCAGTCTCCTCGGGTCCCTGTACTACTCCAGACTCAGCACAAAGAGCTGCTAGAGTGTTCTGCAGCCAAGCTTATATTTGGGCGCAGCTGCTTGCATGCATGTAAAATAAAATAGTCTTGTATTTGGACTCAATAACAGGACTGAGCTCACCTGAGCAAGTAGAGACCCACTGCAGCATCGCCTCATCTTTGTTCAGCAGTGAATAACATTGCCAAAGAGAACCAGCAGCTGGAGGCAAATGACCAGGCTTGTTCCACAAACAGACTGGAAAGCTCTGGCATGTTTGCTGCTGCTTCTTTGAGCCTTGTGTGCATGCTGCAGCGTCCCTCAAGGCATCAGTCAGCTCAGGGTTGAACTGTGCTCCTGATATGCATCATAAATTGCACACAGAAAAGCTACAGAAGAGCTCTGCCACTCCCCACCAGGAACTCAGTACAGAGAGAAAACAAAATGTGTAAAGATTACTGCATGAACGCCACAACATTTACAACCACTATTACTCCAAGAGGAGATTCTGTGCTCTGGCAAGGAGCACCAGTGACACAGGCACAGACACACAGACTAATAACTCATTCGCATGCTGCCTCAAGCCTCAAGTGGACCACTAGAAAGTGGTCCCCAGAAAGAAGGCATTTGCATTTTGTACTGAAGGGCACTGTAGAGATGCTGGGCTGAAACAGTGAAGTCTCACATGTGAGGCAGAACTCCAGCAGATTTGATAGAAGAAATGCTCATGTCATTGCCTCCCATGTCATTTACTACATGCCTCAGGGTAGAGGGAATGTCAGCTTCACCTCTCCAACCCTCCACCTTGGCCTCTAACTTCATGCCTTCCTCCAGACTTCAGAGACCCACAGGCTGGAGAATAGAATAAGCTTTTAATATCCTCAAAGGCTCAATTCCCAGCATGGTAGACAGATCACCCCTACTCTAGCAAGTTGCTTAGCAAGCACCCAGCCTAGACATGTCCATCTTGCCTTCACTGCTTTGCAGTTTCACCCCATATTGTCTGCCCCAGTCATCCTATGACCTTGTTCACTGTCCCTTCACCAGCCCTGCAGCAGGTAAGTTTTGTGAAAACAAGCAGCCAGATACAGAACATAATCCCAGTTTCTGGAAAAAAAACTGAGCTCAATGACATTAAGACAGAGATTCCAGACAGGACAGGCACATGCACACAGACCTCTTCCATAATACAGCACTGAACAAGAAAATATTCTTCCTATAAACTAGTGAGTCAACCCACAGAACAGTCCTGATGTTCCTAGGGCTGTCTGCATCTAAATATCAACCTCCTTTCTCCAATACTCCACATGACACATGCTTTTAGGGTGAAGCAGATGTCCAGGACGGGACCACATTCAGATTAGCTCTATAAAAATTGATTGAGGGTCTTGGGTATTCCTGTACAAGAGGGATATTCAAACAGTGCATTTCACAGTGCTGCTATCATTTTTCAGAACCTCAAACAGAACTGCCTATGTGACTGCATAAGTATTTCTACTGGGCTGTTATCAGCCCTACTCCTTTATTACAGGGAAAGGCTTGATAACTATTTTACACCATCGAACATGGGTTATTTGCAGAGTATATCCAACACTCTTCTTCATCCTTCCTCACACCCAACATCTGCACTTGCCAGGCATGGAACGGTTGTTCAGGACAGAGCTACCTGTATGAGAGCTCCTGCATCCCTAGCTCTCTCCAGACCCAATTTAATCCCCAACTGGTGCTCAAGTTATTACTGTTATTATAGGAAAAAAGAGACTTCTTAACCATAGAAGAAATGTAATCCAGTATGTAACTTGGGCACTGGTCTGGACAACACGTACCAAACATCAAGGAGGGCAGAAAGCCCATGCCAAAACCACTTTGCCTGCACATGCTTACCAGGCCTTTCTGTGAACAGAGCTCTCTTTAGAGGCATCCACTGGGGTTACACCTTGGAAGCCAAATCATAGAGAGACATGACTCTGCTGAGGAACCACTTCTGAGTCTAAACACTGGGCAGTGCAAGAAATACAGTTCTCTGTTCCTACCACAGAAAGCTTTCTGGGGAGAGCGAGAAAGAGAAAAAATAGCTAGACAGGGAGAGCAGGAAAGAGCAAAAAGGAGCAAAAAAGAGCTAGACAGGGAGAAGAGGAAAGAGTGAAAAAGCGCAAAAAAGGAGGAAGTCTAGGGACTTCCAGGTCAGTCCAAGGCTAGGTGGTTAAACACTACTACAGTAGGGTTATTTCAGCTTCAGCTTGTCAGTAACCAGAACAAACCCTCACAGGACATTTTTAATTCTCAGAAGCTATAACATTAGAAAGGTAAAGAAAGTCACTACTAAGGATACAATTGTGTTTTGAGGAGTTCAGGATTTTGTTTCATCTCCTTTTGCAAGTGCAGGTGAAATAACCACAGCTGGTGTCTGGACTTCTTTAATTACACTATACATTCTCCCTTCCAACATCACTAGGGCAATCTCAGCCATCTGCAGCAACTTCATCCCATGCTCTACTCTTGTTCTGCTCCCCAGAGTAGCCATTCAAATACAGATGGGCAAGACTCCTGTAGGTACCCACCAGACAGCACACTCTACCTCCAACTGCTGCACGTGCCATCTGCAATACAGTGCAAGGGAATTGCAAGGTACTTCGTAAAATCTCCATCTTGAGCAAATCCACTGGCTTTTTGGAACCAATTGAAAGGAATAAAAAGGTGAAGCTGCTGGCTGAGCAGCAGAAAAACACAGTCCCTGGATGAGATACATGCAAAGGTATTAGACACTGGACACTACCTGCTCCTGGGATAAGGCAGGGCACCTACAGACCATCACACATCTCAGGCAGATCTCCAAAGGCCTGGCACTCAGTCCTCATCCACCTGGGCTCAACACCATTAGCCTTCCCCCTCACCCTGATGGGCAAGACACCCTGCACCTGACCCTCACCCACCTCCCCAGATCCAGCAGCCCCCTTGAGCTCAGTGCTCTGGGCCCACACACACAGCCTTACAAGAAGCTCTGAACTCCAGCCCTCACTTTCTCAAAGCCTGCCCAGGTGTAAAGCTCCAGCGATTCCTTTTTCTTTGCCATTTTCCCTCCCTCCTCCCTCTCCCCCTAGCCCCACCAACACTTTCAGGCCACACAGTGAGCCAGGAGGGTGGAGTACATGAGGACCACTGCAGCAGTCGTGCTGTTTCAGGCCCCCCCCAACTCAAGACAATTTCTAAGAGCCATTTCTTATCCTCCCCTCCGTGAAATGATTTCTGTTAATTGCCTGGTGGGAATCCCTTATAGGTGGGGGACACTCTCCCCACACACACACCCTGGCCCCTAATTGGCTTATTGAAGTTTTAACTGGGCTTTCACCTGGAGAAGCTGGTAATTATTCCCTTCATTCCCCTCTTGCTTGTACCTGTAGCTTCACACTTGGGGCCTGCCTGGCTCCACAGGGGGGACTTTGTTCCCTCTAACTACAGGCCCCACACAAATGGGCCCAGCAGCAGGAGAACGCAGCAAAGTGGTAATTTTCAGCCCAGCGTAATTAGCCAAGGTTCTTTCAGCCCAAACTGCTGAATGGGGAGGGGGCTACCAGGGAGGGTGCACCATGTGGGAATGGCAGGACAGGGGCTGCTCTCAACAGGCGGACAAAGACCTCTCGGGGGCTCCAATCTGGGGCGAGCTGGAGGAGGGGGATGGAGCAAGACAGCCTGCCTGGCAGAGCAGGGGCATGGTCAGTGGTGGGACACACACTGAGGAGGTCAGCTCATGACAAACATTGTTCCCCCCAGCCCATGGAACAGGGCAGTGCAGGATGCCAGAAAAGAGGTAAAGGAGAAAAAGAGATCCAGTGATGCACAATAGGAGCATGTGAAGAGGTGCAATGCATGACAGATTCTTGAAGGCCTATGATCCCAGGGCAGGATTTCTAGTCTAGTACTTTTGCACTGAGATTAAGAAAGGCAACAGACTTGGGGAGTGCGAATTGGATACTGCAGGCCCCAGACAGGATAGTGAGAACTGTGCCGAGGACAGTGTGAGAACTCTTGCTGCTGAGAAAAATCAGGGAAGAATCATTCATCTCCTCCAGCATCTCCCCCAAAAGTCAGGCAACGAGCAGAACTAGGACAGCAATGAAAGCTCCAGGTTCTCTTTTTGCTGAGCCTTTTCCCATTAGCAAAGCAAAACTGCTTTTTGTAGTGGGACCCCACTTATTCCACCTCCCTTTCTGCTACAAGCCTTTGGTTGTGCAAAACCTACCAGGAAACCTGCTGCAATGTGGGTTGACCAAATCACTTGGCTCCCACTGTATCACTCCTGTGTTACACCAGACTGGTATCAGTTGTCCCACAAGCCAAAAACCAGCATCCTGTGACACAGTGCCTCTGCTGATTCTCAGGACTTGTTAGCATCTACGCTCTCTTTGAGTTATCACTGCTGCCTTCATGATAGAAATCCTTGTCCTGGCTGGTCAGCTCCAGGGCTGTAGACAAGTTAAAAACCTACTCAGCTGACTTTATGATCACAGCTCCAGTGCATGGGGTCCTTTTTTCTTTTTAATGTTAAATTATATTTTGAAAAAACCCATCTCGTGTCCCTTATGATTGCAACATCCTACTGGAAAGCAAGAACTGTCACAATCTAAAAGCTTGGTCCTTATTCTGCAATGAAGATCAAATGGTAAGCAGGCAAGTGAAAAGATGCTCACTACTTTCATCAGAGCATCAGTTACATAGGAGTGCTGAGCAAGCCCCAGGAGATGATGCAATCAGAAGAATCCTTTCAACAAGGAAAGGAGATCCCCAGAGACTTGATATGTAGCAAGGAGACAGACAGCACAAGCCCCAGGGCACAGACCTGTAATTTCTGAGCTGCCCAAAGTACACAACTGTGACCCAACTCTGCAGCAGGTTGCAAACTGGAGAAGTAGGTTGCCCAATTCTACCCCACAATACTCTGGTTTCTCTTCAGATCATACATATCTTTAACCTTTTACTAAAGACTCACACAGAAAGGTCCATTTTTCAGTTTCAATCCAATCAGAGAAGCAGACACCAAGAATAAATATAACCAGATCCAACTGACCAGGCCAGTTTCAAGGCTGCACAGAGAAATACAATGAACATTCCCAGCACCAGTGGGAAAAGATATGTAATGTTGCCTATACTCATACCTTATCACAAACCTTACAGTGTCCAGGGCTTTTTCTTCTTACAACCCCACACCCTACAACAAGGGGACATGTAGAATTGATTTAAGCAAATACTCCAGCTGTCATTGCTTTGGACAAAAGTCTAAATACATGCTCATGTGTAGAAAATGCTTAAAGAATCATGATGCAAAAGAAGAAAACCTCTTCTATTTTAAAAATATCTTTCTATTTTTTAAGCTTCAGGACTGCCAAGGCCAATCCCAATATATTTTCAGACGTGACTGGCAGAGTTTTCAGTTAACAAGTATTCTTTTAAAAATGTGTATATATAATGACAGCTTATCTAAACTTTTCCATTAGAACATATGACAGAAAATGACTTTTCAATAAGCCAGCAATCCGTGCATGCCAGTGAGGTCAGGGGGAGGGGAGAATCCTTTCAGGTTTGCCAGAACAACTAAAATGCAAGAATGTTTCAATTTAAAAGTAGGGGTGGGAAGGAATGTGTTTCCCTGGTACCACAAGCCAGGAATTATTTTTGTCTTATTCCTTTTGCCATACACATGCACACATACCAAATTCAAACTTCCCAACTTAGGAGAATTTTGAAAAAAGTGATCAGGGTGGTGAGGAAGAAGAGGACTTAAACATATACTTTCATCATCTTCTCACAAAGGGCAGCAGTTCTTTCTCCACATCATGCAGAGGCAGGAGCTATACTTGTTCACGCTTATAGGGGAAAGAAGCCAAATCACTTAAAAACAGAGTGCTTGATCTTCCTCATCTGCTGCATGATATTAAAATAATTTCCAAATGAAGTCTAAATGAGTTGTTCAGTAGGGGAGAAGGAAAAAATGCTCAGAGGGTTTCAAGAAGCTAAAGACCAAGAAAGGTGAAAGGAGGGTAGTGTGCGTATGTAGCACATGCTGCATACAGAGGGGTCCAGGACACTGAGGCATGGAGACACAGGTGCTCTGTGGAGGAGGTGAGCAAATCCTCATCTGCATTTAACTCAGCCATGAAATGACTCCTAGAGCATTCCTGCTCTGATCATTCCAGCCCCGACACAGACATACTTGCAACAACCTCAATTCACTTGCCCTTGAAGCTCTGGGCAGCTTCTCCCTCCCATCTCTCCACTCTATGCAATATGATTTTTGGAGCATGTCAACTGTTTGCCCCTAAGCAACCAAGATCCTGAATGAAGCCCCTGATCTCCATCTGCAGGTTTAGGGCATGCTTGGTTGTGAGCAAGCACCAGAGTGAGAAATAAAATCCACCAGTCAGGCCAGAAAGCCCCAGCCCTTTTTGCAGAGAAAGGCACACAAGATTTCATTAAACAACCAGACAACACACGTCCAAGGCATAAGAATGTTCAGTGGCCACCTCCCACACAGATCCCGAACTACTCAAAAACCCACTGAAAAAGTTTTGCAGGAGCCAGACAACCTCCTGACATCAATATACAATAAAACACAGGTTCACAGCACAAGTTACCATCTTCACTATCTGTAATCAGGCTGAAATGCAAGGCAGGCCAAGAACTATTGAATTTCAGTGGTAACTGAGATTAGCCAGATGAAGATAGGAAAGGGATCAGGCAAAATAGATGCTGTGGAGACAGAAAGGACAAGGCAAGAAGGCGAGGAATAATTTATTATGATGCTTAATGTCAGTATTTTGGGAAAAAAAATGACACAATATGGAGTAGGAGGGAAAGGATTGTACTGGAAAGGACTGGGGAAAAGGCCCTTCAGGCACATGTCCCAAGTCTGCAATGGAACAGAGGATTCCCTAAAACACGTTGTCCTTTGATGTCAAGAAATATCTGATAAAGGGGTATGAAGTACCACACTGCCTCCTGCCCCTCAGTAAGCTGCTGTCTGGGTGAAGCAGGACAACCTGCTGGCAGTCATTCTTCCAACACTTCAAGGAGCAGGAGTCTGGAAGCTTTAGATGCAGTTTTGTGGGCAGGAGTGTGAAACCACAGCCTCCTCCTTTCCTTTCCATAGCCTGCCCTATTCCCGTGCACTCAGTTTCAAAAGTCTTATCCAAAAGCATAGTTATTAAAAGAACCATTTTTACTTGCAAGTCAAGCACCCACATGAAGAAATGCAAGAACCAAGCTCGCTCATACATCCTCCACTGAAATAAGCACATTACTAAAGTGCCAGTATTTGATTCTGCAGCAAGTTAGGAGCTGTCACTGATCTTTATCATGTGGATACACAAGATCTAATTACATGACCATCAATTCAGGTTAGGTTGCATCTCTGTGGACTCCAGTCAGAGGCTGCACTGGGAGGAAATGATGAGCTTACCACATCTCAGGGACGCCTACATGTGAAGTCCACTCTAAATAACAACTGGCCAGCAAGTACTTGCAACAGTTGTGGTTTGCTACTGCTTTGCACAAGGCCATCAATACTAGAGTTGGGGTGGCTTGGGAAAAATACTAAAATCATGAACAGAGCAGAGGGTATCCAGAGGGAAGAATCATTCACTGCATACCCCCATAAGACAGTCAAGCAAAAGGTTTAAAAGTAGAACAAACTGTTTCTTCCTCGGGACGCAACACTCTATTGGAAAGGAGCCTAAGACAACCAGAACATTAACAGGTTCAGAAAGAAGAGATGAGCTGCTGACAGAGCTAGCCTCTGCAAATATGAAACAAATGCTAGTCCAGATGCAAACTCTAGCCAGGGAAACCCTAACCTCCCCATCACTGGAAGCTGGGAAGGAACAGGCAGGAAAGGATCTTTTTGCACTTGTCTTGTTCCTTACCCTTCTCCCTAGACATCTACTACTGACCACTGCTGAACACCAAATGCTGGGACAGACAGATGCTGGACTGACCCACTATGGCCAGAAGAACATGAGAAATGCCCACCTTGGTCAAGCCATGGCCATCTAGCTCACCATTTTGTCTGGTAATAGCAGATGCTGTTTAGGAAGAACATGTAAGCTTGGCAACTTTATGTGGTCGTTCTCTTTGTACTGCCCCAATATCCACAATTGCCATACTAACGATTTTAGAGACTGTATCCCAACCTAATCCTTCATTATGCACCTGCTATCCATGAATTTGCCAAATCCCTTTCAAAACTGCTGGCATCATCCACCTCCATAACCTTCTGGAGCAGGAAGTTCACTACACACTGTGTGAAGAAATACTACCTCTTGTCCTTTTTCAAGCAATCTCCTAGTAATTTCAAATGTCTCTAGTTCTACTGTTGTAGGATTTGGTGAATAACACTTCCACACTCAAGCTTACCCACCACCATCTTACTCTCTGTATTTCTTTTCAGGCTGGTTTTACCAGAACTGCCTAATAAAGGCAACCAAATATCAGCACATCAATAACTTCTGCAGAGTGTCTGACTTGGGAAAAAATACAGGGAAAGATCACAGAAACAAGACACAAACTAGTAATGCAGCCATCTCTTTGGTACAGAGAAGCATTCCTCTGCTGTATCTCCTCTTCAGATCCTGTTGGCTCATTGATCCTTCTGAGGCAGGTTAGAGTTAATTGGTTGCTTCAAGCTTTGAGGCTTCAACCAGTCTGTTACTCCTAGACCAACAGGGACCCATATCACTGGCTTCACTGCAAGAGCTAGAGAGCCAACACAGGTCTGAGGACCATCAGGGTCTTGGAAACTGTAGTTTGGGAAGCAGAGAATAGAGCCATTGCAGACTGGGAACAGTACTTCACCTGCACTCAGTACTACTAAAGTACCTGATATTATCCACCACATACCAGGAACATGAAGTCCTTGCTCTGCCAGGCTACAAACTTATCTGAAGTGGTCTGCACACAATCCATGTTCCCAGATTGCTCTGAGACCATCAGAAGACAAACACTAGAGAAACATTATTGCTTTTCTAATTTCTGGAGCAGGTTCCCTTGCTTCTCCACTGTCAAAGATGAGGAAATCCAGGGGTAGTATATGGAAAAGGAAAACATGCTCTAGGCCACATGCTCTAGTCAGTATTTTGTGCAAGACAGAAAATAAGAAGCAAGAGAAAACCTGTTCCAGACAGTCCTGCTCCATCCCCATCCCTCATTAAATCAGCCTGGACAGGTGAAGCAGGTCACCAAACAAAGCGCAGGTGCAAAGCTCAAGACAGCTGCACCAGGAGGCAGAGACCAAGCACAACAATAGTAGTAGTTACTGCTTGGCCCAGCTTAGACTGTAATTGCTTCCTCTGATCAGTTCACTTCTTTCTTTAGTCTCTTTTTTTTTTTTTTT
>VYZV01035299.1:58918-84440 GCA_013401275.1 Pandion haliaetus | reverse complement strand
CCCCTTTAAGGTCTCCCATCAGGGGTTGCTTCTCCCTCCACTGCTTCCAGAACCCTCCCCTCCCTTCCTCAGTGGTCAGCTGAGACCCCCACCCACTGATCGCCTTTGTATTCCTGGCCTTTGGACACACTGACAGCGCCCTTTATGAGACCCCAATCAAGACCCCCATGTCACAGGTACCTAGTAGAGATACCAGACCCTTTTCAAATGAGGAACAACAAGGAAAATATGCTGGCCCATTGTCCCAGCAAGGCACCAAGGGAGATGAAAGGGACAGGCTGCTCCCTCTCCCCAGACCGCCTGCCAATCAACCCCAGTTATTAAGGTCACGATGTGGAAATTCTTTTGACCTACACCTAATCAAAGATGCACCAGGGCCTTTTGAGACAACATGGGGGAAGGTGGGAGGGCAGGCATCCCCCCACCCTCCCCACCCATAAATACAGTGGAGCTTCCAAAGAGAATCTACTAGGAGTTACCCCAGTTACTGCCATAGCACACTTGCCCCGACTACCACTGGGGCAGCCAAGCTGGACTCCATGCTGGCATCCAGCAGGAGAGCTTAGGTTAAAAGCTTTCCTGATTGAAAAGTTACAGACTGAGCAACACTGGAGGTGGCTCAGAAGTCACAGCTGAGGACCCTGCATGACAAGCGCTAAGCATCCTCTTTCCCATTCCTGATAGCTTTGGTTTGCACAGGCTGTAGGCTTCATGGAACATGCTCAGCACCATCCAACACTGAGCCCTGAAGAAGAAAAACGCAGTGGGCAGGAAACCATAAGCGTCCAAAAGCTGAAGCACCTGGAAGAGTGGATTGATGCCAGCAGTGCAGAGCAGACATTCTGAATCCCCCTTGCATTATACAGGATGAAGACACTAAGATGACATTGATGGTGGTAGTTCTCAGGACTATGCAGAAATCTCTCACAGAGAGGAGTTAGAACCCACCTGCAGTGACAGAGCAATCAGATGGGTGGTACAAAAGTTAGAGCATGGGTCAGATGGGATCAGAGAAGTACATCTCACCACACAGCTCCAGAGAACTTGGAATATGGACAAGATCACCTGCCCCTGAAAAGCTGTTCTGGATCACTCACTGTCTGAAAGTCATCACCACACACTCAGTAACAGAACAGTTAGATATGATACTTCAACCTGACAACAGTGACACAAGAAGTGACAGACTACAGTCTGTGGTAGTTCACACAAAAGGGCAAAAAAAACCCAAACCCCAGAACAGAAACATTTTTCAGCATACATAGGAGGCTTCTGCAAGGGCACAATTTTGAATTAGGTCCTCCAGAAGAGCCACATGGTATAAATCATGGCCACCACAGGCACACCTCAGACCAATCCTGAAGAAACAGAAACTTCTGGCACCCCTCTTCGTGCACCACATCTACCACCAGCCAGAGAATACCCTTCCTCATCCTGCTGCCAGCTTGCTGCTCTCATCCTGTTGGCACCCTTCAAAGCCCATCTGGTTCAAGCTCTTAGTGAAAGGCAAGCAAATTTGGGGTGGTGGTAAAGACATGAACAATGTGACAGTCACAGCAACCAAGCTGCAGGTTTCATTATGCTCAATACTTTGCTTATGTGTGGGCTCATCTTCCTCTGCCTTTTATCCTCTTTTAGATCATGAAAGACACCAGTTCATTGCTATTCAGAGTCCCCCAACTCCTGTGAGAGAGCCCACAGAAGATAACAGCCTACCAGTGGTGACCAACTGGGTGGGAGATGAGAAGTAGAAGATTCCAAAAGAGCTTTAGAACAAAGACTCATGTGTTTACATAAATTCTACTACACTGCTTCTCCACGGCAAGTCATTGCCATTCCTAAAATTATCCCCTTGTTCCTTGGCTCTTACATAATTGTTGAAGGAGGCAGAAGACAGTTTTTTCTTCTTGATGTTAAACCAACTAGCTCCTATACCAGAAATTACTTAGGTACAGCAAGGCATGGCCTGGTTTAGGCTGTTGTAAGCCAAGATCCAAATGGACACTTCAAACCAGCTATCTCCTCTACTGTTACAATAAGGTGCAGTGCTCAGAGCAGACATGACTTCAGCGCTGCAGCACAGAAGACAGAGGTGAGTTTCTTACTTCAGGGCAATATCCTCCATTATTGTCCTCCTTTCAAATGCCAATGGCAGGCTGAGGACTAGCCCCCTGCTGTCCTCAGAGTGAATCAACACTCCTTTAGAGGGGCTAGACTACTATCTTAGGACACTACAGCTCCACTTGCCACCTCAGGGAATGAGCTTGCATCCTCTGAGTGACACCTCCAGCCTCATCTGGGAGGAGTAACAGTGGAAGCTGAGCCTGGTTAGAGGCATCTGCACCTGGGGCTCTCACCATGCAAGAAAGGTCCATCCCTCTCTGTCCCTCCCCACCCCCACAAGCAGCCCTTTGAACAGCAGGGGAGGGAACAGACACTGCTCTAATTGTAGGAGTGAAACCTGGCATCCTCCTGCCCATCTACCTTTGCACTCCGTTTCTGATTCTCTTTGAACCTCTGGTACAGCTTGTCAGGTCGCTGCCCTCCTGGGAGATCAGAAAAAAAAATACGGCAGTGATTACTATTGTACACTGATTTGCAAGCTAGAAAAAGAGAGAGAAAGAACAGCCTCCATGTGTCAGGCTATGAAAGGGCTGCGACTGAAGCCAACTGAAAAACAAACCCTTAATTTAAATGTTAATGAAAGTGCTGAAGAGACATCAGAGGCTTTAGTTTCTCTACAAGGAGCAGAATCATCAGGTCTAGAATTTATGGCCCACTTCACCTCCCCTCTCTCCTTCTCTGCTCCATCAGCCAGAAAAGTTAGGAAAGGAAAAAAAACCCTAATTTTAACATTAACTCCACACTTCCACCCCGGGATGCAATTGCTAAATTATCTGTTGGCAGGACACTGATCAAAGGTGGAAAAACAAAGGCACACTGCACAGCCGAGCAAAGGTAAACAGCAGCCAAGGTCTGGTGAAGTTACCTTCTCCCCCTGCGTATTTAAAAAGCAAAGAGAAAACAATCACCAACTGGAAATAGAAACCTCAAACCATAAGGCTGCCAGCCCCCTCAACTAAATTTCTTCTGTCACATCGATTAAACAGACGTGGATTCTCCTGTGCAAACCAAGCAGCACAAGAAAGATGCTTCCCACAAGCTTTCCAAGACAGACTTTTCCCTCAAGCAAGGGGAAAGATGAGAAAAAAACTGCAGGGGGAGGAAAAAAAAAAAAATTTCAATATGCAACACAGCTCCACAGGATTAGAAACAGATGTCTGGGTTCTAACTCAGTTAGCTACTGCCTCCCAAAACTGGCTCACCTGCCCACAACCACTAGTGAGCCAATTAACACAGTCACAAAAAATACATACATTAGAGTATTGGCCAAAAGTGACAAAAAGGGAGCAAGTCATCAGTTGTGTGAGCTTCAGAGGGCAAAGGAAAGAAACTGAAGAAAGGTAAGTTGCAGTTTCTCAACCTATAGAAGTGTTTGTATATGTGTTTGTTTCTAGAGGAGAGGGAAAAGGCACATGTATGTTCATGTGTTCAGCCATGTGAAAAAGACCAAATAGAGTCATTATCACACAATTAAAGAAGGTAAAACAAAGTCCTCTTCCTCCCAACATCAAGGCAACAGTCAGGGCACATGGATAAGACACAGGTGTCATTTTAGCTCCAGAGGGAAGAAACTGATACCCATTTCCTGCTCTTCAGCTTTGGGGTGAAAGAGCACCAAGTCACTTATGACTATTGCATATATCTAGAAACGTGCATCCAGATCACTCTCTGAGGTCAGTAAGAGATGGTAGTTAACACCACCACTAACTCTGAAAGTCCACCCTGGGATCTCACAGTTGAGCAGGTTCTTCCTCCCCCTGCTTAAGAAACAGCTGCAGGTCAGAGTACCTTCTCAATTATTCAAACCAACCAGGCTCTACAGAGATCCCCAAGGACAGCAGAGCTATTGCTGCTTGCAATTTTGCTGGCAATGCACAAACCAGAATAAAACCCAGTTACTTGTCCCAAGTCCTAGCAGACTCAGATTGGTTAACTTCATAAAGCTAAGTCAAAACAGAGCACCACTACAGCCAACAGCTCATCTTGATATGCAGTAGAGGGTATCTGCTGATAAAAGTGGAGCAAGAAATGAGGGTGAGGGCAACATTATCAAACATTTTAACTGCTGCACGTTAGGGCTTCAATTATACTGTTAAAACCACTGCAAAGTTGCTCTGACTCAAGTGGGTTGTTTGGCTCTAATGCAATCTGCAAGATCAGATTGTTTCACTTTCACAAAAAGTTTCCAGATAATCATTAAAAAGAAGCCCTCAAAATTAATCATTTTGATTGTTCCCAATGGAAAGAGGCCCATTCAGTCAAGGTGCCTGTCAGTAACCCTTCTCTTCCTTCCTTCCCCCAGCAAGTTTTGGGTATGTTTTACAATTTGTCTGAGGTTGTCCACAGGGGCGGAGGTCTCCCCAGATATTACTTGCCCATAATATTCCATGAGAGAGGCAATTAGGTTAACAGATATGCAAATTAGCATATTAAAAGAGAGGAGTGAGGTCTCAACTACAACACTGCATAAAATAGAAAAGATAGAGCAAGACTGGCTTTTTAAATTCAGCTGCTCACAGAACTACTCATTTTCCTTTAAATTAAACATTCAGTGCATATAGCTAGTTTTTTTGGTACAAACTTTCCTCCACTCTGTAGTAAACCTGCACTTCATCAAGGCAACATTTGCAAGGAAAGGTCATGTACTGCAGTAGACCAATGACACAGTTGGAAAAGGAGAGACCATCTTTTGGACTTACACACTCAAAGCAAGTCTCTGCCACAATAAGGCATATTATGGTTGCTTGATGTTGCCCCAAATTGCACCAAAAGTTTCCTAGCTCTCTATCTATAGTTGCATGTTGAAAAACATTTTTGTGCCTCCCTCATCTCCTATTTTAAATAGCAAATGCCAACGGCCAGACCCAGCAGGAGAAGCCAGCTTAGATTTGAATACTTTTTTTAATCTAACACCGAAGAATTTCTGAATCCAAGATTAATAATGAATTTAACATCAAGGTCCACTTTTTTCTTTCCTCTCCAGTTTATAAGCCCTCTATCATTAAGGGGGGAAAAAATGCAACAAATTTGCCCCTAAATAAAGGAACATTTCAGTAGTACAACATATATCTTAAGCCTTATGTTTCTACAGCCATAAATGCCAGCCAATTGGACCTCATTTTCTCCATAAACCTATCCCTCAAATTAAACGGTGTACAGTGGTCACTTCTCTTCCCTGGCAACTGCCACCTCAGGGAATCACAAAGCATGAAGATGGTGCCACTATTCCACTAGAAATCCCTGGGTTTGCCTCACTTTGCACATTTGAATTGGTCCACTGCACTCAGGCTTGCCCTGGTCCCTGAGCACACATAAGTCACTGCAGTAAGCACCAGTAAATGAAAGTTTAACATCTGCATGACGCAGAGTTCAAAAGGCAAATGAACTCGGGGGGGAAGGGGATTACAAGCAGTTAAGAAACATGGTTTAGGGTACACAGCCTCTCTGTAAGTACAGCATTTTACTAATCCATGGAGAAGGACAGCTTTGGAGACCAATTAAAACAGTTGCTGGAACAAGCTGAGGCACTCTATTTTAAGGATACTCTCAGACTCTTCTCTAGTCCCTAATGTGACAGGCAATGTGGGACCTGCTGTCCCAAGCCCACTGACCAGTACAGGTATGCAGAAGACCTGCTGAAAACCCAGAAGGAACACAATGCCCTACCCATCCCCACTACCCGGCAGGGCACTGTCAGGGATCCCTAAAGCGATGAAGCTCCAGTAACACACATGAATGTGAAGGAACTTCCATGGCTGAAAAGGTTATACAAAGGACTAAGCACACTTCTCCCCTGCACAGTAGGAAGAGAAGATCCAGTACTCTTGGTACCCTTTTACTGCCTTCTACGCTACTTAATCTCCCTCACGGGCATCATTCTGTTTGCAGATTCTCCAAGCATCCAGCCCAGCACCACTACATTTAGAGCAAGGAAGCCTCCTCCCTCGCTCAGCACATCTGCAGGAGGATCTCTGTAGCAACACAGGCAAACAGTGGACAAATCAAAGCAGAATACCCAGGAAAGGTGCCTGAAGCCAGAGAAGCTGCACAAGTCTCTGAAGTTTACTTGGGGTGTACAGGCACTGTCCGCTAGACCAGCAGTCCAGCAGAGCAGGACTACAGCAGAAAACCCAGCTGTGGGTCAGGAGCACATGGAATACTTTCTAAGGAAGCTTTGCACAGAGGGAGCTATCACTGAAAAGCAAGAGAAGTTTCAATCCTGCCCATTAACAGCTGAGGTTCAGTAAGAATACAACTCTCACTACTCTAGAGAGTCTTAGTCCTGGCAAACCTCCAGGTCAGGAATGCACTTTCCAATGGCTAGAGCTAGAGGAGCCCTCCCTGCTCCTAGCCCACCACAGACAACTGCTTTGAGCTGTTCCTGAGCTCTCTGTGTCCATAGCAGAGAGAGCTGGTGTGTTATCAGCAACAATGGCCCAAAATACTTAGGTGGTTGGAGCCTGATTCTACAGCAGTTCTACACCGGCAGAACTATCTGTTCTTATGGAGGAGCTCTCAGTTTACACCAGCACAAGTGAGAAGGGAGAATCGGAAGGGCATGTCAAATGTTTGCGAGGAAGTGGAGGTTATAGGCCATGTTCAGCCTCACTGAGGAACAAATGCATCCAAACTCGGACAAGAAGGATGGGGACTGCAAGGGAGGAAAAGCTTCACACACAAGTGCATAGGGAATGCCTACGGGTGAAATATGGGCTCTTGCAAAAACAGAAACCACAGAGCTCCCCAAAGCAGACCTTGCTAGAAACCAGATATTATCTTTTTGATACTCACCCTCATTAGACAGCAAGCAATAAAACCTATTAGTGAAAAATTCATCTCCCCTGCCCCTTGCCCTGGCCCTCCCCCATCACATGCCCTCCTGCTCTGATCCTCTCTCTCTTCTAGGACGGCTGTGATTTGTTCTGAGAAGCGACAAGTTTATAGGTTAGCCGACACCTTCTCTCTGTGGAATTTTAATTAACTTCTCCCATCGTCAATATGTTAAGGAGCAGGGTTCCCATTATACGAGGTCAGCAGCGTGTTTCAGGCCCTGCTATATCAGCCGTCAAATTGAAGAATTAATGACGTGGCTAATTGGCTCTAATTCTCCACACCCCCCACCCCAAAATATGGAGGGGTAAGAGGCAGGGGGGTAGGGCGGGCTAGCAGGGGAGGCTGGTACAGTCCACAGTCTCATGAAAAAAAAAAAAAAAAAAAAAAAGAGTGCACAATTTAAGCCCACTTGTTCATGGGGTAGCTTTTCCACCAACTCCCATTTATCACCCTGCAGGGAGGAAAGGGGGGTGGGTGGGGAGACTGTGGGTAAATATTGTGACAGAGAGTGTGCACAAGAGTGCACACCAGGGAGAGGAACACTGTCCTGACAAGAGGCCACCTCAGTAGGTCATCACTTAGGCGCAGGAAGCAGCATGCCACTGGGCTCTAACCAGCCATGGTGCTAGAGCCAGAGCCTGTCTGCTAGAAAAGGGGCCCTTGCAGCACAGAAGACAGCAAAGGGCTTCTGTCTTAACTTCTTCCAGCAGCATTAATGCACATGGCACTTCTTCAAAAATATTATCTCTCAAACACTTGGAGCAATGGGATGAGGGAATGGCAAAATCATAGCAGGCCTCGAGGGTCATTTCCCTGATAGTGGTACAGAGCTAATGGCATTAAGTTTCTGCTGCTTGCAAAACAAGCCTGGAAATCTGATGAGGACAGCAGTTGTGGGAAGTATTTTGGTTTTCCACAAGCCTAAAATTCACTAGTTGCAGACATTACATGGGCAGCAACAACAGCTCTTCTTCCCCCCTTCCTTAAGGAAGGCTGAGAAAGAATCTCTCTCGCATGCCGAAGACCAGCTTAACAGTGAACCAAAGAGACAGATTGTTGCTGGTCAGTTTAAGATTTTAACAGCAAGAGTTTAAGTTTCTCAGATTTTTCACTTCCTCAAGAACAGGAGCACTTTGAAAACACCCTGGAAGACACTGGTGTAGGTACTACCCTTGCCTCCCATGCTGAAGTTGTAGTTGTACATTACACCTGCACTAGAAGCACAGGGCTACAGGCAATAGAGGCTGGAAAACCTCATCTCTGAACTCCACTTCCATCTTTCCTAGTTCAGCATGCTCAAAGGAAACCGAGCTCCAACCACTGCACAGAGCTCCCAAGTAGGGGCCTTTTTGCTCAGCATATCTTCTGCCAGAGAATGAGAATACAAGTTGGCATCTTTTCAGTACAGAAAGCCTCAAGAGGATCCAGCTCATTGCCTCTAATTAGCAAGTCAGAGAGTTCGCTCTGCAAGTAAGAACAAACAGGTCCCACCTGAGACAGTAACAGGAACACAGGGCCATTTTCACAGCCTCTTTATGAGCTAATCACTCCCCTGTTATGGGGAACAAAGACCACATGCTCGTCCCTGAGTTCCTGCTGCAAGCACAAGCACCTGATCAGCCTCCACCCAAATCAAGTACCTAAAATGTCACACTGGTGCCTCAGAGAGATTTGTGGACACACAGCCTATCCAACTCCTTTACTTCTCTGTTGGAAATTGGGAATAAAGAGATCTCAGTTACCTTAATAATGGGCTGATAGCAATGGACCACACTCGATCCTCTGTCTGCACTGTATGTAGACACTGCCCAACTCTGCCCGCGGACAGGGACCAAACCTAAAGAGAGAGATGCATATTATGCCACATCACCCAGAAGGTGCAGAAGGTAGGATGCATGCTGCTAATGTTGTGCTGGAAAAGCTGCCAAAACTACCATGCTCACCTTCCGTGAGTTCCTCTCCCTGAATTCCCATTACTTATTTTTGAGGAGCAGAGCCTTCAATCACTGGCAGAAACAAGCACTTAAAGTTACACAGAGATTCAGCTTATGAGTATGACCTTCCATCCCACTGGTAACAGAGAGAGCACCCCCATCACCAGATGCTCTCTAGGGCAGCACTCACAGACTTCTCATCTTCTGTAGTTAAATAAACAAGAAGTGGGATTTGTTCAAATCTCTGCCGTTCTCTTGAACAGTGTGGGAAGACTTTGTACCACCCCTGAAAAATTTCCATTCATATTATCTATAAAATTAATTGTTCGCTATCCTGTAAAATACTTTTTTTTAGAAACCCACTCCCTTTCAACCAAGTTTCTTAAGTGTACCCAAGGCTATTTTCAAATAGGCCCCTCTTGCTCACTGACAATGTGAGAGAATCTCTTCCCTTCCCCATCAGCACATACATGCACATCCCCTTCCACCAGTTCACCACCACCCCCCCTTTGTTTCTGGGCCCTAATAAAGCCCCCCAGATTCTTGCTGGGGCCTCTGCTTGTGGCCCTCATTTTCTCCACCTTGCCTTCACTCTTGGCCCACAGGACTCAAGCCCCCCACTTCCATGTAACCAACCGCAATGTTTCATTTCAAGACTTCAAAGCTGGGAGTGCCCTATTTGTTTGTTTGTTGATAATGCCCAGGATTGCAGGCTATTCTTGTCAGCGGGGAATTTAGCACCTAGTGTCAGCAAAAGCAGCAGAAAAGCTTAACTCTTTTAAGGCATCCCTATCTCCTACAGGTTAAAAATATTGCTCAGAGCACGCTATCTGGTACCTATCACACAGGAATGTACATTAGCAGCTCTTCAGGGCTTAGTCCTAATCAACACTCAGCAGAGCCCTCAATAGCTTAGACACTTAGAGCCCCGTTAAAAGGCTGGTAGGGATTCCCTTCCACCCTCCAAGAGTCTCACACAAACAAGGCAGCCTACAAAAGAGATGATAAAAAAAATAAGAGATGAACATCCCTAGAGCCTATGCTGTGGGGAGCACTGGGTGGGCAAGATCTCACACTAGCTCCAAGAAAAACAGCCTTAAATTCCCCTCTGGCCTTTAGGAATTTGTTCTCAAGGTCAGGGAGGTCTGTCCTCTGGCTGCCAGGGAAGCAGCAAGAAGGTGTTCTAGCAAAGAGGCTCCACAGAACAGAGAGAAGCAACCAACCCTACTTAAGTGTGAGACAAAGCAGCATTAAGGCCTCATTCCCAGGAGGCAAGAAACATCACCAACAGTGCCCTTTGCATCTGAGCATTGCTCTACTTGGGAGTGATTTTACCCAGGAGTACACCCATGCAGAGGGACCAACAAGAATAGGTAGGGTCATGCTGCTCAGCAGCCTGTCAGATAGTTATCCATTACCACACACTTCCTATAAAACTTTGAAAGAGACATTTAAGTCTTCCTTTGCCCCAGCTTCCCCTCTTGCAAAACAGGAACAGCAGTTTTTCCTCTTACACCCATTAATGCTCTACAATATGTACCAGAGACCAAGAGCATCCATCAGCCCACCCTGAGCAACAGCCAAAGCTTTCAACATACAGCAACCACTTCCAGCAATGAAACAAGTGGTTGTGAAGATGCTAGGAGGTACTGCATCATGCTACCACAACAAGGTTAAACACCTGTGTGGAGTTTTCTAAACTACTAAAAACAGAGCTGGTTACAGCTCAGGAGAACAACTCTCCAGGTCCATGTAGGAACAGAACACTGCCAACCAGATCCAGAAGGACAAAAATCAACCAGGTCCTCCCCAAAAAGAAATAGCCAAAAATTATGTGACAGTATTCAGTGATGCCAACTGGAAGAGAAACATGGGAGCTAACAGTATTCATAGTCCAACTTCACTCCTGGTTTGCAAACCAAGAACCATACAAAATTAAAAAAAGAAAAAACAACAAAAAACCACAACAAAACACACAGGCAAAAACCAAACAAACAAAAACCACAAACCACAAATAAACCACAACCCCACAGATTTAGAAAAGACATCATGCTACCCCTTAAAAAGATTGAGTATACAACAGAGTATGTGAAGCAGCACTGCATGACAAAGCAAGGATGTGCTCGAGATACATACAGCACATTTCAGACTAACTGGCACGGATCTCTGCTACAGTCTTAGACACATATACAATGAAAGAAGTAAAACATCAGCTGCCGCCTTCTGCACTTCCTAGTTTAAACCAATAGCTGATGTTGTAAAGTACTGCCAAATCTCTTTCTTGAAAGTTTGGCACAGCAAGCATCTTTTCAGAGACATGAGCCTACTCCAAGATACCCAGCACTCCTCCTGCAGACACACAAGACAGGGCTCACAACAGTGCTGCTGACACTTAAAACATTCATGGCACAAGACCTCTGAGGTCACCTCTGCAGCAGCACCTGCTAGAACATCACTGCTCACCTTTGCTGTTCTGTCCCGGGAGCCGCTGACAATAAGGCCACCTTGGAAGTCCACACAGTTCACCTCCTGTTCATGCGCAGAGAATTTGACACTGTAGGAGCCATGGATCTTGTGAAGGACAATGTTTCCATCTCTGAAAAACAAATCCCCAGGCAGGGAGTCTGTATCAGCTGCATCTCCCTTGGACATGCACCTTCCATTTGTGCTTAGGAGTGCCACAAAAAGACCAGGACTGATCTCTCATGGAAGCTGAAATTCATGCCTCCTCACATATCACCTGTTCTCTTGCAATCCCACATCTGGCCAGTCAAAGCCTGATCTGCCACACATGAAAATTTTCCTGGCTATCTTTCCATCCTCCACTTTGTGTTAAGCTGCAGAAACTAGCAGAGCAGCCATTCCTCCTCCTACTGCTTTGAGCTTGCCAGAACCCTGGCTGGATGCTGAATGGCTGGAGTAAGGGAACAAGTGAGAGGTCATTCTCACCCATGTCCAAGCCTCAGCTTTTCATTCATTTCAGAGCAGCTGTGCAGGGTATTGTGCTTTGAATTAACTACAAAGACATTTAGACTTTTTTCAGCCAATACAGTTAATGGAATTTTAAATGCATGCCTCCATTTTCACCTGAATTTTGCGCTACAGTTCACAGGGTAGAGTCTCAAGATATCCAGTGCAGACAGCCATGCTTGTGTCTCCCAATTCTGTGCTTAAGTGCTGTGTATATTAAAAACTAAAACTTTATAAATAACAGTTCTGTCATTTGCTGTAATTGAAAAAGGCCAGTCAAATGCAAAATTAATTGGAGAAGTATGTGTGTGCTGGAATGCTTGGCAGTTTTCCCCCTCTCCACAATTATATCAGTAGGTCTAATAAACACATACTTGTCTCTAGAAAGCTTTATGTACCACTGCGGTCCCAGTTAACCAGCAGTTCTGAATATTAGAACATAGTCTAGCTACCCTGACCCTAACAGGGAAAGAAATGAAATGAAAAATCACACATCAGTTCAGATTACCTGATCAGTCAGCCCTGATTCACTAATCCTGTGGACATCTACACAAGTTCAATAGAGAAAAGAACACTTTATAAGGTCAACAGCATGAGACTCATTTCCTCCACTGCTGTAGTAAAAGCTTTTTCAGGACAGAACTGCCTCATAAGAGAATAAGCAGCAGCAGTTGAACACAGTCAAGTATGAGGACACTGCGTAGCAAGATTGACCTCTCTACTCTGGGCTGGAGTTACACAAAACCTTTCCAACTTCACTGCCACACTCCTTGGGCTCCTTCATTCACCCAACTTACCCCCCTCCACTGACGATGTGGGAGTTGACAAGAACAAAGCGACATACGTCCTCCTGGTGGCCGGAGAAGATAGCTTGAGGGTGACGCTGCAAACTTGTACCATCTGGACAGAGCTGGTAGGCCTGGATGTTCTCCGCTTGAGACAGATAGAGATACTCGCCATCCAGCTCCATCCAGGGCATCAAACTGCAAACAGACAGCAGGTTGGGGGAGTGGAAGAGTGGGGAGAAGAAAACAAAACAAAAAACCTCACACAGAAAAAGAAAAAAAAATGCATATGTAAACTTATCAACAAAAGCAAATGCCCACTCAAGAAAACTGTAAAGTTGGAGCTGCTGGTCACATGCAAAAGCAGGGCTTAATATAGTAGCACAGCTAAAAAGTGAAGCTCCTCCAGCAACATACAAAGCAGATCACATTGCTGGCATTTTTCTAACCAAGAGCTGAGGAAAAGGAAGCATGGAATCTCTGAAAGAGAAGATGGCCAAGAGTCTAGTGAGTTTAGATAGGAAATACTTAAAGCTCCCTGACCCCTCTTCATGAGTCTTCTACTTTTTAAGAAACTAGACTATCAAGCATTTGCGAGCTATGCCGAGCATTTCTAACAGAGCCTTTAATGTGAGGCTTTTGGTGCAAACAGCCAGTCTTGATCCTGCACATTATTTGCTGGTGCCCAGCAGAGACCACAAAGCTGCCAGTTTCACATGCTTCTGAGCAGGGGAGCAGGTCACATCAAATAACATTGGTCTTCCTACAGAGTCCTTCACCTCCTACATTCTCTGGATGCTAATAAGTAAAGCAGCAGGGTAAGCCTGATGCTGTCCAAGAACTTTGTGTTCATCATGTAGGGGAGGTGATTTTCTACATTCACATCACTTCCACTGCTGAGCCAAAAGTAACTGCAGAGCAACCTATTGATTCCTATTGTCAGTCTTTCAGAACAGCCCATACACCCTTTCTGTCCCTTGCTACCTACAGGACAGTGGCAGGTTCCTACGGACAGGTTCCAGGTCAAGAGCAGTGGACTACTAAAGGAACTGTTCCAAAGTACTTCAAAGATTGAAGTTCCACGTGGAAAATATGCTTCACTTCCTGGAAGACCAAGAAGAGAAGGAGACACTCAAGCATCATCTGAATCAAGTCTGTCATCACAGGAAGTTTATTCTTGAAACAAAACCAAAATACAGAAAACAGAACAGGCTACAACATACGCTTAGGCAGTGAGCTCTCTGCTCAAGATCTTGCTTTTGTGTAGCGACCAGAGAATCAAATAGCAAATGGATCTTCTGGATACAGCAAGGCCAGATACAAAGAGACATGGGGCTAGTGTCCTATGGAGCATGGATGCGTGAAAAGTTCTCCACTCTGCAGTCATTGCCAAGTGCACCAATATCCATGCAAACATTAAGCAAAACTAGAGCCCTTCCATAGAGCAGCCTTTCAGTTTTCAAACTATTCAGGAACAAACTGTTTTGAAAGCAGGAGGGTTTCTCATAAAAAACTGTCTCCCTCTTTTTTGCAGATCATTCATCCTCAGGTCATGATTTTCTGTGTCAGCAGAGCCATTACACACAACCACACCTCATAATGTCCCAATACGGAACTAGAAACAAGTAAAGAGGACAAGATTGCTTATTAAAGTTTCTGCTTGCCTGCATTCATCTCCAATAACAGGCTTTTAGTCACATGGACAAAGCAGTTGAGCATAGGTTATAATGTTCATCTGGGACTTTATCATATGCAATGAAAAAATAAGAGGCATCTTTGGAGCAGCAGCTTTGGTTTTAGGCAGGCCTTGATTTCGCCTTCCTTCCTCCACTCCTACGCAGTCTTCTAAAAGCAAGTGAATATCCAGCTTACCTAGACTACAGCCAGTTTCTGTGGCTCTCCTCCTGCTGCAGTTTAGCTTTTACCTTTTTCTATGGCTTTTTCATAAGGAGAAGTAACAAATTTGAAGCAGGATAAATGAAAATTAGAGGATGCTGTTTGGATGGTGGCCTCATTAAAACAGTCCTTGCCTTTTCACTTGGGAAGCTGGTTTAGTAATGATCTGTAACATGCACAGAGCCTGTCTTCACAGATGGTTGCAAGCACTTCAAAGGCAGGTATACAACCTGCACCAAAACCCACTCTGCTCATTACAGCTGTTCCCAGGACTTTACACAAGCAGTGGCACATTATCCACCACTTCAATCTACACAGCACAAAAAGGCATGAAAGCTCAGTAGTAGGTCCCTGTTCTTCAGCAGCTAACAAGCCATAGTCTTTCTCTTTTTTCCTTCTGTCCAATGATGTGAAGGCTGAAAATTTAGATGTGCTCTTCAGACAAGAGACCTATCTTACACTTTGCTTTGAAAGCAAAGTACACCTTTGCAAGGCAGAATTTAACAACGTCTTCTCATTAATGTCAAATATACATATTTTTTTAGTGAAGGAAAAATCATAAGGTAGGAGAATGAAGAAGCACAAGGTAGAAGAATGGCAACTAGCATTTTAGATTTGTACATCCAAATCAGGGGCCAGGATAAAGCATGGGAGAAAAACCAAGCGTTTTGAGAAGACACAGAAGTCCACATCTGGGATCAAGGTATGCTCATTATGACAGCAGGACAGAAAACTGCTCATTGTGTACAGCAATAGATAGCAACATAACAGATGAAGTCAGTAGTAAAGATTACTAAATCCAACTAGAACTGCACAGATCAGAACAATGACAAATTCAAGCTCTAAGAAAGGAACTCTCAACTCTCAGAGTGAACCCTTAGGGCAAGACAGCAACTCCAGTTACCCCACATCCAGCTAGCCAAGAACACCCAAAACACACCAGCGACATCACTTGTAAGACCCCATGGATCAAAAGGAGCAGGAAACATCTCATTTCAGGGCACAGACACAAACCCAAGGCCCCACAGCAGCTGACACTGAACAAAATAGAAGAGAAAGTAGCCACTTGCTTGCATTTCCATTTCAGGACCGTCTCCCTCCGGCAGCGTCCATGCGTCCAGTTCTGAGATACTTTCACCCTTTCCTTCACTGGAATGCCAGCCGCTCTGCAGACAGAGGAAGACAGATGAGATTAGCAACCAGGACTGATGCTATATGGACAACAAATACACTCAAGCTGGTCACAGGTATGCTCTCACTCTGGTTCTACAAATGATGAGCTGGCAAACATTGATGGTGCCTGAGCCACACTAGAGCAAGCACACACGCGAGAGTTGACAAGAAAGGAACACTGAGGAGTGTGGGTGCTTATCATCAGAGAAAGCCATCCCTGATGATCACTATTGTACAAGCCTTAAATCTCATCAAGACCTGATTTAGAATGCTGAATGCAACATGGGTTCAGACAAAATATAATCAAAACAAGATGACATGGCAAGAAACTACCAGAACAAGCAGAGAAACGGGACATCACTCTTCTAATACAGATTAAAGAAAGCCAGTTAAGATAAGGACACCACCATACAAGAACAGATGGAAGAAACATTAGTCAGGAGAACACTGAAACTAGAAGCCAGAAGAGTGTGTCTCGCCAGAAGACTAGTAAAGAAACTGCTCCAGACCCTCACCTGCCTGACAATCACATAACCAGATACAGTAATTAGAAATCAAGATACATTCAAAGTAAAAATAAAATTCATTCATCTGTATAACCACCCAATGCACACATGCCCCAAGACGGACTATCTTTTGCAGCAGCTCACCAAAGGATAGAGAATTCCACCACACCGCTGGAAAATTCTCTACTTTCAAAGTTACTAAAAGAGAGACTGTAGTCCATAAGCAACTGCTGGGACACAAATCAAAGTTATTGGGATGAGCTGGGACAAGCCAAGATCAACACAGCTCAAGAGGTGACAAAAGGTAGGTATAACAGAGACCTGGGACCAAGGTCTCCTTAGAGTCTACATGAACATACCCAGTTCAAGCAGCTGTTCAACATCTGTTTCGCTTTCACGATCCAGGGTTGATTAAAGAGAGGGCAAAAAGGCAGCTTTAGCTCCTATCTTTCTCATATCATAAACTTAATTATTCAATATCCTTGCTGGAGCTGCTTAGGTAGAAAAGATCAGAAAAGTACAAACAAGAAGAAACTCGAAGCTATCCTTTGTAACTAGGGGCTGTGAACCACTTACTAGATTAAAAGAGTTCATCCCCCTTTCGTGCATTTCTCAACAGCCAGTGTTCCCAGATGCATAGGATGAAGGGAAGATCCTTAAGAGATGCGGACTGGTGCCTGATCAGAACTAGTTCCCTCCTCCCATCGCTACCATGCCAACCCACTCCCCAGAAGTGGGATTTTCAGGTACTCTGTCATTTTTAAAACAAAGATTAGGTCCCTGTAAATAAACATCTCCTGTGGTTGTTAATAGGTGTAGGAATCTCTAACCCAGCCCTGGGGCCTGGCCAGATTCTCATTTTCCCAGCCTTCCTTCCATAGCCTCAGGGTCCTTTTTTTCTGCTCACCCTTCCCTCCCCTTTTCTATGCTTTCCGGCACTTAGTCACCATTATAATTTGACTGCATTCCTAGGCATGTGACCCATTTTAAACAAAAACAGAAACCACACACAGAAAAGCTTTTTGTCCCCTAGGAAGCTTGCAACTATAAGTTTATGATCAATAGAGCTACACCAAATAAAACTGAATTTAGGAAGCTATGAGCTCTTTATTTCTCCTAACCCTTTAAAAAAATAAAATAATAAAACTGTAGAGTTAGCCTAGGCTGCAAGAATAGGAATTCCTTTTTTAAAGAGAGCACTTGCAGGAGCTGGTGGGGCCAGATAGCGTCTGAGACATGGAATGCACAGCACTGAAAAGTCAGGTCATGTCCAGCAGCCTCCTCATTGCTTATTACTCTCCCAGACAGAGTTCAGGCTCTCCGCCTACATCCAATTCCATTCATTACTCTAAAACACTTCTCCTCCCCACACTCAACCCCCAGTTAAGTTCTCCCCATGTACAGATTTTAAGTCACCAGCTTGCACAGTGATGGAAAACGCACTCGTGCCACAACCCCCTCCCAAAGCATACTGGTCCAACCAGACATCCTGAGCAAAATGCACAAACCCTACTAAGACTAGATGTAATTTCCAAGGCTCTGAAAAAGGTGAATCCAAGGTCAAAAAAGCAGTCTCCATCTAACACTGCTGGTCACTTTTCTAGCTGGGGGGCAGGCCTTGATCGTCCTGATGCTGAAAGGGGAATTTCAGAAGAGAGTCACACATTGGCTTGTCCCACAGTACCAGTTAACTGTTTCAGTTACTCCTGTAAGAGACACCTCATTTCTTCATGCAAATCAACAGTTCCTGTCTGGAAGGGGTGAGGGTTGGGTGGGGAGGACTGTGTGGGAGAGGTCTGGTGGGGTTTTGGGGAGTTTTGTTTGGTTTAGTGTTAACAGATACATTACTATTCATCCAGCGTGCCTCCTCCATATAGCAATTCTGGATCCAGCTAATTTAAACATGTCTTAGAAACATCCACCTTTTATTTCCCACACATATTATTTATTCAAAATAGAGGCAAGAAAGGGGACAGAACATACAGAGGCCATGAGAAAGGGGATGTAGAAATTGGACTGATAACATCCTTTCCCTTTTGTCAGTACCAGGGCAGCAGAGACTGAACTGCAATGATTTTCAAGTGTTGGTCAGAGACATTTGATGCCCTATGCCATAAGAGAAGGTAAATCAAGCCCAGCAATGGAATCAAGTGCTGAGATATAATTTGATTTGCTTCCTCAACAGTACCCCCTGGAGTAATTCCGAGAATACATCAAAAAAAGGTGATGAGTGTCACTGCAACACGCAAGAGCGGTTCTCAAATCTTTGAAAGTTAAAAAGGGCATCACCACATAAACTTAATCATTTGATAAAAAAAGATCCCTTTCTCCCCTGCAAAGACCATTTTGCTTCAATCACGATCAACACACTTTCTGTACAAGCAAACCTTTAAGAATTGTTCCATGATGACTTGAAACTATCAACAGACATCACACATCTACACTGAGTGGCTGACTTAACCAAGTACCTCCCACTTCAGCAACTGGATTGAATATCCAAAGATTCAGGATACTAACCCACTTTATGAAGACAAATCCTATGTAAAATACTGTGGAGGGACCACCATCCACCAGCCAATGAATAACTTGACCTTTCTTAGTATGCAATCCAGTAAAACACTAAGCCACATGCTTAAAATTCAGTACATGCTTAAGTGCTCTGTGAAATCAAGATCTTGGCATTCACATTCTCAGAGGAGCCACCCAACAGTGAACTTCAAGACTGCTGAAGGCTGACTCACTGAGGAAGGACTTCTATTTATACCAGCATCTACAGAGCCTTGCATCAGAAAGCAACTGAAATATAGCCCAACATCCTAGAAAGGATGACAGGAAACACAGGAGGAAGAAACCAGTGAACACTGAATGTGAAAACTCAATGAAATTCAAGCAAAATATTCTTAAAGCCCATCAGAGTCCATCATTTTACCACCTCTGCTAGGGTGTCACAATTATCAACAGCTCATAAAGTTACATGATCCAGAACATGCAATGCTATCTTTGTTATTAGGCAATTAATCAAAAAAACACTATCAGGATTCCAAACCATGTGGTGCAATAAATGACCTGAGCTAATGCATGCTTCTGATTGCACACACTCCTGATGGAAGCTCCCTTTACAAAGGCTTTGTTACACTAAGAAAGAGAAGCTGAACATTTCTTACAGCCTGAGAGAGAGTTCCAGGATAAAAGCCATCCCAAGCAACCCATTATAAAGGATTTTTCATTTCCCCCTTCCTACCTCACCCCACCCTACCAAAAAAGTTAAAGTATTTTGCTCAAATTATGGATTTCCTCTCTTTCTTGGCAGAGTTACCAAAAGAAACATAATATTCCTTCTGGAGCCCACTTTCCAGCTGCTGAAGTTAGAGACCTGGACTATCCCCCTACAGCACCACTGACCCAGGTGACCTCAGCCACCATAGCAGTTGCTGGCCTGGGCCCCAAAAGAAAGCAACAGAAGAAAGAATCACTCAGCCAGAGACGAAGCACATCTCCCAAAGCTTCACCTCTAACAGTTTTTGCCTTCAACAATCCTCTCCCCAGACAAAGTCCTTTGCCACCAGAAATGGTATTTCTGCAACAGCAAGAGCTTCTATGCTTTACTGCATCCCAGGGAGATTTCTACTGGCCATCTACAATTTCAGCATGTGCCAAAACAATGGTGCCTGCAACAACATATACCATGTTACAGAAGATAACACCAACATGTCATATTGTGTATTTTCCCAGCTGCATAAGGCATCCTAATCCACCAAATCCTTCACATTTTGCTACATTTTAAGTGATGAAGAGCTCATCTGGAAATGCAAGTCTGCAGAGACCTGCTGAGACCAAATCTCTTCTGTGGACAAAATCTACTGTCTGCATAAAAGCTGTCACCAGCCTGCCTCAGGCCTGACTGGAAGGGTCATACAGAGGAACAAATAGGTCACAGTGGCTAAGCCCCATTTTCAACCTTGGCCCTGTAGCAGGGATGGTTAACACAGGGACCAACTGCACTTATTTGTGTAATCGGGACACACCTGTTGAGTGGCAGGGTCTCAGTGCAGTTACAAGTCATAGGCCACCAACAGACAGCCGAGAGGGAAAAGCTATTTATGTCAGGAGCTCCTGTTGCTGTCCTCAACAAGTCGGTCAGCTTTCAAAACGTCTCTTCCAGGACAAAAATTCCACCTGAATTCCTTTAGCATATGACACTTATTTAGCTTACTGCCAGGTTCAGTCTATCTTCTNCCCCCCTTCCTATCTGACATGGGTTCACATAACTCTGAGATGGAACAGAGCTCTACAGACTGTTCTCTCACTGTTCCTTGTCTCCTCTGGTGTGTCTACGCTCAGTTAGATGTTACCAGGCTGTGCAGGTTTACTGCTCTGCCTCACAGCTCTTGTGAACAACTCACCTGCACGTAGAAGCCAGAGACTCTAATAAGAAAGAGCCAGAGCTTCAGGCAAATTTCTGTACATGCAGCAAAGACACACACCTTCACATAGGCATCCCAAAAAAACGTCACCACCAAGACTGAGCCAGACCACTCTGCTATCAGATGCCCTCTCCCTTAGAAGTGACTCCAATGGGATCATGGCTAGAAAGCCCAGGCAGGGTTTGGACACTCTCAAGAACTCATGTAGGCTTTCTGGAGATGAAATCTGGACTGCTTCAAAAAAATGTACAGCCTTGGGAAGATCTGAGAAAACCTGCAGCTGCTCAATAGTTGTCATGCATATACTGATTTGAAAGAGTAGACTGTCAGGGTAGTATTTAGGTAGAGTGAAATAACCCATAGCTAGTTCACTTACGCAGGTTACAGGGAGAACAGCAACAAGCACAGCACACATTTTTTAAGCCCTGAACTAGATAAAATTCTTCTTCCACTTTGAACTCATGAAGATTTTAAGGGAAGGGTAGGCAGGCCTGAAAGAACTCTTACAAACAATTTTACATTCCCAGAACAAGAAGCAGTTCCGATATTGTGGAGCTGTCCTGGCAGATGTCTCCTGCCCAGGACTAAGTTTAAGACAGAATAAGAACAAATCTAATAGAAGTTTTTAAAAACCACTGACTTTTCCAGTACAAAGCAATAGCTGTATGCCCTCTTCCAGGATTTTGCCGTTACTGCAATATCCTCCCCAGAGTATTCCCCTCTGCATCATCCGCACCAGTTCATTGCCTACTTCATTTCTGACTTAAAGTAATGAAACTTTGGTAAAACAAGTTTTAAAAGATGAAGGAAACTGAAGCAGCTTTACAGGCATTCACACTCCCTCCCCCTCCAGTACTGAAGGCAGAGGTCTCCTATGATTGCTGCAGTTTGCATTTGGATTTGACTTGCATAGATTGGCCATTTCCTGCTCCTGCAGGTGTATATATTTTTCCAAGATCTGGAGAAAACACAGCTTTTTATTAACTCTCAGAATGCTTACACAAGCTCTTAAAAACTCAAAGATGATAAATTCATCCATTAATGAATCTGTTTCTCTGAACTGGAGAATATACTGTGATCCTAGTGGGCAAGGCAGAACAGGAGACATGGAGAGAGAAATATGCAGTGGAACAGTTCTATATTTTGACAACAGCTATTAATGTATTACAAAGAGCACATTGTCAAGCTATTTTAGGTTGCAACTTTTAACTTGCCCTCTAAAATTCCTTTGTAACAAAGAGGAAATAAGTTTAGCCCAGCTGCAACTTTATTCCTTTCTTCCATGCTTTAAATAAAGAACCACCTTGCAACAAGCTCTTTGCCTCTCCGATTTCTCCAGTCCAAGGTGGTCCAACAGGCAAGCACTGGATGAAGGCTTAAAGCACCCTCTGCTATTCCTGGCTCTGACACTGACCTGCTGCAGAGAGGGCAGCTTGGTTGACATCCCTCTGCCTCCGCTTCCCCTCCCAGCCCTTGTTTACCCTGGCTATTTAAGCAGCAAGCTCGTCAGGGCAGAGACTGCTCTTGCTGGGCCTGTACAACAGCTGGCAAAACAGACACAGGCTACCAGGCACAACTGTAATATCACTATACTCTCCAAAACCCCAAAGCCTTTGTGCTACTGCTCAGCTACAGTTTAGCTGCAGAAAGTGTCCTTAAGCCTCAACTTTTTTGTGATATGCTGCCATGCACTTTTGGAACAAAAATGCTCCATTCACCTTACATCACGAAGACAAGGCTTGACTCTTGCTTCAGCTGCTCCTATGACCGAGTGAAGCAAAAATCTTCAGCATAGGGACTACGTTTTTACCATCCCCATGACAAGGTATTGTTGCAGTACAGGTCTATACATAAAATTAACATGACTATAGAGAACAATTGGCAGCCTGACATAGACCTATAGGACAGCTGCCAAGAACCACACCCATCTAAACCCACTCTATACTTCCATAATACTGACACTATTCTATTAAGCACTTGCTTACTGCTGACTCAAGAAAGAAACAGCACATTTTTTCACACTAAGAACATGCTTAAAGAACCCTTCCAAGTCAGGCCCTGCTGTCCCTAATATACAGTAATTCAGTGATGCGAATGTAGTAATTTATTACCACACCACCAAGGACCAAAGCGTACAGAAACATTGCTCAAAGCAAACTTCTTTCTTCTTCTGCAAGTATACGATTGAATCAATACCTTAAATACTTCACTTACATCCGCAGCTCCTGATTAGCTGAATCTACCAGCAAGGGCAAATATGTGATTGTCAATGTTGTGAATATGCCTTTCAGCATAACAGCTAGTGTCTGGGATTAAGTCCACATCTTCCTTTGGAAACATCAGCAAATCAATTTAACATTTTTTAAGCCTAAGTATGCTTCCTGAGATAAGCACAGCTAGCAATTTTTAAAGGTAGACAGTCAGGTTGAGAAGTAGATAATTTTAATATTTAAATCAAATAGTTTCAGGTATACTACAATTTCTCTTTTCCATGCTGCTAACAGATAGGGTTTTGCAACCAGTTTCTTATAAATTTTATCTCTTCCTTATTTTGGAATAAAGAAGTTTTACAAGCAAGCTGACTGCACAAACAGTTGTTTCACATACAAGCTAAAGCCTGTTCCCTCTGATCTTCTTGTTACAATTATCTGAAGATATACCAAACAGAAACAACATTTTAAAGAAATGGTTTCATTNGGGGGGGGTAAGTTTCACAGCTATCTTGCACTCTAGGTTCAAATTTATCTCTATTTACAAAGCATTAACAGATGGCTTATCAAAAGCCATTTAACAGCAGAAATGAAAAAAAAAATCTCAGAATAGTTTGCTGTTTTAAACAGTAAATACTCCCTAGACTAGTTTTTTAACTTATGCCAGCCTCCCAGGGACCATCAGTTTAAGATCTAATGTTAGAACCATGCACGTTATTTCATTAAGTACATTTACCATAAACGGTTCCAGTCTTTGCTTTCTCAATTGTGGACAGTATTGCACAAAAACCTCTTAAAAAAGCAAAAACCAGTGTTCACCTCATGCAACGTTATACAGAACGTGCAACAGAAGCTTCAGCTCTTGAGCAAGTCAAAGCCAAGCTTATAAACTCGAGACTTACTCTACATCACTAAGAAAGCACAGTTATCAAGAAGGTCCAGCTACCCATCATCTTCATCACCATTTTATTTACCCAGTGATATCTAAGCTTAAATACCTACGCAGCTCAAATTTAACTTCCAACGAGCTACCTACCACATTCCTACTTAGAATTACTATCAGGAATAAACACTCTGTGCCCAGAAGCTTACCTCAATCCCCTCCCCAACTTGTATTGGTTAGTCAAATAAAATATAACCTCTCTCTGCAAATCTTACTCCCTCAATTGCAAGAGCAGCAATCTTGGAGATAGCTCTTGATCTTGGAGACATGCAGGAGGAGCAAACGGTATGGAAGACATATGGCTATTTAAAACCCTCAAGCTGACACAGAGACTATTAAACTCTTCTTCAGCTAAGTACAACTTTTACAGCTGTACCACAACTCAACACATGCACTCACGCTAGATCTTCTGGAGACATACAGATACCCAGACTCCCCAGTACTGTGATATGTCTTTGTCTTTTATCTGTTGCCAGAACTGTCTACCCTACTGCAGCAAAACTCCTGCAACTGCCCCCAGATGCTGGATCTCTACACATGGAAAACAAGTGCTTGGCTTTCAGGTATTCTCCATAAGATCTGGCACACTATTTCAAAGTAGTGAAGATTGTTTGAGCCTTCCACGAAGTTAAAAGTAATTAAAGGATTCATCCTCCAGATATATCTCAAGGTTCCTGCATAACCAGCTTGTAATGTCACTTGGTATGTTACCCATGATTGAACTCCCTAGGACCAGGGCAGTGCTGACCAATGCTAAAAGCAGCACTCGGTACTAGAGTTGTTTAAAGAAAACTTGAAAATAGGACTCGGCACAAAAGCACATCCCAGAATTACTAAAAACAACCCTGTCTGTTCACAGCAAACCTAACAGCATTGAAATCCCTGGGAGCTTATGATACTCAAGCAGCCTTCCCTTTACTTAAACCCTCTGACCTAGCAAACCTCTTCTGTAGCTGTTTATAGACCTGCATTCCTCTGCAGGGGGAAGTGGTGGTCCTTATGTATGCTGCACCTGCTCTGCTGTACACCTGATCCCTCCTGCAACTGAAGGAGCGTACTATCACCTTATTCTTAATGAAAAATACAGAACTTCATTTCCTCAGGAGACAAAATCATATATCACAGAGTCCAACACACAGCCACTCTGCAGTGCTTATTCCTGCTGACTTCCAAGGGAACCGTGCTTAACTTTCAAGATGTGAAGACTGAATGGGTTGAAGTGCTGGCCTGAAAACCCAACACAAGGAGTTTCAGCACCACCAAAGTTCCGCTCCTGCCAGTGGGAACCATAATTGTTTCTCTAAAGTCTGTGCTATTGATGAGATAGCAGTATGAGACAGCAAAATAGGCCTCAAAACTTGACATCCCTTCTTTTAATTCATGTCAACACAGTGTTAACAGAAACAATACTGAATCACTGGATGACAAACTAGATCCTGGCCTGGCAGCTAAAGGGAAACCATAGGAAGGGATTCATAGATCCTAAGAACAAACTTCCTCTTGGGATCCTTAAAGTAGCAAGGAAAGCCCACATTGCGTGGCTGCCTCCAAGAGACGTTTTGTATGCTAGCAAATTCTAGAGAGGAAAGGCAATCTTTGGGTCCTTACCAAGCACTGCTAAGGCCCAAGCGCCAAAAGCACTTCATCTGGACAGATGCTGGTGTCACACACAGTAAAGCCAAGAGGGCTCGCACCTATTCCTAACCTATGATGTGCTGCTAAATTAG
>VYZV01035299.1:31237-57890 GCA_013401275.1 Pandion haliaetus | reverse complement strand
GGGGGAGGAGGAGGAGGGGGGGAAGGCGGCCCGGGATCCCCCCTCCGCCTGGGGGGATCGGGGGCTGCCCTTCCTCCCCATGGAGCAGCAGCTCCTGCCCCTCCTCCCCGGGAGCCGGAGCTGCTGCTGCCCGGGGGAGGCCAAGCCATGGACGGGGGCAGCCGCTCCCCAGTCACATGGGGCAGGAGCCGCTGCCTGTCACTCCCCCCCTCCGGGGGAGGAGACGGCTGCTGGGGCGGGAGGGGGCACAGAGCCGCCGAGCCCACCCTCGTTAGAGAATTAATTCATTAACGAGAGCCGCTGGGACTCTCTCCCTGCGCAATTGCCCCCCCCGCCCCGCGTCTCGGAGCACGGGCCCGTATTCTTCCGAGCTGGGATTAGTAACGTCACCTAATCCACGTATTTATTAATAACGTGAATAATTAATGGTGGGGATGGTGATCCCAGGTAACCAGACCATCTGCTCCACCACTTGGAGCAACCCCAACAAGGCACTGCACCCCTGCGAAGGAAGGTGAACAGCAAGGTGATTAATACTCATTAATTATCCTTGAGTAGGGTCAGGAGCACCTGTCACCCACGAAGTGACAGCAGGGGTCATCTGGTGCTGCACAGCAGTTTTCAACACTCACAAATTCCTGGGCCATGTAAAAGAAAGGGTCTTCCCCATGTAAAAGCAGGCCCTGCTACAGTGGATTTAAGGCTGGCTTTTCACAGGGACCTTTCAGTGCAGTCCATTGCCCCTTCCGGGGCTCCACAGAGCAGGGGCTGAAAAGCACTCGCACTTCATGCATGTGTGTACATATATACAAGCACACCACCATGAAAGAAGGTTCATAATAACTGAGTCATTGTTGCCATCCACAGGAGCCTGGAGTACTGACAGCGCAGAAGGATTCTGGTCCAAAATGGCAAAGTAGCCCTCCACAGACAGTGGAGAAGGAAAATATGAGTCTAGTGTTGTGTTATTCTTTCTTATAGCACTTTCTACTCTACAAAAGCCTGAAATGCTTGGGGAAGTTTCTCCCTCAAAATTAAAAAAATAAATAAATTTTAAGAAGTTCATCATCTGCCTAGAATGCTTTGAACAGGTATCACTTACCCACCACAGTCGACATCTCCTTTTGCACAGTGGAGTAGGAAAATAAATTTCAGCATATAATGAGGTTACCATAGCATACAGGCCTTTAGACAGTACTTGCATCCTGTTCCAGAAGGTCATCTTGTCTTTGTAATCTCAAGCATTCAAATATTCATATGACTTAAATCACCAACTCTGGAAGCCTCATATCTGAGAGGTTCAAAACTGCTGGCTGAGGAACTGTCTGGTCCATTTACACTGAGTTTCAATGCACTGGAAGTCAGGGAAGTTCCAGGAGGCAGCAAATGTCTTATCAGCATTTATAATGAGTGAAGCAGATGGCCCAAGTAATTAAAAATTTCTCAACCTAAGTTTGAGCTCAGGTGAAATAACAGCACATCTGGTTCAGGACTTAAGTAGCCAATTGAAAGGGAGGTAATATAACAAATTTTGCTTAACATGAGATTATGGAAGCTTGGTGTGAATGCAGTTTTATATCAACTTAATATCTTTTTGATGACATTAAACTTAGCTCTTTTGCAATAGCCTTCAGCAATGTCTGAAACATTAAATTTATTAAAAGCTGAATGACCTCTCCATCTTAAATTGTTATTGTAAGGACAGATTTATTATCAAATTGGTCTTTCTCTAGTAGGATCCTGCAGAGACAGCTTATGGACCCTACACTATTTAATATTTTTACTAGCAACCTGAAAAAATTCTGAAATTATTATTAGCAAAGCTTTGTAGAAGGCACAAAGCATGGGGCAAGAGGCAAAGGATGCTTATGGCTACATAACCCTAGGTTAAGTTTAGGCATAATCAAATTGTATGTATTTCAATCAAACCAAATGTGAAGTCTCACATCTAGGAACAAAGAATGTAGGTCACACTGAAAGGATGTAACTCTACCCTGCAAAGCTGCAATTCCTTAAAGACTTCATTAAGATGAATAATCAGCTGAACGTGAGCTCCTTCTGCAGTGGTGTGACCAAAGGGCTAGTGCTGTCCTGGGAAACAAACAAGGGCCAGCAGGTTCTTTTACCTCTGGTTTTGACTCTGTTGTGACTGCTTTGGAAATAATTTGTCCAGCCAGCGTTTCAAGAAGGATGTTGAAAAACTAGAGGGGTTTCAAAGAAGAGTAGTAAGAATGATTACAGGACTGTCAAGCATGTTTTATAGTGAGACCCAAAGTGCTCAGTCTATTTAACTTTCTAAAGAGAAGGTTAAGGTGCGAGGTGATCATGCCTTATGAGCACTGAAACAGAAAGAAAAATCTGTTAATACCAGGATCTTCTATTTAGCAGACAAAGAGATAAGATCTCTTGACAGAAGGTGATGGGAAACAAATTCATAAATAAAGCACACTTTTGTAGTGAAGAAAATGAACTGTTGAAACACCTTATCAAGATGTATGGTAGATTCACCATTACTGGATTTTTTAAAACACAATACCAGTTGTGGGGTTTTTTTCCCTTAGAGAGAAAGCATAGCTAGACCACAACTACTAAAACTTAAACCAGGAATTGACCCGAGTCCTAACTCAAGATATCAGACTGAGACAGTCAAAGGGGTCCCGTCTGGTCTTGGGCTCTGTTACTCTACAGAGGCAACATCTGCATAGCACATGTCTCCCTGCACTGACACCCGTATTCCAGTACACAGTAGTCTTGGGTCTGTGGCCATGCCACTTTACAAAGGAAGCTACTTGATGCCGTCCAAAAGGAGCCTGGGTGCAAAGTAACACATGGAGTGTGACCCTCTGGGATACCGGGACCAAGGTATGGACAAGTACATCTGTAGAACAGGGCCTTAGTGCTCTCCAATTTGTGACCCAAGGTATAAACAACTATGAAATATTTGACTAAGATGAAACGTGTTTGCATGCAGTAATCGTGGAGAGGGTCAAATATGCTCCAGACGGGATACAGAGTAATATGAAGAAAAGGTTATGGTAAGTTGCTCTTAAATGTAGCATTGTTTTCTAGTATGGATAATTGTCTTACAACATAGTACCAATAATTATTCTTTGCCCAAAAGATAGATGTCATCCATTATTTTCTTTGGATTTTTTTAAGAGAAATGGACCTGCAACTACGTACACTTGTTCTCAGGCCTGGTTTCAGCTACTGTGACTGCTGTGGAGCTGTCAAAGCTGTGCATCACAGGCTAAGAACCCAATGGCACTAGTCTTCCCAGCAATGCCAAAGTAAGTGCATGTGTAGGTGTCTGTAGGTGCAAGAACCAAGGAAGATTCTGAATCATTACTAAAACTGTATGTGTAGCATGATTATTTCCATTACGTGTTCATACTCTAATAAAGGACTCGGTGCAGGTGCTCAGTGCAGTATAATCAAGTCAATAATGTATACTTCCCAAATCTTACACAGTTTCCAATCCTTTCATGTCCCATGACCACACTGAACCTCTAGAAAATGGGTTAGGGTTCTGTGCTGAAGTAGAAGCCCATTCCAGCATCATGGCTTGCAGGGTTTGTAAGCTAAAAACTGGGGGCTCATACCTGTAAGGCTTGTGCTTTAACAGTGTAAGTCAATGAAATCCAGCTTGGAAGAAACACCATTTCAATACTTGCCTGTCATTTTTTTTTTTCTGTCTTCAAGGGGTTTTATTATTTGCAGTGCCCTCAAATACACCTTTCCAGCTCAAGACACAATCATGGGGAAAGCTCTTTGTTTTGTTTTTCCTTCCAACCATTGCTTTTGTGTATTTCTGAAATTTAAGACACCTCCTCTGCTACTACAGTACTTATCTGTAACACCATCGCTTTGAGGGATTAAAGCAGGTTACTTGTTACACACTTAGATCAAGAGTTATCTGAGTAGAAAGTCTATCCTGTTAGGGTTGGCGGAATCTGTTTTTGATCTTGAGTTGTTTTGATTTTCTCTGAGAGCAAGTAACATGTTATTTTAACTTCTAAATAAGGTGTGCTACCTGACTGTGTCTCTTCTGTTTGGCAGAAAGGATTAGAAACCTCCACGGAACTTGCACTCTATTGAAGCAGAGTGCTCACCATTGAGAACCAAGGAGCTGAATTGTTTTCAGATTATATGTGTGTGTGTCTTTCCCACATCAAAGACTTTGATGGAAGCTGTTCATGCTATTGTCAGGAATGCAGGGACTGGCACAAAGGTGATTAGCAAAATTGCTTTTCTGCAGGAGAAGCACAAAAATTATCAAAGGATTAAAGAGGATAAAATTAAAAGGTTATGCTGAATTTGGGGGTGAATTTCTCCTTTTTATCCCAAATTATACATACTGATTTGGTTTTACCTATAAAAGGTCTGCCAGAAGAAATTGGGATTAGAAGCTATTTGGTATGGGTTCTGTTAAAGGGTGAAGAAAAAAACTTCCCTTAAAAATAATCCCAACAGACCCTATTCTGTGTGCTTCCAAACCACATCTACAAGGAGCTTTTAATGAGTACTATCGGCACCCAGCCAGCAGCCATCCCTACGAGGTTCTCGGCAGCCACAGGACTGGGACCTTTAGTCATAATTATGCTTAAAATTACAAAAACAGCGAATTCCATAAATCGGTTTGTCATCAGTAACACTGTTTGTTTACTTTTCTCACTACACACTTATGACAAAGATACTAAACTGAAGGGATCACTTTCATTATCCACTTGCTGGGCACATGCAATGTTTTTGTATTTTGATCAGCAGCTGAGCTGCTTGAATGGTTTGGAAAAAAAGGCAATAAAAATGGATTCTCAAATATTTTAGTGTATCAAAATGAACAGCCAAGCCTTCCAGAAGCTGTCTTGCTTGGCAAAACTGCAGTGCAATAAAAAAATGTATCACCTCCCATAGTTGGCAGAATTGTCCCATCTTGCTGCTTCAAACTCTGTTTATTGTTCATTTTATTTTGAACAATCCTCTGTTATTTGCTAAGTACCAGCCATATACCTATTTCTTGTCTTTGCATTTTGAGTTTTGTTTGTTTGTTTTACTAATTTGTTATTTTCTGGAAGTCACCTAGAATATTTTATTTGTTTTTAACCTCATTTATCAAAGTATTATCTAAAGCATCTGTTCAGAAAATGTTCATTTTAACTGTTTTCCCAACAATGACCTTCTTCCTCCCCCCCAGGCCACATCAAGTTGTCACTTACCAGACAGCTGTGGAATTTGGAATCATTCCTTTTAAACGCTTTACAATTCCAAATGGTAGATTTCTAATGGCACAATATGATTGCCACAAAGATCTTTAAATTTCCCAATCCTCCAGGCTTCAAAGGCTGGACCCTCCTTGATCTCCTGAAGGAATGCTTTTGAATTTTGTCCTTTTATAGGGGCTACCTATGAAGATATTTTAGGGGCTTTTTCCTTTCATACTCAGAGCCTGAGGAACTAAATGTTCAAATACCCAGTGGTTTCTTTGAGAGTAAGATCAGGACTTAGAAATTTGTTTCTAGAGATTTTCAGCTCAGTTTTCATTAATTCCACAGGTTGTTCCAAAACTTTTTGGAGTGTTCATAAAGCAATGTAAGAGTATCCTTGGTGTAGCAGTGAGTATGATACTGTTTTATCCTGCATTTGCTTTCCACCTACATGGCTACTTCATACAGTTTCTTGCCTGCCATGAGCAACTCTGACTGTATCTTGACTTACCATATGCTGGTGGGTATGGAGGGGTGCCTTGCTCTTGGAGGATGCTCCACTGTCATATCACTTATAAGGTAATAACTTGCTTAAGGAAAGTGAGCAAACCTAATCCTACAAGTAGTTTTGGGTCTCCCTTAACCGGGCAACCAAGACAGAGCCTAATTACCTGCAACAATTACAAATTTGCAGAATTTAACTAGAGTTCTAGGCCTCCTCTCTTCCCCTGCAGCTGGAGGCAACGTTTCACTAGTAGTCCTTTCTTGCACAGTAGGATTTCTCAATCAGGAGGCTGCCATTTTTTATTTCTTACTGGTTAATTCTGTTTTATCCCATCACTGAAACACAGAATTCATCAATCTGAATTTAAGAGATTTATAGTGTAGTAACAGGAATCCAGTTGGTGCTAGAAATGGCCTTTATTTCTATTCAGTTCAGCTTACACCAAGCCGTGAGGCAAACTTTACCCTCTATTCTCTTATTAATAAAGCACTCCTGTATATTAAAAAAATACAGAGTAAGGTATCCCCCTGTCCATACAGTGTAGGTCCTAGTCCTGCAACGGAGCACCACACCAAGTGCAAGGTCCCACCTAGCAGATTCATCCGTAGGTTTGGGGCCTTCAGCCATAAACCCCTTGGGGAAAGCACTGTGCTTTCTATGCTGCTACAGTACTTCACATGCCATGACCTCTGCTGTGACTGCAGGCTCTGAGGTATTATCACAAGGAGCAACTAATGTTCTGTACTGCAGTAACTGTGTGTTTAGATACCCTGTATTGCTAATGCACGTGATTTTTAAATAGTCCTCAGCTTAACCTCAGGTTTTGTGACGAGAACAACAAACTGCAGGAACCACTAATTACTAACCCAGTTTATGGGTCAGGGAACAGGCTTTAGATCCTCATTTACACAGGTTTCTTATGATCATGTAAGCCCTACCTCTCCAAGACTATTTTTGTTTGTTTGTTTAGATCAGTTTAAAAAAAAAAATCCCACGTCCCAAAATAGAGAATGTTTTCCTTTGGAACTGGAAGCAAACATACTTGATGGCTTTAACATCTGCTGGACAATGCGTGGATGGGTGGTGGGCACCTCACACAGTTTTGTGACAAACACATGTGCGTACAGCGTGTCAGATTATAAATCCAAGAATAAAGAGTCATTAAAAGCCCCCTTTTCTAGCCCACCTGCGATGAAAATAGGCCTTTCACTCTATCTATTTAAACTGAAAATGAGTATTGGGAAGGAAAATGCCGACATTCCAGGGATTCAAGTCAAAATGTCCCCCTCCACTAAAGGAGGTCTGTCAATTGAACATAAATTGATCCATTGTCTGTCTCCCATCAGGACCCACAAGCTACCCCATGTGCATATGCTTTATTCTTGCTAGAAACTGAGACCTCACAGTCCAAGACCATCACAGTAACATTTCCATCTGTCATTGGCTTGATCTGAAAGTGCATAATTCTCAAATACCTTTTCTGCTTTTGCAGCTTGTTAGTGCCTGGTGCAATTTTTGGGTGCAGATTCCAGTGAGATTAACTTGCTACCCAGCAGAGCACGAGCCCTCACAGCTCCACCATGAGTGCAAAGCTTTCTGCTCTTGGAAGGGGGAAAAGGAGAAAGAGTCACTTGCACTCTGGATCAGCTCTTACCAAAATTCACTTGAGTGCCACAAGTGATAAATTTGGTCCTTTCTCTTTTTCTACAGGCTTGCAGTGGACTTTCCATTGTTAGTGTGTCTGAATTGTTAGTAGCATTATATTGAAATACATCTCAAAGTACAAAACAGCAAGGCTGTGCTAGATGCCTGTGACCCTGCAGAGGAGAAAGGGCTTCTGACTTACAGACATCAGTTGCAACTCTTGAAACTGAATTTACTAGTATGTGATGACTGACAAATCATAATGCTTCTCATACGTTATTCACCTTACCTGTAACTGTGCTTCTCCATCTGTTTAGACATTGTGAGCCTTGTAACACACTCTGAGCGTTATAACTGCATTAGAAATGCCAGGAGGAGAATAGGGGTAAAGCCCACAGCACTTTTTCCTGTTGCTTATCTCTCTATGCATACAAGCATACAAATGTGCTTTTTTTTCAACATGAACCTCCGTACAAGGAATCAGTGAAGCCATCTACTTGCTTAGTTTCTGTCGCCCGCTCTGAAGTGCAAGGCCCATTTGCTGCGTGGGTGCCCTAGCAGGTGTTTGAATGTGCAGGTGTGTGCACAGGCAAAGTCCCAAGCGCAAGCACGGACAAAGATTCAAATACCAGGGCCTTTCAGCCTGAACCTGACACTGCCACTTTAAAACCAGAGACATGGACATCAAAGTTTTCCACTCCCCAGAAGGAATGGACTATTTTGCACCCTTCCAAATGATGTCTCTCATCTCTCTGCCTTTCCTACAGCCTTCTCTCTCTCTCACACACACTCTTTCTAACACCATCCCTCCCTCTCCACTTCAAACCATGGGAAAAACCTAGGAAAAGAAGCTTGCTGACTAAGGGACCGTTTCACTGCATTGTGTTTTCTAGCTAGACCTGAACAGACTGAAATCAATTCAGCTCTCTCTCACTCGCTCTTTCCCTCCCTCTCCCATGTCTTTTTTTGTTTCTCTTAGATCGTGCTCTCTGCCTTAAGAAAGCTCAGTTTAGTTATATCCATCCCCATAGCAATCAAGTGACCAGTGGTTTTTTATTGCTTGTAAAAACACAGTATCTTTTTCATGGGAGTCAGGTTCTTCTTTGGTTTGAAATGCCCAGTGAGCAGTGGCAACAACCTGCAGAATCTTTGATCAATTCTCACATACCCATTTGAAGTACCTTTAGCAGACCCATCAAAAGAAAGGGGCTTGGTAATTAATATTTTAATACAGTGTACCAGCCACTCATTGTGTTATTGGCAAGAGGCTTGATTTAACAGAAGCGTGCAGAAATACCTGTATCTGATCTGAATCACTACATCCTCTAAAAAATATACATTATTAAAGCTGAAGTCCAGCTGTTGCTATATTAATATCCTCTGTTTTTTATTTGCTCCTACCTTTTGGAAGGTTTCAGTTTTCATTCTGAAATTTTCCAGGCTTTCTCCCAATACCAAGGTTATAACTGCAGGGTAAGAACCAGAGGAGAATGCAAGAAGGTTCACTGGAAATTTGAACAGGCGAGATTCAGCACAGCAGAGCCAGCAGCCTGAAGAAGGCAGAAGTGTCACTTAAATTTTGATCGTACGACCTGTTGACAAAGGGACAGAATTAAGGTGTGTGTGCAACCTGACTTTTATGCCTTCCGATCTTTGGAATAGTTAATTATGCAGTTGCTGTTCCCTTAACATATTTTTTTCTTTCCCTGAGTTGTCTGGGGTCTCAGGGCCAGATGTGAGGTTGCTGTAAAATAATAGTTTCACTGCATTTAACAGAGTTATGCTGCTTTACATCAAAACAGGGTATCACCCAAAGACAACACAAAAATTGTCCACCTGGCCTATCCAGAACTTCAATAATAAAGAAAACCCAGCAACCAAGACTGACCACAAAACAGAAATGTCCAATGAAAGCCAAGCACCACCATTGCAAAACACTTTAAGCAAGAAAAATAAAGGTGTTGCAAAGTTGCGGGTTATCGCCACCACCCAGCAGGCCTGAGTTCCAGGGGCGATTTTATAGCTTGCCCTAAAAAACATCACTGCTCTCCCAGTCAAACTGGACTTGCAAAGTCCAGCCAGAAGATAATGACATGCCAAGAGCTTGTTCTCATGTTGCTTCAGTTCACCACAAAATGGTGAGGTCTTAATACGTTTTAACAATAGCTAGATCAAAACCAGCACTGCAGAAACCCACTCACCACTTACAAGGCGTTCAGTTCAGGTCATGTCATCCATCACCTGGTCCCAGGGCGGGTACATCCCATTTAAGAACTGAATTGTCACCTTCTGTGCTACCTGCAGTTTCCAGATGGAGGCTGGAACACTCCTACATACAAGCAATTGCACTAAAACCTGCCTTCAAGACAACCTCAAAGTCAGTTGTCTGTTTGTCACTGCCCACTGAGTATCTGTGAAAGTCAAGCAGAGCTGTTGGGTGCTCAACACCACTGGAAATGTCATTCTATTTAGGTGCCTAAATACTGTTTTCAGTGTCTAGCTTCTGACTCTTAACACTACCCGGTACTGTGACTCACCTGCCTTTCACGTTACTTTGCTGTGATATGAGCTTTAATACTACAATTTCAAATCATTTCACAATCAGCACAACACAGCATGGGCTGTTTTTCCTCTACCAGCTCAAACACATTGGTAGTATCTGGTAATTGCCTTGCAACTTAAACTACCAGAGATTTGTAACCAGTATCTTCTAAACATCTTTATTTTCGCTGCACTCAGAGTGTGGCCTAATTATTTTCAGCCAGCTGCACAGCTTTTCAGAGCTATGTTTAGGAGAAGTGATTAATTATGACCCTAATTTTGTGCAATACAGACTTTCAGGTAAAGAAACTGAATTGCTCAGCCGTTCAGGTCAGCAACAATTTCATTTGGTTTATACATGTCAGTATTGTGGGTGTGTTTATAAATATTCTCAGTATTTCATAAACAGTGTATTGTGTAAATACAGTTTACCAAATATTTTTCCTATAAATGAATATATGCCAAGTAACACGCAGTATAATAGATTCTATACAAAACTGCAGAAAAGGGCAAATAAAATATTGTACAATGAGGAAATCCTAGAAGATAATAGGTATTTGTCTTAGAGCATAAATGAAAGTGGCTAGAGTTATCTCTACTGTGAGCTACCTCCTGATTAGTGTGCTTAATCATACAAACGTAATGGTCTCCTGGAAGCTTTAGCACTGTTTTTTTCTTTCTTTCTTTCTTTCTTTTTTGAGAAAAACAACGCTATGAGAAAAAGAGAAAAAAAGTAAAAAAACTTAAACATAGGGCAAGGCTTCAGTGTATTGTCATTGTTGTGGGTGTATTTTAAGGAACAGTTTCCCAAGAGCTCTGTCTCTCACATGGTATGATTTCTTCTGACTGTTCTGACTCCTTATTTTGTATAATATAAGATGAAAATCTGAATACAAGCTTTTTCAAACACTTGTAGGTGCTGAAACTGCCTGGCAGCTCTAGTTGCCCTCTTCCAGGACTGCTGAACTTTTCTAGCTTGCAAATAATTGTCACAAATGTGTGTAAATGCCATCTCTTGGGACTCCTGCAATAGATACTGTAGGAATGCAGTTCGCCTAGAAGTAGCCAAGAGGGATCCACTTCCCTGCACATTTTAAAACATTCTTCGGGGAAAACTCTTTCTCTCCATTCAGACTCTCAATTATGTCCCTGAAAATCCTGGGAAGAGGGTGAAAACAGGGTACATACTCCAAGAAACAAAAAAATATGAATGTTAACAAGGGAATGGGGGAGAATAAAGACATTTTCCCACTTATATGAACAAATGGACAAGAATAGCCTTCTGAGCAAACTGAACTTTGCACAGGAGCATAAAGGCAGTAGACGAACATTGTATTAGAAAGGCAGAGGAGAAAACTACAGTGAGAAAGCAGAGAGAGTGTTGAGACACTTTCGGGGGGGGAGATGATTCGTTGGGCCAAGTGACCTTTTCCCATCCAGCAATTTCTTCTGTCCCAGTGCAGAATGACAATGGGAACCCAATGGCAGCACAATCTGACATCCACGTCTGTACCGAAAGAGATTCAACTCGACCGTGCTGCGCTGCTGCAGCCATGGGATGCTGTGAAACAAGCCAGACCCAAGTTTCCAACTTGCCCTCTTTTCTGTTGTTGTTGTTATTGCTGTTTGTTTCCATTCACCCCCTTTTATTCTCCATTTTTTTTTCTGTCTTGACTCTGATGGGGGCTCTTTTTGTGCAAAACAAGCCCTTCTGATCTCTTTGAAAGGCCAGCTCTTGTCATTCTTCCAGATCATCATTGTATGACATGTTTTTATATCAGACTGACAAAGGAGCTATTTGATCAGGGGGTATGGTGTGTGATTGTAAGAAATTCAGCTAGCCGGTGGCAACCATTGTTCCCCAAAGCGGCTCCCTGACCCCATTCTATTCAAGGAAAAACTCCCTTGGAGTGGCCTCTATTCATTGAGTAACACCAGTCCGCAGTCTCACTCCAGGAGTATGCTCAATTCAGAGGTGTGTCACCGATATTGCCCATCAACCAGCCTTTAACTCTTTCATCAGCATTAGGTTTCCAACACAACAGCTGTTACCATAGGATGAGCTGCAGAGGGGGGTGCAATGCATTCCAGCTTGCTGGAGCTCTCCTTATCTTGGAGAAATTTAACCTTCCTTTCAAAAGTTGCCTCAGAAAATATCTGTCTGCTGCTTTCTGCAGAGTGCAGCCTGAGTCATTTGCCTTCCCATACCCGTGCCCTGAAACATCCCAGTTTGTTACTCAGCTTCTAAAACAAGTATCTCTGTGCTTGCTCAGGCTAACGAGGGGCTTTGCATTGATTTAAATGGTCTTTGGATTTGGCCTAAAATGTGTCCCTTCTGTGTCCCCATCCCACAACCTTCCCTCTCCCAAATAATCTTGTACCCGTCTGTGTATCCATGGCATCAGTGCAACTAATGGCTGTAAGAAAGAACACATAGCCAAGACTCATCTGTCTCCCTAGGAGACATTTCATCTCACATTAACAGCAGAGAAAACTTAGGGCATTCTGCGAGCTCTGAGAAGGCTATTCTCTAAAGCTGCTCCTGCTTCCCTGAACGGAGCCCTCTGTGCACTAACCCAGAGCCTCCAAAAGCCAGGGAAATGAGTGTAAAAGCTCCCATTAGGTTTAAGAAGCTGTGGATCAGGCCCACAATCCTGTGCGTGCAGTGGTTATAGAGCATTGCCATGCAACCAAAATGGGATCAGACTTGGGTGCAAGATGGCAAACAGCTATGGATTTGGCACCGCAGTGATCAATGGTTTTGAATGCTATTGGGAGAACTGTCTAGATGACAGGATTAAAACTGGCCAGCCCAGTACAAACGCAGGTACACAGGTCACTGGCTGTGCCCTGGGGAAGTCTCTGAAGCAAATTAAACTCAGTTCATCCATCTTAGCATGGCTCTGCTGTGTCTTTCAATGCAAAACTTTTTCCCCGTGCAATGAGCACATCCACTGGCTCTTGCAGGCCATCCATCTCTTGACATGGTTGTAGTGTCCCAGGAGCAGAGTTATTTGCATGGCATCCTGGCGAACCATTAGCTTGCTCCCTTGGTTGGAAACACAGCCGTGCTTTCCGCATCACCTCTAGACACCCTCCACCTTCTGCAGCCTTCCTCCACTGGCAAGCATCCTGCGCGGGCTTTGGTACCACCTTGATAGTGGCTATCTCCGGGATCGGAATTTGTTAATAAACTCGGGCTCCCTCTGCTGGGACAGAGCACAAAATACTGGAGGGGGGGGTGGTGGGGTGGGGTGGGCGGCGGGTCCTGTCTGCAGGACACGGTTACTTCACTGCTGAGCTTTTGACTTTTTTTTCCCATGACATTTCAGTAGATGTCATGATGAACCCTGCATTTTTCTCCACTGGGTGATAACGGTGGAATAAACAGCAATGCTTTGCACTGCAGCATCCTTCACTGCATGCTCCAAAACCTCTGGGAAACTTGCATTAAACTTCCAGTGACCTGTGATTTGGCACCATCTCCATTTTACGCAGGGGCAGGAGCTCAGGTGGTCAACCAGTTGTTCCATTTCACGAGCTGAAATGTGTGGCCCTCTCCTCTGTCCATTGACAGACACATATTCCCACACCACAGTGCTGGGTTTAACCCCTCTGTGAGAACAGTCCTTTAAAATGCTTCTGCCACAGACCTGCTCTCCACCACAGGAGACTTCTTACATCAACCTCAGATGACCACAAAAGTTGCAGCAGCTTGGGGAAATCCTCTCCTCCCTTCGCCCACGAGCATGCTCTGCAGCAAGACCCAGTTGTGTGAACAGAAAGCTGCTTCTTGGGGGGGGCTGTGCCTGCACAGCCATCTCTGCATCACAAGTAGAAGGCACTTCCCTGCTCCACCCGCGCCATGCTAAGCTGCCATCCCATGATTTAAAGCATGGGGGAAAGATTCAGGTGCAGACATGCTAGCCAAGCATTCCCAGTGTGCAGAGGTGTAACATTTCTGAGCAAAATCATTTAGCATGGCAAAGAACTGCATTAACTGGGGCTACTAGGATTAATCAAGGAAAGGGGACTGTGGGTTAAATCTCAGGAAAAAGGTCCAGGTAAGAGTGAAACCTGCTAGGAAAGAGAAGCAAACCCAGTCCTTGAGTAGAACGGACAAAGCTGCAGAGAAGACACTTCAGGGAGACCTTCCCAGTGGGTCTAGGACTCTTCCCATCTGCTTCTTATGAATTCAGCATGCTACATTATCTCTATGACCTTTAATCCACCCCTAGTTACTGTGCAGAATGTTACTGCATCAACGTTTTTTCCAACAAAAACTGCAGTGTAGATCAAATTAAATGCATTTCCTCAGCAAAGCTGCTGCCTTCATCGCTCACATCTGTGCTTCCTGCCCAGAGATCACTGCTGAGAGTAAGCAGGCTGGTCTGGATGTTCTAGTTTCAAGGAAGGTCACACATTTCCCTAGCAGCTCAATACAGGCCAAATAACTCAAGCAGACCTGTTGCCTTCCATGACAGCAATGACAGCTCTCGTCAGTGATTTGGGCACCCAGCTTGCAACTAACTCCACAGTACTGTCCTGCAGCATCCTGACATTTACTCTGCTGCCTCCAGCCTTACCTAGGGCTGAGCCTTCTGTGTAGGCTGTTGGCAGAGGTATAGGTTCACTGCTTTGATGGGGAAAGATTTGCTTCCCCACAATGTGCATCCCTGAAACAATACAGCAGCAAACACCTTCAGAGTTCCTACCCCAACAGGGACCAGCAATAGGTTTAAATCAGAGCAAGCAGCAACACAGGAAGGTTTCTGGGGATGAGGGCTCTGTACTGTGTTAACAACTCTCCTCTTCACCATCCCAAGCTCTTCATGCCCCACTGGCACCCACCCAACCTTTTGCCTGTCTGACCACTTTTCCGGCTGCTTGTGGTTTTCTGTATCATGGCCACGTACCAGGTGGCCTGCTTCAAATAACGGCTCCAAACCTGCTTCAGATAACAGCAATGGCAGTGTGTATCCCATGCATGAAAAACAGCAAGGGAGCACACTTGGGAATAAGTCAGCACACTTAGAGCTTTCCTGCACAGACAGCAACCGGGAAGGCCAGACCCGTAAGTACCAATGGTTTCAGTGCACAGTACCTGTGATGCTGCCCAGACAGTGGAGCAGAGTCTGATCTCGGTGTCCGACATCTCCCCCAAGAAGTCAGTGGTGCTCTTCTGGACCATGCATCAGGACAGGGTACGGCCAGCTTGCCATGCCACAGGAGGCACCCAGCTCTCTGGGGTGGAGCAGATAGCGGAGAGGAGCAGCAAGCAGTTGGGTGCTATCCAGCAAACTAGCCATGAAATAGCTGCCTGTGCCAATGGGGGTTTGCCTCGCTGGCATTTCTTTAAGTGAGGGTCCCCTGAAGCAGACCATTAGGGGTTCACTTGGTCTCAATAGCAGAGGCTGTACATTTGCCACCTCTGGGTGCCCTTGGGGTGACAGGAGGACTAAAAGCCCATGTGCTTCACTGACTGGCTCTAGCTTCCGTCTCCTCCCCATGGACATTCATTCCCAGGGAATGTTCTTTAGGGAGCACAGGAGTGGGACCCACAGCCCCTTGTACCCTTTCTGCTGGCAAGCCCGGCTGCCCGGCAGAGAGGGCTCCTCTGCCTTCTTCCACCTTTCCAGCTGGGACTTACCCACTTTGTCCCCTACACTCTTTGTCCCGTTGCTCACATCACCAGGAGAGTCTTCCACACCATAGGTGCAAATGCAAAAGTAATGCCCCATCCTCACCATGTGTAAGGTGATCCCATGTCACAGCACTGAGGGTTTGTCCAAAATCCCGGCTCATGGAGCCTCGCCATCAGGGCAAAAATTTCGGCTGTGATTTTCTCTTCCCTGTAGGGAAGTTTCTCATCCTTACTGATGCTTAAGGCAAGCTGGCTCCTCCAGGGAGCCCCAGACTTGATTTGGGGAGTCCCGGCTGGTGACCAGAGTGCCTGGGAGCATAGTGGCCTGGGGGTTGCCACATCCCACCGCACCAGCTGGCAGCATGGTGCATGGGGAGGCCACCTCCACGTCACACCACACCACCCTGATATTCAGCCTTGCGCTGGGAATGGTACATCTCCTTCTTGCGAGGCAGTTGGAGGGGAGCAATTGTGGAGAACAGGTGGCTGCTGTGGTGGAGGCAGTCATCAAGCGCAAGTCATCTGCCTGCACCGGTGTCAAGTGCACAGCAAACCCACAGCTCTGCGGGGGGAGGTGGTGAAACCCTCGGCTCCTCACGGTGATCACTCTGAGAGGGAGTGAAGTGCGGACACTTCTCTGGACCCCAGACAGAGGCTGCGAGGGCTCAGCATGTGTCAGCAGTCACTGCTCTCCCTCTTCAGTGCCCCCAGTCCTTTAGGGGCTGGGGATGCCCCTTTACCAGCCAGCAGCAATTAGAAGGAAAGAGCTTTTCTTGAAATTAACCAGGTTGATAGTGGTGGGATTTGGGTCAGTGCGGCAGGTGCTGCGCGTACTGCCACAAGCCACAGCCATAGCCTTGGGAATTTGCAGTTTCCACAGCATCTTTCCTCTCCCTGCCTGGTCATGACCCCTCCATCTTTTGGTCACGCCCCCTCCATCTTTTGGTCACACCTCGGCAAATGCTGTGGGACAGCATCTGGGTGCAGTGACCAGCTCTTGAAACACAGATTCTGCCCAAACCTTTGGGTATATGAAAACCTCTGCACTCACTGCTGTCACTGTGCTGGGTTAGTGTAGGAGAACTGTGGATATGGACATTGAAGATAATTAAGTCAAACCAACGTCCACTCACGTCTGAACTTATCCAGAGTGATTCCAGTGAAGGCAGAGGAATGACTGTGGCTTTACCCATCACAACTGACAGCAAAAATAGCTCAGACTTCACCAGCTGAATATTTGAATGACCAGAGATGGAGCCCTCCTGGGCAAGCATGAGACTTGGGATTTCAGGATTCATTATAAAATAAATGCTACCTTTGATTTAGAGATGTGCTGTAGTCTTTGCAGCAGGAAACAAGGGATAAGAGACTGTAACCATGCCCTAGCTGCACCTCCTACAGGGACCATCCATGCCTCTCTTCTTCAAAACAGGCTGGAGTTACAGTGGTCCTGACTGAATGAGGGTTACAGCTCCACAGTTGGCTTCAATTGCTCTGCAAGTCCCTGCAAGAACCTCTTGGAAAAGACCAGCCCTGAGCAGAGAGACATCACTCCAGTGGGTGGTCACTGCATCATCTCTCCTTCCAAGATCCTGGACACAAGCTAGCCAACGCCGGACTCCATCGCCAGATGCTGCGGCCAAAACACTTGGCTGCACTTCACAAGAGACGTTGACAGATGGGAATCAGCTTTAAAAATCCCTACAAGAGCTTGGAGAGACCTGGAAAACCCGCTTGCAGTGCCTGCAGAAGCTTAGTCAGGTTGGATGGCACTGTAAGCTGGAAGAAAAAAGTGTAAGATCAAGTGCTGTGAGCTGAAGTTAGGCAATTTTAAACCAAAAATACCAAATACTACTGAAAAATGGAGTCCCTGCAGGATATCCTTCCTTCCTTTTCCTTAAATAAGGACCGTTGCTTTCACTCAGAAGGCACTGAGCAGGATCGTCTCATCTGAGCATTGCAGAAGACTGGGATGGACATTCAGAGTAATCCCCATGTCCTTGAAATCTGCTCATGTACAAAGGCAGGTTCCTTCCAGTCAGGATACAGGACAGAGTCCAACCTTCAGTCAAAGCTGGGGAATCAGACATGAGGTTTAGAAAAAGGTCGGTTTTGTGGTTTTGTACTTCATTTATAGCTCGGATTATTGCATATATACATTGCTTCCCCCATTGGACCACTTCCACGCCTTTTCTTGGCCTCTTGCGGATTGATTCAGCTGATTCACAGCTCTGCCAGGATTTCTTTCAGATCTTAATCTTTCTATGCACTGATTCCCCCCACTCCTTCTCTGAAATAGGGCTATGCCACTGCTTTCAGCTCCATCTAGGAGCTCCTCAGGGCTCACCCTATGTCTGCGCAGAGCCCAGAACAGCATCGGCTGCTGTGGCACAAAGTGTAAGGAGGAATGAGGACGCGAGACTTTGGCGAAATAGCCCTGGAAAGTCTTTGCCGCTTCTCTTGCTGAATTCTCCACTGAGGGTTTGGCTCTGTTTGCGTTGGCTGCTGAAAGCTAAGCCAGCCTGATGATGATGGAGCATTTTTGATGTCTAAAAAAAGCCCCCAACAAAACCAACCATTTCTGTTTATAACTGACCTTCTCTGTTATACAGAAAAAGTCCAAGCAGCCAGAGCTCACCCAGCTCCAGCAGGTGAGAGGCACCCGTCATCACCTCCTGGAAGGATGCATTTAGTAACAGCTGAGGGGGAATGAGGCACTCAGAAGATGCACGGACCAGGATTGCTGTATTCAGCCTAGTTAAATACACAATCTGCAAATAAAACATTTTCTCACAGATGCAAGGAGTGGGAAAACGGGGTTGTCAGGTCTCCTGCTTACCCCAAACTTCCCATTTTTCCCTTTGTGAGAACCAGTTTCTCCTTGTACAGACCAGAGGGAGAAACCCTGAGTGACCCCCAGGATGCAGAAGCTCACTCACTGCGCGTGCACTGCCCAGCACAGGGGGAGTCCCAGCCGCAACCCAGCCTCCCCAATAAGGGTGGCAAGGTAAGCCCTACATGGGAGAGACCAGAGCTACTTTTAGTATGTATTTGATGAAATATAATCAACTTTGTTCTGTTTGCACAAGGAACATCTAATACAGCTAATTACAGAAAACATGCGCCCTGCTGGGGTATATACTGGTGGGAATCTGGGACAACCATACCTCCCGTGAGCAGATGGCAAAAACATGGCACTGGCGGAAATCAGACCTGCGCTTGGAGGAACCTTGCGGGAAGATCTTTGAAACTTCTACATGGGTCTTTGGTGCCTGTGTCCTGCTGAAAGTCACTGGGACCCAGCTTCAGAAACAGAGGTCAGGCTGCAGTGCCAAGGCCCTGGCAGGACCACAGGTCCCCCGGCGCCCTCAAAAGCACAAGGACCATGGTGTTGTATGCTGAGGCACTCACTCCTCACCCTGCACCGCTCTGCAACCTGGCGCCGTTGGAGTTCACATTTCACAAGGTCAACCTCTGCAGCGCATCCTCTGCGTTTTCAAAGTCTTTCCCTAGCAGGTGGCCGTCTCCCTCCTCCCTGTACATGCTACAGCTTGAATCGGCCACTTTGATCAGGGGGAAAATATCCTGGGGGAAAAAGCCCTTGAAGTAGCACTAGCAATGTGTTCGAACCAACCTGCCAGTGCACAACAGAGAACCAGGGCCTGAAACAGCAGAGGGAAATGGATGAAGACCTGACCAGTAATCTTAAACAAAACCCTGCCTGAACTCTGGGACTCAAAGAGTATTTTATGGCTTTCATAGAGATACTCACATGTGCAGATGAGTCTGCATTGCCTACGAGCAGTCACAGGCCAGTGTCCCAGGCTGCGCTTGAGGCATCCCCAGGTCTGCATATGCTGATGGGAACTGCTTTCCCTGTACAAGCTCCCGCTTGGTTATGCAGATGAAAATGGCCCAGGTGATTTGTGGAAACATCTGAACATCCAAACTAGACAAACTAATCTTTGCAGGTTTGCTGGCTGGAACAGTAACTATGACAGAGAACTGGACACTGAGAAGTTCCCGTCAATGGAGGCTGTGAATGCCATGATGCAACATGAGTACGAGTGGTTGCCCTACAAACAGTGGTGGCTGCCTACCTGGAGCACGGTGCGGAGGCAGTACTGGCCTGCTGGCTGCCAATTCACCCTAACACACCCCAGCAACCCATGCTTTAATCAAAATGGATAGAAAACCTGGTCATCACATTGCCTGCTCTACTGATGGGGGACAGCTTGAATGTTTGTCTGAGCCAGATGTGTTCGCAAAGTCTTAGCTTTAACGGCATTTTGTGAAACAGGTTGGCTCCTCCACTGCAGCCCCAACTGCTGAGAAATCAATCATTACCAGCAGTTAGCTGTTTGATGGTTAACAGCCTGAACCAAAGCCAAACTGGTTGTTAATTGGGCTAACAACTGATTTCAAGGGGTTGTTTTGCAGGGCCCAACACTCCCAGCAATTGACTTGGAGTTGTAACTAGCAGCCAGGCAGCAATTAACGGAGTGGAGGAAAATTCGCAGGCCATTACCAAAGGGCTGGCTCCCAGCTGGGCATCTGCTTCTCACAGGGAGATGGGGAGCACAGCCACATCCCAGGACCTGAGCCGGCAAGTACAACCAGCACTCAAGGTCCCATTTCGCATCTCAGCAGCCAAAATTTTCCTATCGATGTACAGTCTGGGCCTCATCATCCTGCACTTCAGCTACTCCAGCAGCTTTTTTTGGTTTTTTGGATGTTGCAACTGGAGTTTTTTCTCATATTTGCTATGAACTTGCACAGAGACACCTACCAGCCCTCCTTCAAATCCCTTCCCTGTACTCTTTTTTGCTGGGATAGCAACTAGACCTGTGGTTAGCTCTGTCTTGCCAGCTTATGCCACCTGCTACAGCTGTGGTACTACAAACCAGCATGTCTTTGGGACAAGGGCTGCCATTTACTCTATGAGCATCTCGTAAAAGAGGAGACTCTAGCCACCAAGATGTGCTACTACAGCAGAAAGAGTTGGCAAAATAATCACAGCAAGAGTGAGGCTGAGTTTTCCCTTCTCCTTCTACTATAAAATCTTTAAGAGGAAAAAAAAAAAAACCAAAACAAACCAACTATTGGCCATACTGGCAGGAGAGGCCAGCCCAGGAAGCGAGGACCCTTTGCAGTGCTATGATCATGGCTGAAAGGGCTTATGCCATGGCTGAACAGAGGGCTTGAACGGGAGCAGGGGCACAGATCAGGCACCCACAGAACTGGGAAGGCTCTGGCAGCCCTCACCATCCCACTTCCAGTCCACAACAATGAAGAGCACAAACTTAGCAAAGTGGTAATACCTGGGCGTGGCTGGAGTGATTCTTCCCAACACAGCCGAGCCTCCCCCAGCCTCTGAGCTAGGGCTTTACAACCACAGATTATATCTTGGTCATCACATTTGACAGCCTGGAGGGACCTTCTGGTGCTACAGCCACTATGAACATAGGAGAGATGCTGTAAGTCACATGAAGCCCAAGAGCATCCCCTCTGCTCCCAGTACAGCAAATCTAAAGTGTTTCATTGCAGAGTATCCTGGGCCATTAATAAGGTAATCTGGAGTAATGGCTGTAATCTTCAACCCATCCACACATGAGCCCTCTCTCATCCTCTAGCTGACGTGGCACAGGGCCATTGGGTGGACAAGCAGCTTTGCTAGAGCCCGGCACCAATTTCATGCTGACTTTTACCCAGAAAGGCTGCGGGTTCCCATTAACTGTGTCCCCAGTATCCCTCCAACATCTCTCAAGAGCTCCTCTGGTGCACCAAGCCACAGCTGCTTGTCTCCCCAGGCCCATGTGTTATCAACACCAAAGGACACAAATTGCATATCCTCACTAAACTAGTAAGGCAAACAGCAAACTTGGCCATCAAAGGTCTTCTACAGCAGAGCCACAGCAGCCACCCCAAACTGCTTATCCCAGTCCTGGAGGGCAGCCTCTTGCCCCCACCCCAAAGCAGAATGTGTTTGCAGCTCCCTGGGACCCTGCCCTGAAGGAGATTTCCAGGAGGAAAGTTGGGAGGTGGCCCCATTTCTAGGGGAGAGCTGCTACTGCTGTAGGCATGTGTGGGGAGGGAACAGAGACACTGCAAATGGGAAGCAGGGTGGTAATGAGGAGCAGATGTGTAGGTGCTTGGAGCATCCCAGGTGCTATGGAAGTGCTAAGTGTTATTATCATGGCCAGGAAACAGGCTGTGAAAACCCACTGTATTCCACATCCCCTTGCTCTGTGCCTTCTCCAGGATCTGGAGCTGACTCTCCCCATCAGCCTCAGGAAAACAGGAGCCAGCCTGGAGGTGCCTTCAGCTGCAGCCATGCTGGGGACACTGTGGTCAGAGGGACTGCACAGGAAGGAGAGGAGCACAGAGACCAAAGCTCAACAGGAGAGTTGGGTCTGGTGTACACTTGGCCAAGGAGACTTTGCACCCTGTCACAGCGTGACGCAGTCTCCCAACACATGCAATTCGTTAGTGGTGTGGAAAGATGTTTCCCTACGGGAGGCTCATTTCATAGCCAGCCAACCCAACGTTACCCATCTCATGAGCTCCTGACCCTGGAGAGTCAGTCCCGTGGGATAGCACTGAGCTCGTTTCTGCTCCCCCCCTGCACCTCCCTCCAGGATGCTCCTGTGGCACGTGGGTCCAGAGCCAGGGCTGGCTGGCAGGATGTGGGACAGTGCTGAGCCCTCCCCGCTGGCAGGATGCGGCCTGCCAGCAAGCCAGTTTGATTTGGAGTGGCTGTGTGAGAGTAGAAACATGGGATACCCCACTGAGCCCCTGAGCATCCCTGCTTCTGGCTATAAACCCCCTTCCAAGGAGGGGTCTTTAGAGAGTGGGGCCAAGATGATCCACAAGCTGCAGCCGTCCCCCACCCCCTCCCCGAGAGGAATTGCTCTCACACAAATGAAATGTGTGTAATTAATGGGCAGGGGGCTGGACAGGTCCGAGATGAAAGCGTTTCCTGGACTTGTCCTTCATTTGCATGGTATCAGAAGCTGTTCAGAAGGTGTGACTTTTCCCACAGGGAGCCCTCAGCTCGGTGGCACAATAAAGCCAGGACTTCTTACCCAGAATTAATTAAAGGAGGGGGAGGGGGATGGCAGGGAGATGTTTGAAAGCTGAGCCTGATGCAATAAACAAACACCCCAGTCCTCCTTCCCGAGCCACGGCATACTCAAGGGGGCCCAGGCAAGCCCCAACCCTGTCACAGCATCATGCAGCCCACCCTGCTCAGTGGGCACCCTTCCCCAAGCAGACCCTGTGGAAAAGTTGTAAAGTGAGAGAAGGGGTGGGAATGGAGACAGTATGTGCCAAAAGGTTTGAGGCTTGGTGGATCAAGCCCTGGTGCAGCCCCTGCTCAGACAGCACAGACCCCTTTTCTTGCCACTGTGACTTATTCCTGCCTGCCCACTGCTTCTCTGCCGTAGCCACATTTAACCTGAAAACAGCTCTTCTCCCTGCCTGGCAATGCCCTGGTGTATTCACCCCGCATTTACTCCTTACCCAGTGTTGGCTGGCTGAACCAGCCGGGCTTCCCAGTCTTGTCTCACTAGGCAGACTCTCCCAAATATCGCCCAGCTCCAGCCTCATCACCGTGTCCAGACAGCATCGTGCGGCAAAGTCCTGTATGGGCAGGGACACGTATGCACCACTGTTTGGAGCTCAGGCCAGGGCAGTCACCCCTGCACCGACAGCCAGTGCAGTACAGCTCCTCTCCTGCTTTATCCGCTGCCTCCCTCCGGCCAGCCGGTAGCAGGGAGGGGACCGCAGGGTGACACTGGGAGTGGTGGCTCTAGGGATAGGCACATCCCCGTTACAAGGACTTTGCTAGCTCGGAGCAGGGGTTTCTGCCCAAAACACCCATGTTAACAGCACGAGTTGATGGAAGTAAACACCCTCTTCCAAAGCCTCCCATCCCCAGCGCTATCCTGGGTCTAGCACTGGCTCAGCATCCCACAGTCCCCAGGGCCTTTGGGTGGCTGTGATTCTCAAGCTGGTTCACACAACTGATGATGATGAAGGAGGAGGGAAAAGTCCCAGATTCCTGGGCTGATGATTGACCACGAGCATTCAACCAGCAGCCAGGGTTTCTGCATCCCTGGAGGAACAGCAGGTACTACTAGGGACTGTCCCCATCTCCCTGCATGGGTGGTGGGAGCTACCAGCCCTGGAGGAGCACGTGCTCAGATCCCTGCAGGGCCCAGGTCCCCTGGAGGAGCATGAGCTGCTCCAGTCATCCCAGGGACTAAGCAGTATCAGTGCAGAGACAGGGTATGAGGAACCATTAATTAATTCACTTACTCATTAACTAACTAGTAGTGGGCTATTTAATCTTCCAAGCAAAGGCAAAACAACATTTGCTGGCTGGAAGCTGAAGCTGGACAAATTTGAGCAATAAACAAAGCCCCAAGTTGTAGTGCTTCTAGGCAGCATGGCCACCCAAAAACCTTTTTAATGAAAAGGGGCTAATTAACCATGGACCAAGCGAGCTGGGAAAGCGGGGCATCCCTTCCCAGGAGCCAGGCCTGGGTGCCTTCTGCAAAGGCAGGCTGCGGCAAAGCAGATGGCAAGAGTTGGGGATGGTGTGTGGTACAGAGCTGTGCAAGGACGCAAGGGTGTCCATCCCCAGCTCAAGCCCCCAGGGTGCTGGGTGCTCCTGCTCCAGCCCTTGGCTGCACCCCAGGATGGCAGGGATGGGGGAACAGCCTTACTGGAGGCTGAGCACCCCATGCCATGCCTGTCCTGCCACCACTGTCCCTGGGGGACAGGTAACAAGGGAGGAGACATCTGCTGACCTGCATGGAGCCAGTCCTGCCCCTCTGCTACCCTTACCTGGAGCAGCAACCCGGCACCAATTCACCCAGGTTCACAAAGCCATTAGGAAAGGCAATTAGACAAATTAATGAAAGAAAAGCACCCATTAAGCACTATCAAACACCATCTCTGCCTGGGGAAATGCCAGGAGCCATTCACTTTTAGTTCCGATAGTCCGGAAACTACAACACAGGCTTGCCCCAGCACCATCAGCCCTGGGCTCGTGTAGTTCTTGGGTCCCTCCTGGGACAGCCAAGCAAACGCCGTCCTTGCTGTCCTGCAGCCCAAGCATCATCGGCAACCTCCATGACGCAGCAGCGATGCTCAGACGTAGAACACGGCCGAGCGCTCAGCCCCTGCATTTCCCTCTTGAAATGAATGGTATATATTGACAGCTCAGCCTAGTCTGCAGCATCAGCCAGGGGATGGATGGCTCGTCCTTGCACCCTGTGGACAAGCAACACCCTGGGCACTAAGTGATGTCATAGGGCCCCCATGAGGATAGCAGCACCGGCGGGGCTGGCACCGACAATGGCAAGACTCTCACCTTGCTAGGCTGCTCCATTTCTGCAATTATTATTATTTTTTTTTTATAAACATATTTAATCATTTTATTCCTGCATGTTTCCATATCTGAGCTTACTCCATACCTGAATCCTCTATCAGCTCCTGTGAGCAAGACCCAGCACTTTGGCAGGGCTGAGTATCCTCCAAAGGAGGGGACCCAACAGCCCATTTTGCACAGATGCCAAGCTCATCTGGACCAGAGGGGAGCAGATACTGTCTTTGTCTCTTGGAAAGCCTGATCCCATGCTTAAAACTGGCGGTCAAGCCTCCATTGCAGTATGTCCCCACCCAGCCTGCAATGGGTCTGTCCTCACAGGGCAAGGAGGTGGCATCTGCCCGTTAAACTTGGAATTTGCTGCAAGGAGAACCATGATTTCCACAAGACTCATCTGGGTCCAAGATCTCAGGGCATCCTCTCACTTCCCACATCCACTCCCTTGGGAAGGGGGTCATGCCAAGCAGCAGCCTCAGCACCATCCTGCACCTCACTGTCCTCCTTCACCTCTCTCCAACCTGCCTCTCCAGCCCCAGCCCCTCCCTGGAAAGCACCAGGCTCTGTTAGACTAATACAAATTTTTAATGCACATATTAAATAAATATTTCAATCATTTCATATTCAATTTGTACACAACCAAAACAAAACAAAAAAATCCTTAAGGAAACAAAAAACAAACAATCAAAAAAAGATTGGATGAAAAGTCACCCCTGGTTCTGGCTCCTATCCAGTGTCTTTGTTTGCCCTCCCCGTGAAGAATAATTGCTTTAACCCTTTGGAGAGAGTCGCAGTCCCAGGGCAGCATGTGCAGAGTGGAGCTGGCTGGGGATGTTCACTCAAGAGATTTAATGTTTCCTTTGGTTTTTTTTCCTAAATAGAAAATTAGGCTTCTGCCAACACAGAAATTTTGAAAGAAAACCTCTCCTTTCCTAGTAGGACAAGGACAGTGGTGTTTCTCAAAGAGCAAACCTGGAAGAGACGATTGACAATAGAAGTGCCAACCACAAACTGAATATTACAACAAAACCAGCGCAAAATGGTCCCACAGTAATTTGTAAACTTTTTTTTAATTTTATGGATGAAAATTTCCATGTGATAAAAAAATATAAACAGAAGAAAAAAATATCAATTTTTGGTGAGAAGTTCACATTTTCCATATGGGAAAAAAAAAAAAAAAACCCACACCAAAAAAAACAGTTACCAGCCTGCTCCACAGCGGCCGTCGCCCACTGCTTCTCCTTAGTAGTTTAAAATAAACCAAATGCCAAAAGATGCTCTCGTGGGTAAGAGGTACCAAGTCAGTTCAGGACTTTCTCTGGGGCGTCCATGACCCCTGTCCCCTCCTGAGAAAAAATAAGTTGGGAGCTGTGAAGCCAGCAGCGGTTTCAGAAGGATGCAAGTGGCTTCCAGCAACTCCTTGCTCAGCTGAAGAAGTAGGCGCATCTGAGGAAGGAAAGCATCCAGCGGTCCTCACCCCGGGCGTCACAGCCAGCCCCCACAGGCAGTGCCTACACATCACCCAGGCTGCAAAACCCACCCGGGAGGCCTCGAACCACCTCTGAAATAAAACCCCTCCCCTTAATTGTTTTCTGACCTCTCCATCTCCTCCAGTAAGCGTTAATTCAGTTTGTTTAAGTAGCACATTGCTCCCAGATTTGGATTTCCTTTTTTTTTTTTTGCTTGTTTGTTTTAAACAGTGATTTTTTTTCTCCTTTCCCCCT
>VYZV01035299.1:6040-21509 GCA_013401275.1 Pandion haliaetus | reverse complement strand
GCACACACACGTGCGTGCACGCAGCCCTCACGCGCGCACCCACGCAGGGGCCCCCACCCCGCGCAGACCCTTTCACGCGCGCACGGCCTTTCCCGTGCAGCCCCCTCCTTCCCACTCACGCCCCTCACACGCGCAGCCCCCCTACACACACGCAACCCCGTACCCACGCACTGCGCACCCCCCAGCACAGACACACATGCTCCTCTTTGCTCACCCCTACCCCCAAAATACCCCATCACACACCTCGCACACGTAGGCACACGCCGGCTGCAGTCACGGGACATTTCTCCCTCTCACACGCACGCTGACATCCAGCTCGTGCGTTCCCCCCCCCTTTGCTCAGGCGCCCAGCAACCCCGGACACACGTGCCCCCGCACCTCTCCCCACCGCACACTCAGCTTTTCACCCCAAAACGCTGCCTACAGTCACCTCCAGGGATGGATCTCCCAGGGGTCTCACCTGGTCTTGCCCAGCATCATCACGGTTAGGGGGTGCTGCAGGCTGGCAGGGGAGCCCAGGCACTGCCCTGACCCTGGGCTGGCCCCACAGGGCTCAAGGAGAAAAACAGCCCCCGCATCAGTATCATCAGACCTAGCACAGTTCAGGGCAGGCCACTGCCGCGTTCTGGCCAAAATTTCCCACAAAATCAGCCCCTTGTGCATTTTCCTTCCCTTTTTCTTGGTGCAAAAGGCCAGAAGGATGTTTCTGAGGGGTTTTCCTACATGTAGAAAGAAGTCTTGGGCCAAGCCTGCGTTTACCTGGAAGACTTTAGGAGCACCACAGGAATGGGCAGGATGGGTACTGAAGGTGCTCAGCTGAAGCAGGGGCACGTTTCCATGGGCAGCACATGCTCACACACTCAGCTTGACAGTCCAGCACATGTTCAGGACAAAAACCCTCCATGTTGAGCTGCGCAAACAGCTGATATACCACGGCACGGGTGAGGCAGCTCCCCATATCCACCTCTCTGGGTTGCCTAGAGAAAACCAGGCAAATCCAGAGCAGGCAGCACTAGATATTCCCAATGCTCTAAATTCAGACAATCCTCAAGTTTTTAGATATAAAAAATTAAAGGGATTTAGGCACTATTTCCCAGATGTTGCTTTTGCTCACAGGCAGCCACCGCTGCTTTACCTACGGCAGGCACAGGGTTGGGCCATGCATTATCCTGCACACCATGTTCAACAGCACCATGTCCAGAACAGCCCAGGCTGCCTTAAACCGGGAGATTTATGGTGTCCCGTACAGGGTCAGAGGCAGCCGTGAGCTGACAGCCCCGCGTGCCCCCTGCCCTCAGCAAACAGGCTCAAGTGCCAGTCATGGCTGTAAAATCAAGCCGGTGTGGGATCACCCAGGAGCAGCCACACTTCACCTGACAGCAGATGACAGACGATGCTCCTGCCAGCCATCCTCGGGCCCACAGCCAAAGCCTCCACAGCCCCCATCCTACCCCACCTTTGGGCAGGGGAGAGACACGAGCAGGTTGGTGACGGCAGCCGGGGACAGTCAGCATCACGGCTGCTGGGTTTATCCTACCTCTGCTGCTGCCTTTGCTCATGGACATGATCTGCTTCTTGCAGGGAAGTCTGGTGCCTGCAGAGAGGCATTTGCCTCCTTTCCTCGGTGCTTCCCAGCCCACCGTGGCATCACCCATGTTTGCATCAAGAATGACACCCCCCACCCCACCCCCCCATTTGTTTTTCAAGTAAAAACCAAACCTTTTTGGAAAGCCTCTCTCCTGTGCAAGGCAGCACAAGGGAAATCAGCCTCCCTATCAGCTCCTTCACAGGCCATCTGAGCTAAGCCCCTGGTCCACGGGGTGAGGGTCCCCTCCATCCCCAGGCATTGAGGCTAAATGGCTTGTCTGGCTCTCCTGTGGAGCAGAGAAACCCCAGCCCTGCACTCCTGAGACCAGCTGGGCCTCAGGCCAAGCTGCTATGGAGCTGGTGGAAGAAATCGCCTCCTGGCAGAAAGTTTTGGGGACCTGCTGTATCCCCCAGCGCTCCAGGCAGCCATCAGGCTGTGATCCCTGGAGGAGGCTACCAGCATGGTCCCATCAGGTGCCATCCTGGTGCCCCACTGCTTCATTGCCCTGATCTGCAGAACTGAGACCATGTTTAGGCTGGGCAGGCGCAGGAGGGTGTTTCTCTCAGAAAATAGCTCATGTATTTTGTGTTCTTCAGGGATGTTAAAAGCTGCAGATGAAGCATCGAACACCAAAAATGTGAGCTGCAGCCCCCTCACCCATTCTCCCATAAAGCTGAGGGTGCCCTGGTGCTGCCTCAGGGCTGCAACACGAAGAAGCAGGAGCCAAGAAAGGAACCAGGACACAGAGATGGCTGTCCCAGCCCAGCTGGGGTCCAGGCTTGCTCTCAAACCTTCCCCACCTCCAATTCCCCTTTGCACCCCACATAGAGCCTCCTGGCAGCCAGGAACCATGGGGGCAGCTCCTGGAGCAGCCTAGACTGCAGTATGGCAGTGAGCAGACCAGGAGAGGATTTGAGGAATTGGAGGGGGCAGCAGGTGAGGGACTGTGAGACCCCCTGGGAGGGCACCACATGTGCTGCCATACAGCAGAGACTGGAGAGAATGCGGGGGGGGTGTCTTCCCCCAATCCCCCTGTGACCCTCAGCACTGCCGCCCCCCACCAAGGGCCACCCCATCACCGTCCCTGCTCTCTCCCAGGATGTCCCTTTGCACATCTGCGGGACACAGCCCAGGTGCCAGTCCCAGCTCCAGCCTGCTCCTTCTAGGTCACCACCCCCATTTGGCCCAGTCCAGGTCAGAAGTGGTCCACAGACACCCCTCTCCTCCTGCAGGGCAAGGGACAGCAGAGCAAGCCCCTAGTCCCCACAAGACATCAAAGCCAGCAAGGTGTAGCTGTTACCAGCTCCTCTCTGAGTATCAGCCTAAAGCCTCCCCACTAAAAATAGTTCTTTCAGAAAGGCAGAACCAAGAGAAGCAACACCAATCATGGCTTTAGGGGCAACCAGTCCAAACTGGGGAGAGTGGAGACAAGGGCTCTAGCAAACTGGGAGTTCACATCACAAGAGGAGGCTGGGAGAATTTGGGGTGAGGGGTAGCCAGCAAAATGTCCGCAGGAGGTTTGGCTTGAATATCAGGGGAAACTATCAGGCAGAGAAGCAAGCAGGACCCTGCTGTCACTTGCAGAAAAGGGCCAACAGGCACAGTTCCCTGCTCCTGCCAGGCCAGGGACATAGACAGGACCACAGCGCTAATCCCGACTGATGGAAGAGAGCAGCACCTGCAACGGCACACTGCAACACTGAGCCGGCCAGAGGGCGAGGAGACCTCTCTGCAGGCACAGAGGGCTCAGAGTTTGCAGAGAAGTTGCCTTTGAAAGGGAACAGACAGTGTAGGCAGTGGGGTGGCTGGCATGGGGTTGAGGGTTAGCCAAAGGCTGAGGCACACAAAGGTGAGGACACCAACAGCGTGGGCAGCACTGCCCTGCACCCGAGCATTGCCCTCCCCTCCAACACCGTATGATGGAAAGCCAAAACACATGAAAACCAGGATCCTGCGACAATTTACAGCCATGCCTGGAGGATGCTTGGCCATAAACCAGCTTTTGCCACCCCAAAATAAACACGTGGAGGCTTCCCAGCAGAGCCAGAGGGATGCTAGCCCCCTCCACCCTCACCCTTCCCAGCCCCAGCCCCAGCCCCATGGCCCAGCACCCCCAGCCCTGTCTGCTGATCCTTCACAAAGGGACCGCAGCATTAATGGGGCGTTTCGGAGGCAACAGCAGCTCCTCCATGGCTGAGCAGCGCAGAGCAGCCTGGGGCAATCCCACCGCTCACCGTTAATCTGCCCCCCACCCTGAAGGGAAGGAACTTGGCCGAACCCCACCGGGATGTGTTACATGGGAATGACCTTGTCTTCGCTACCCACAGCGCCAAGGCAGCCCTGAGGCAAATGAGGAGCGGGGAGGGGAGACACAGCCCGCTCACAATTAATTCTCCTCTCTATTCAATTACTAGCAGCAGGGTTGAGGCATGTTTCATGGGCGGTGGGAACGCCAGGCTAGGAGACTGTCCCTGTGTTCTGGTCACAGACTCCTGGAGTTGCGCCCGCCCCTGTGCAGGACCAACCTGGGTGATGTGGCCCTGTTAGGGCCCTCTTCAGCAGCCTGCTCTCATGGCTTTGTTTCAGGGAACTAAGTTCCCTCCTCTGCCTTTTGGAGAACATTTCATCACCTCCTGTCCCTTCCGCCCAGCAGCTTTCTAGAAACGCGGCCTTTGCTTCCATAATTTCAGGCTGTGCTCCTGAAAGTGCTGGTGTCAATATTGGCTCCATCATCCTTCGGTGGCCACGTACTGACTCCCAGGCAGCGATGCTCCTGTGGATCAGAGAAGCCAAAGCTAGGCTCTGCTTTCCATCCAGGCTGGGTGATTTGGAGGAAAGCTCACCACCCACATCAGCAGGGCTGCCAGCATTGCAGGGGCAGCCTTGGGTGGCTCAGCATGTGGCAGCTTCACTCCTGGTCCCCAAGCAGAGCAGGAGTTCATCCAGGGCAGCCCATGGATGCACAGAGGGATTTTCCATTGGTGTTAAGCACCCGCCTCATGGCTACATTTGGCTTGGATGAGACCAGTGCTATTTTCACCTCTGGCATCCACACCCAGTAGTGCATGGGGGGAGGGCTCAGAGGTGAGCCAGGCACATGGGTAAAGATCTGGCAGAGCTGAGTGAGGCCAGGAGCCTTGTGGAGGACAGTGAAGGGGAGATGCACCCTGAGGCTGCATCCATCTGCATGGACAGAGAACCGGGATGGCTCTGCAGCCACCCAGCTTGGGAAGGGGTCCACACAGAGTCCCACAGCTGGGCATGAGCTAGGCAAGCCAGAAACAAATACCGAGGGACAAGGTGGTATCCCCAGCTCTGCGTGATTTAAACCCAAGGTTGAGCATTTTTGTGCAAAACTGCTCTGCATCTAACAGGGGTCAGTAAATGAGCAGCCTGACCAGGAATGGACATGACACACGTGCATGGGGAAGGGGTGACACACTTGGACACATGGATGAGGTTACGTGTGCTTATGGCATTTAGGCAGCTCTACTGCATTCCTGACCCCATTGCACACACCAAACAGCATCTCCAGGACCTTGTCCCAAGACATTCTGGCTGGCACAACTTCCCCAGCATTGTAGCCCCAGCCCAAGCAGCAGCACCCTCCTCGGGATCGCCAGCCACACACCACCAGGCAGGGCTGGGAAAGGGGGTCAAAGCCAGGCTGGGTGGGAGGGGGCTCCAGTGGCCACCCAGGAAGGTGGGAGCCATCACTCAATGCCGGGGGTCACTGTCTTCTCTGTGGGATGGGCTCAGAGGCTCCTTTAGGCCATGAGGAGCCGAGACAAAGATGCAAAATGCTGGCCCTTTGCTGCCTAGCTCTAGCCTCAGCTCCCAGCCAGCCAGGCCAGGCAATTTGGCTTTGATTTGGGTCCTCTTAGGAAGACTCCTGCACCCAGCCCGTGGGGGGGTTAAGCCTAAAACTAACAGCAGTGGCCAGGGGGGTTGTGTGTGTCTGTCGGCTGTAATTCTACCTTCATTTGTTTGCTTACAGCATCCACCCAAAATGCCCGTGTGTGTCTCCAGGCCCCTGTGTCAGTGGCAGCTGAACTGCTGACCCCAGGAGTTTGCAAAACACCAGGGTTATGGCCCCTTTGACATCCCAGCCCAGCAGAGACGCAGCTCGTCCTGACCCTGGCCCCAGGGAGCCAGCCCCTGGGGCACCCCACATGGCCCTGCAAGAGCTGGGGGGACAGAGGGAGGCAGCAGGGCCAGCGAGAGCAAACCCCAAAGAAGCAGCAAGGTGGGCATGCTCCCCATGGCACCTGCTGCTCCCCTGGCTTGGCTGCAGACCCTCACCTTGCTGGCCAGCCCTATAGACGTTCCTCAACCCCTCCTGCTAGCCTTTTTCCAAGCCCAGCCCTCCAGCTCCTGTCAGCCCTACAGGCCCCACCCCACGCTGGCACCGGCCTGGCACAGGAACCATGACCCTCTCCAGCTCCTATGCCCAGGGCTACGTCTGGTCCCTGTATCACCCTGCACATCTCTGTGTTTTGGTAAAGCAGGGAAGATGTGGTCCCAGGCAAAACCACAGCCAGAGCCTGGAGACAGCCTGTAACTGGCTCCTCCCAGGCACTGGCTGTGGTAAGGAACTTCCACACCATCCTGGAGCATGGCCATGGCATGCACAAGATGCCCAAGCTCCCATCATGGTGCAGACACCATCTCTAGGGTGTGCAGGGATGGATCAGGCATGCAGAGAGCCAGCCTAGGCACAGGAGCAAGTACCCAGGGAGTTCAGATGCGGTTTGAGAGGTCTCCAATGACTCTGCTCCCACTTTTTCTGCAGGAGCCAAAATCCTATCTCCCAACGGCCCAGCCCCACTGCCGGACCACGCTGCCTCCTCCTAGTGAGCTGAGCTCCAGGAGTTCTAGCAAAGCAGACCTGCCACAGACAAGATCCCCGTCCCCTGTGTTCACTTCAACCTCTGCTCTGCCCATTAGCAACAACCCTTCTTATCCAGCCCCCAAAACCTTGTGTGCTGCAGCTCAAGGGTCTCCATCAGGGGAGCAGGGGCTGGAGGCATGGAGGGGGTATGGGGTGTCCCACAGCCCCTGTGCAGAGAAATCACCAGCAAGGACGCCACAGAGGCCAAATTCTGCCCATATAGCCTAGGGCTTTGCCACCCATGCGGCTGGGAACAGGGGACCACAATGTCCCCGTGCTCCCTACAGCAAAGGGCCTCCCTGGGCCGGTACCTCTGGCAGATCCTAAATCCCCTTGGGGTATAGCCCAGCTGCTCTGGGCAGACCCCGCCTGCCACCAGCCCTGGCAGGGATACAAGGCCAGCAGTGACAGTCCTGCCAGTGTCAGGGACAGCCCAGCCCAGAGCGATTAGATTCACGCCTCGAAGGGGTCGAAGGGCAGGACACCTGTGACCTCCGGGTATCTCGGCTGTGGCTGTCGAGCACAGAGCTGCTAATGCCACCCTAACATGAGGCAGGCTGCGCTGGGGATGTGGGAGGAGATGGTGTGGGACGGCTGCCATGGAGCCTTGCCCAGGCTGTCTTGCATGGGACTCTCTACCACAGCCCAACCACGTTCATTTTTAGCACCTGCTTTATGCATTCATGAGCTTAAACCCAACTCATGGCACAACCCCTCCTCTGGCGTCACCCCGTGCTCCTCCAGCACCTTCTGCTGTGCCCTGACTGCAGACCATAAAGCCACAGCTGTAGCAGCAGCACCTTCATGGAAACAACCCCCTCTTGTATTCTGGGCGGCGTTGTGGAGTTGGGGACACGCGTCCCCACTGCAAGCAGACGCACTGAGCTGCTATTGCAGCCTGCGAACACCCAGAGTGGAGCCTGGCCGCAAGCAACCTCCTGTGCCGGGATGTGTAGCCAGGAGCAGCCGTGATAAATCAGCTGCTGGCACCCGCTGTGGATCCGAGAGCTGGAGGAGCCTCTTCTGCTGCAGAGCAGTTGGTGGGGTGAACGCCCACACATCCAAGCTCCCAGCCAGCTCAAGGCACACTGGGGAGGACCCAGCACATGACCAAGCACCAGCAAGTAGGAGATGATCCCAGACCCGAGTTTCAGCTTCTCCCACAGACAGAGCTGTTCCCACACAGTGCACCAGCAGCATTTCCCCCTGCAAAGCAAGTTGATAAGAAGAGGATGGGAATTACCAGCAGCCTGGCCCTTCCAGTTCCTGCTGCTTCCTCTCTTGGTTGCAATGTGTCCCCGGCTCAGCTCTGCCAGGGCCAGCCCTGCACATTAGGGTACCGGTGGCTCCCTGAGGCAACAGCAGAGGTACTTGTGCCCACTGCCCAGCAGGACAGAACAGGGATAGCACAGTCAGCTAATGCTGCAGAGAACAGGACAGACACTCATCACACCCACCACCATAGTGGTCCTGGCTGAGGGTGGCTTGCCTAGCCCTTTTCCTGGCTTGTGCTGCCACTGAGGTGCCACACACCCCACAGCTCTCTGCCCCACCTCGCAGAGCTGCTGCACCCTGGGATAACGGGTGATGCTGCATCTCCAGGGGTGTCCCACAGGCTTCCCCCATAGCCCAGGCAGCCAAGCCTCAGAGAAACACAGTATTACCCCAGTTCAGTGTGGGAACCACCAACGGAGAGCTCATGGAGCAGGGGACCAGCCCCACCTACAGCACGGTTACAGCTGCGCCTCTCAGCCACCCTGGGGCCGAGTTCTCAGCCATGGAGAGCTGAAATCCAGCAAGAAAACTGTTGGGGCAGGATGGGCTGGGGCATGTCAAGGAAAATCGCTGCCTGGCCATGCTCAGCAGAGCAGCTCCCCATCCTGCTCCTCCATCCCTGGGAAAGCAACTCAAACCTGACCTCTGAAACCAAAGCATCTTCTGGGAGCCGCTGGCCCAGCCCAGCTGCCTGGCTGGTGGCAGGCAGCCAAGCCCCAGCCCAGCAGGGCTGCAGCTGGGCCAGGCCCTGCAGCAAGCAGCCCAAGCCCCTCACTGGGTGCAGCAGGCTGGTCTGGGAGAGCCATGGAGAGTGCAGCAGCGTGGGTGCATGGCCATGGTGCTCATGCATGGTGACCTCCACATCAAGCCATGCTATGGCCATGTTCCTCTGCTGCATGACAGCCAGGGTCAGGGTTCCCCCAGTGCTTCTGGAGTAGTGAAGGATCCATTCCCACTAATGTCAGCATGCAAAGCCCCAAAATGCAGCAGAGAGGAGGGATGCTCGGAGCCAACCACCTTCCAGAGCAACCCCAGAGCCATCACCTGGGTCGGGGCATCATTTGGCTCCCTGCGTACTGGCATCTCCACCACCCCATGGGAGAGCAACATGCTCCATCCCCTTACATACCTCTCCAGCATGGGGAACCCACATATGTACATAGACACACAAAAACTTCATTTTTTGACCCCACCCTATGCCAAACAAGGCAGCCCTCACATTGGGAGCTGCACGCTTCACTCCTCACACACAGAGAGCCTCCTTGCCCCCCGCCACCCCTGAGCACCCCCTAGCCCGGCCGTGCCCGAGCTCACCTGCTCTTAGAAAACCCTGTTTGTTTGCCCAAGGTATTTGCAGCCGGGGGCACCTGCTTTGATACCATCAGCTTGGAGAAGGAAGCTGCTCACCTAGCGTGACCCCTGTAATCCCATCCTTCCCCATTAAGCACTGTGTGTGAGCGCACCCCCCCTCCCAGCCGCCTGCCATCTCAGCATTTATCTCCCTCTCCCCAAGCTGAGCACATCAAGGCTGTGACATTGCTGGAGAGGGGGAAGCAAACCTCCCCAAGTCACTTAGAAAGAGGCCTGGAAGTACCAACACCCTCCAGCCCCTCCATTTGCCCCTCTGGGCTTGGAGTGTTCCCTCTCCCCTGGCATCATGCTGCAGCAGCACCAGGGACTAGACAACACTCATGGCAAGGCCTTGAGATGGCCTGGTCCTGCAGAGGGGTAGACAAGCTTGGTCTCCTCAAGTCTTCTGCCACCAGAAGCACCATGTCCCCCACAGTGCCACCTTTGCCTCCTGTCACAGCCCTTTGTCCCAGCTACCTGGACACCTCCAAGGAGACCAGCACCCTGAAACCATCCCCTACCCTTTAAGAGGCCAAATGCTCCTTCTCATCATCCAGTACTCCCTCTCCCACCCCACGTGAAGCAGCATTACCACCCTGCCAGCACTGAGCTGTGTTCACTCCCTCCCCTCATCACCTCCGGCCAGGCTCTGAGCCAGCCGCGTCCCCCAGCCCACTCTTCCAGGAGCACCTTATTAAAAATGATCTACTGGCTCTTATCTCCCCTGAGCCAAGCTGCTCCTCCGCAGAGAGCAAGCAGGACCAAGGCCCGGCAGATAAATTAGCCCTGAGCCCTTCCACATGCACAGAACCAGGGAGATCTGAGGTCCTCGGTGTGCCAGCCCCGGCAGGGGCTGGGCACCATCCTGGCACCGGCACAGCCACAGCTCCGGTCACCACCCTGAACTCCCCTCCTCCACCATCAGCACAGGGCCCAGGTGCTCTGTGCCCCGCCAGCACTTCTCAAATGTACATCCAGCCCTTGGGGAGGATGCTCCCACATCTCTTCGCTCAGCAAAGCTGCTGAATTGTCCCATTTCCCACAAATTTCCCCAGGGCAATGAGATTTGCTGGGGAATCTCACAGTGTTTGTGGGCACAGGCACAGACCGCCAGCCCCAGGCACCCTATTGCCCTGGGATGGCAGGACGAACAATACTTCCCTAGGGACGTGACCTCTCCCAGCTGGCACCCATCCTCCCCGCAGGACCAGACCCAAGCACGCCGCTCCACCCAGGGATCCAGAGCAGGAGCAGAGTACTGGATGCGCTTTACATCCCAGGGGCTGCCCAGACCCGAAGAGCGTGGCCATGCCCTGGTGCCAGCCCCCAGCGGGCTTGGCAGGGACGGGCAGCCAGGCAGGGGCAGGCAAGGAGAGGCCAGGGGCTGGCTGGCTGGACCCCCGGCCCCCCCGGGCGGGAGCGGGGCCGCAGAGCAGCTGCGCTGCCCGCCTGCCACCTAGTGGTCCCCGCGCTGGGACACCCCGCCCCCCCCGGGACCGGGGTAAGGCCCTTCCTCTCCCACCCCCCCGGCGCCCTCCCCCCGCGCTGCTGCGGGGTGCCATGTACGAGCCAGGGGGTTCACCTGCCCCCGGCCGGCTCTCCTCTGTCCTCTGGTGCCTCCCGGGCAGGCATGGTCCCATGGCGTGGGGCTGGGATGCCAACGGTCCGTTCCCCTTTGCTGCAAGGGGCATCAAAGCCTCCCTCCGTGTTGGTCAAGGAGAGTTGATCAAGGGCTGTTTGGGGCCAGAAGGAAACAGTGGGGAAGTGGTGAGGAGCTGCACAGGCCCCAGAGAGAAACAGCCCCGCTCACGACCTAGGATGGAGCCCAAGCTGAGGATCTGCGCTGGAGGATTTCCTACCAGAGTCCACGCAACAGAGAAACTCACTGTCCCAGGGCACCAACGGAGCCGGCAGAGCCGAACAGTACATAGTGCTTCTCAGGGACAACAGCCAGTGTCACAAAGAAGGGCTGGAACAGGCATCCACCCACGGGCCAGGGATCCAAGATGGGATGCAGGGCAACCACCAGAGAAACATTTAAGGACAGGACCAGCCCCCAGGCATGAGAAGTGATACTTGACAGAAGCGCAGAAAGGATTAAACCCCCTCCAGGTACCCGGACACGGAGGGGGATACAACTTCTCAGCAAAGGTCAGGGCTCAAACCTGCCTCACACCCTGCAGGCACTGGTGTTTCACCCCTCCACAGAGCACTGCTGGGCTGAGAGCAGGACACAAGCGAGGACCTTGCTGTGACAGTGCCCAGCACCAGGGCCAATGTGACCCAAACCAGGGAGGTGTTGCTAATGGCTAGGTTACCTTTGGGAGCACACGTGAAGCTAGGTCCCTGCCCCGTACAGCTGCCTGCAACTCTGCCCCTTCCCTCAGTAGCCTGGATGCAGCACTGAGCTGGCTGACAGGGCACAAGCATGCAGAGCCCACAAGGAGGAGAGAGGAGCCACCAAGTCCCTCCTGGGAGCTTCACAGCATCACCAAGGGAAGCAAGTGTCAGGAACTGGACATGGAGGAGCATGTCCCACTGAAGTGTGCATGGGAGGAACCCGCCAGCCAGCAGTGACCCCCCTCCAGCCCTGATGCCTGAGAGACCTTTATTCAGTGTAAAAAGAGTTCTTTACAAAGCAGAGTGACCCAGAACCTCCCCCCACATCAGACAGGCTGTGAGCTCCCACCCCACCATAACTGCAGTTGAGGACTGCCTGGGCCCCAGTTTCACAAGTCCAAGTGCATAGAAACCAACAAATTGTGAGTAAAGGAAAGCAAATGCACTAGAATCAGTGAAACTGCCTGTCCCACCACTGGCTTTAAGTTCACCTGCTGGGGAAGGGGCCAGGACTGGATATTTCAGAGCCAGGGAGAGGGGGTGCACAGAGCAGAGGTCCAGGACAGCAAAAAGGCACAGGGCAAGGATCACCTCCTCCATCCCCGACTCCCAGAACAGGGATGGGGGAGAGGGGATATACCAGCAGCATCCATCCAGTTTTGGGATCAACCTCCCAGGGCTGTGGGAAAGGAGACACCCCAGTGCTGGGAGCAGCCCCTGCTCCCCAAAAAGTTACACCAGGAAAAAATATAAAAATAAAAACAAAGCAGCAAATGTTGAGGTCCTGGCAAGAGGTGTCCGAGGTAAAAGCCATCCGGGAGAGAAGTCCCAGCGAGTACCTGGAAGAAGAACCAAACTGAGACCAGCAGCCTCCTGCAGCAGGGCAGGTTGCACCCACGCTTGCCACACTGGCGTCACAGCCACCCAGATGCTTCCACCAAGGCTTCCTGGCCCCTCACCTTGCCTGGAGCTAAGTTACTGCTTCCTCCTCTACTTCTTGGCTGGCATGATAGGAGCAAGTTCCTCCTCCTCCTCCTCCTCCTCAGACAAGTCGTCATCCTCCTCAAAGGAAGCATCTTCCCTGTGCACTGGGACACACATATACCACTGTTACTTACCAACATATGTCTTTGGCAAATACCACTGACCCCCTAGACACCCCAAGAGCAGAGCAGCCCAAGCACTGGAGAAGTTTAAACAGCTTGTGGGCAATAAGCTGTATCCCGGCTGGAGGGAGGTCTCAGAGGGGAATGGCAACAGCCAGCCATAGGAAAAGGGGACAGTGTGGGTCATCCCGACCCTTTTTCCCCATGCAAGGCTTTACGGCAGGGAAGGAATCCCTGCACAGAGATGGCCCCTGGGGAACCAGCACAAAGGAGGCACTGAGCACACGCGCTGGGCAGCACCAAGCACATCTCCCAGGGGCTCCCCGGCCAGTGTTCACACTGGAGGGAGCCCCTCCATACCCCTCACTCCTCCCAAGCCTTTCCCCACACACGAGTCCTTACCTATCTGGTGCCAGCCAGTGAGGTGTACTGGGCCAGAGCCCGCTGCCAGGCGAAAGGTCACCGGAGGCTGGAGCTTGAAGTTGTCCAGACTCAGCTGCAAACAGACAGAGATGGAGCTGAGTTACGGGCAGAGGCAAAAAGCAGAATGTCCTATAGTCCCCAGTATGGCACCTGGCCCAGTTAAACATGTCCTTCTGGGGGCATCTGCAGCCAGGCCAAGGCTACCCAGGGCATTTCCCCACGAGCTGCAGACCAGCTTATGGTCAGGATCCTAGGGGAAATGTCCACAAACATCCAGAGATGTCCAGTTCCCTGCAGCTAACCCCACCTGAGTCTTCAAAACAACCTCTTACCAAGGGCTGGCATGACAACTTCAGATTCGCCATGGGCACAGCAATCTCCTGGTTCTCGTGGTTTCGGCCGACAACCTCCACCACATTGCACTCATCCTTGGCACCATCCGTGAGGCAGACCTGGGTGGGAGCAGAGATCATGAACTCCTGCTCTCCCATGGGACACAGCAGGGACAGCTGCAGCTCTCCGTGGAACAAGCAACCCACAGCAATACTACCAGTCCAGCTGCCATGCAAGGTGTGAGGATGCTGCTCCACAAAGCAGGGAGAACACGGAGCACCCCCTGCAGCAACTGCCCCCTTAGTGCCTGCAAAGGAGCTCTGTGTCTTTCCCAGCTGGGACACCTGCAACCGCCTCAAGAGATGGCACCTGGACTGGATTTTCTGCTGATCTGATCCGATCCATGCTGGCAGGTCCTGTACTCCCAGGACAGAAAGTGACTCCCAGGGAGAGCCAGGAATTGAAGCCCTGCACCTACCTGGGCTTGGAAGGCAACAAGCCAGAGACCCAGCTGGTGAGAAGGGCATGTTCTAGTGGGAAGCTCCAGCAAGGTGAAATACAAGGAAAAAATACCTTCTTTCACCGCATATCTGGAGTAGTCCTCTGCTGAGCAGCCTCCTGCCACCACTGGCTTTGCTCAAGCATCTCCGTGCAATGGATAAACATGACAGCCCCGTGCCCTGCCCTGAGAGCAGCCAGTGCCGAGACCTCGGCCAAGGAAGTCCCCTGGTCCAGCCCGGCCAGGGAAGGGGGAACGAGCATGTGAAGCAGGGGTGAGGCTGTGGGCCACTATGGAAGAGGACAAGCACAGTTAATTCTCATTTCTCTTACCACAGACAGGGCCAAAATGTGGTCGGAATCATCTTCCTTGTCCACCTGAAACGTGTAGGATTTGGTATTGGCAGTCAGCTCGCAGCCTGGAAAGAGGAGATGAGAAAGCTGCAGCAGCCATTACACAGCCCCAAGCACCATGGGCAAAGGGTTCCCAGGGCGAGTCCCAGCTGGGCACACACATGGCATCCCTAAATCACTTTATTTCCTCATGCTCAGGAGCAGCCTCAGGCCCTGGGCTCCACGATAAAGTGTCCCCAAGAACTATGTACCTGGCTCAGCATCACACAGGGACAAAAACCTGATGTCCCCAAACCAGGCTGCCGTGAAGCAGCACCCAGGGGCACCCAAGGCCCCTGAGTGTAGCCAGGGCAAGGCTCAGCCCCTCCAGAGAGCAGCAGAGCCAAGGTGCACTGCTGCGGACAACAGGAGAGGGAGCAGACAGAAAGGCCGCTCTGCTCTCCCCAGCGTCAGTGAAACATTTGCTCTGGTGAGAACATGGAGGCAAAGACACAGAGCATGAGACCTGAGTGATGAGGGACAATGTGAAGGGAGGATACTGGGCCAGGCTGCAGGGGGCTGGAGTCCCTCAAGACAAGTCTGGAGACAGATTTTATTACATACTTCTCCAAACAGCTGCAAAAACAAGGGAGATGCAAAATTACATCCTCAGCGCTTAGGATCAGGATTCAGCCAACCATGGGGAGGGAGGAAAGGCAGAGCGCCCTGGCTGTGTTTGCTTATTGCAGGATGATTCACCAATGTGAAGCAGATCGGAAAAACAGACCCGAGCCCTGCATACCAGACCTGGCATAACCGAGAGAGAGGACTTAGCCTCAGCAAACACAGCCCAGGGCAGGAGCTCCTCCTAACCGCGCTTATGCATTCAGCTCACCGGGGCAAGGACCGAAATCCAGGTGCATAAAAGGCCTGGGGGGCTGCTGCTCCACTCCCCTTTTCGACACAAGCGTTTGCTGAGCCGCGGTGGTTGAGGCGCTGTGGGCCCGGAGCAGCCCCGGACACGCGTGCGCACGCCTGCTTGCACACACGTTTATGAGCAGCGCAGGGCCACGTGTTGCGGGGGTTTAACAGCCCCAGCCGAAACCCCTCCCAGGGAGGAGGNCCCGCCAAGGGCACCCACGAAACGCTGACGTGAGAGCGCGGGGGATTAACCGGAGGAGCGGGAGAGGCCGGCCAGCGCCGGGGCTGCAGCCTGCGCCGGCGTGGAGCTGTCGCCTCTTCGGCCCCCTCCCCCCCCTCCCCCATTAGTCCCAGCCCCTCCCGGTCTCCTGCACCCACAAGAACCCCAAGACTCCACGCGGGTCCCCCCAA
>VYZV01035297.1:130832-154452 GCA_013401275.1 Pandion haliaetus | reverse complement strand
GGTCCGACTCTTTGGAGCCGGGGGAGCTTCTAGCAGCTTCTTACAGGAGCCACCTCTGCAGCCCACTCCCCCACTACCAAAGAAAAACCATGCCACACAAATCCATAACATTTGTTCAGAAATTAAGAAGGAAATCAGGAACAACTACAGTGCATATACTCTTTGTTAAGTAATTAAGGAACCTTAGCATGGTTAAGTCTTTTTAATGAGGGAAGAAATCTTAACTATGCTAAGACACTATAAACGCTTAAGTCTCCTTAGGAGTTTAGAGTAGCCCCGCCATGCCAGGACACTGTAAGAGCTTAAAGAAATTTTAATTGGTTAATAAGCCATAAATTCTTAACCAATCTTATAGTTAAGTGCTATAATCCCAAATGCTTGATTCTTTTATCCAGTCAAAACAATCAATGAGGTCAAAACTGTAAGCCTCTGAAGTTCAGTATAATTTTCCTTTGTATCAGTGGGCCAAAGTCTGCAACCAAAGCCTACAATCCATGCTCAAGCAAATCTTCAGTAGTCAGCGAGCTTGGCCTGCTCTGAATTAATATCTCTTTGCCACTTGGATGAATTTGAACAAAGAGCTCAGTCCTAAATACTGGTTACCTGAAATGTTACCCGAATCCTGCCCCAAGCCTTCTGTGGTACTCACTAGATGTATTTACTTAAGATGGAGCAAAAAATCTACAGTCAAGCACTGAGTTGCCTGCCAGCCTCTTAGTTCCCAAGCCAGTGCCTAACTAGTCACATGTCCTGTGACCAAGGAAGTCTACCAGGAAGATTAAAAAGATGTATCAGTTGTATGGTTGAAATTCAATTTTATTTATAAAAAGATTATCTTGTTGGGAAAACAAGAAATTATAGTACTTCCTAAGAAAAATGCAGCAAGCAGTTAGTGATCACTTTCAAAATGACTGCTCCAGATAATGTTAGTGAGCTGCATATCAAAAGGCCAAGGTAAAGTTCCTACGCCAACTACAATATAAAACCATGCATTTATAATCAATCTGTATTCATCTCCATTACACCCCCTGGTATGCTACTGGTAAAATACACTTATTTAAAATTTTAGGTGTAGCCCAATACCTAATTTTTTTTAATGGTTGGCTGACATGGGTTTTTTTCTGATAGTAGTTGATACTAGTAAAAGTAATTTACTGACCCTTCCTGGTTAAATACCATCAGGACAAAAACTCGGTTGAACATCATTTAACAGGGCAGTCACTATAAACAGAAACCTTTGACTGTGAAGTCAGTAAGCCAAAGGGAATGTGAGGATTAAGGCAGTGTTCCAGGAAAGTTTATAGGATTAAATTAGCCAGATTAATTTAAAATATTATGTCACAGGGATATAGCTGAGAAAATACACATTTATTAGAGAGCAGTGACTTTCTTGCAATTTTAGTAATTATTTCAGGAGGGAGGGAGCTTTTAAAATCACCTAATAAATTTGGACATACTGATCCTGTACACTGCTGCTTTTAAGTCTTACAGATAGGAAAAGATCCCCCCCAATATTTCATTAGTGGCAATGCTATGTTTACGTGTTTCCTGACTTCTTGCAGAAAACTTGTTTATGACCAATAGAGATCCCTATTAATAGGTAGTAAATTTTGGCCACTACTCATGGACTGGAATCCTACTGGCTACTTGATATAGAAGGACTCTATATACCAAGGCCCTATATATTTGTAGAATGGAACAATCTCTCAGAATGACTATGGCTATATTGCCAGTGAAAGGTTAAACTGCATTTTTGCAGCTTTGAAATGAATCAGAGGACATTACTGAAGAGCAGTTATGCTTCTTGTGAACCACTAAATGAGGTTTGAAGGGTTTTTTGTTTGCTATGGAATCACCTTAAGCAGTAGCAGCTCATAGCTGGATGCGTAACGCCTGGTTCAGATGCTTGGTGTGGCATAAAGCAGGGGAACAAACAAACGATGGGTGAAAAAACAGGAGGTACCACACGGTTTCTGTGGTACTGAAAGAAGGTGCAGCAGACAATTTTAAGGCCTTACAAGAGAAAAAAACCAAAAAGGATGAAAGAAAACCTTGTAACATTAGCCCTGTTTAAGGCAATTCTCAGCTAGAGAGTTGCAAGAAACACAAACAAGGGAACAGAAGAGTGTCCAGAGAAAGGAATCTGTTTCTAGAGCCACATCAAAGACTTGCAATGAAGGAGGAAGACAAGGAGGCTGGTAAACAAAGATTTAACATCCTTGTTGAGATATTATTGTAGTATGCATGTTTTAGACTTACTGAAGTGGCTCCACACGGCCTCAGAGTTCTCTAGTGTTACCAACTATACATACTGGAAAGTGCCAGTCAGTCTTCAAAATATGATGACATAAAAATAATTAGATTTGTAAAAATAAATATGTGCTTTTTTTAATTACAATCTGTATGTTCAGAAACAAGACAAAATCAGGTTCAACTTTTTTCTCTACAACCACTAGAGAAATAGAGAAAAACTAGAAATAATAATTAAAAATATGTATTGTTTAAAGAAATGACATTTTTGTCTTCTATCACACAAGTTTAAGGGCTGGGACAAATATGCCACATCCATGCCTATGAGCTAATCTGCCGAGCTACTTCCTGTATCAGTCAGTTTTACTGGAACAAACTGTAATTATGCCCTTCATTTCAATGTTTGCTGTTGCCTGAGTGTAAATCAGCTTAAGAGCGCAATTGCCATATCTGACAAATCACTACTGCTCAAACAAGACCAGTCCCAGGCCTACCTGAGGCAAGAGAAGAATCATTACTACTCTTTATTATACTCATAGTTCATACTAGAATATTGTTTTTTTTCATCTAGCAACTTACAATTCCTAAAAGCTATTGAAATCTGAAAGCATTGCAAGTTATAAAATACCTGCTTATTACAAGTTTCCTGGATTTCAAGCAAAAACATTTAGATATTTTAAAATTGCAAAGCAAATGCTATGTTAAACAGAATAAATATATTTGAAAAAAATGTTATTTGCATACAGGCTAATTTTTCTAAATAGAAAAAATAAGCACCTTTGCAAGCTATCTGTAGATACTTTTGAAGGGCCATTTATGCTTTTTAGGTATGAGAATAGACTTATTTTTCCATCCTTTATTTTTGCTATAATCAGATTAAGCTGTTTCTAAAACTGAAGTTATTGAAGTTATATGTATTATATAGGTACGTGTCACACACAGACACATAGATATACATTTTTCAAGCTTCTCTTGGCTGGCGTGAGGAAAAGGACGGAGGATAGACCAGCAAAATGATTGTAGTGAGAAATGATCTGAGCTGTCAGCTACTCGGGCAACCCTCCTAGCAAATCCAAGAAGGTTTCTGCTTAGCCTTATTCCAGCCTATTTGGTTTGAGCATGGCTCAGATTCCTTTTAGCTAATTCTTTCTAGACAATTTTGCTGTGCTATGGTTTAGCCGCATGCTTGCTTTTCCAAGGCTGGATTAATCCAGGCCACTCAGGGAAATTTTTTTTTTTGTGTGTGTGTGTGTGCACCTCATATCATCAATTTTAAGTCACAGTTCTGACTACCTTTCTTTCCGTATGCTTATTGCCACTACAGAGCCTAGGGCTATTGGTCTTTTGGACATTTAGCAATTGCACCTATTACAGTGTTTGTCCTACAGTTTAGGGGAAAAGATAATGGACATGAATCCTTTCCTTTCCTTCTATGTTATTGTACCAAAGGAATAGCATCTCCCACATATACCACATACAGTATTTGCATACCAAACACTGATGTGTTTGGATATTTGTATTTAATAAAAATGGTTGTGGCCTGATATTTACTCAATGGGTGTTGATGCCAAATTAGTTGTTTCACAGTAAGAGCTACTCAACAGGTGCCAAGGTTGAAACTAGTGAGGGTCTGTGAATGCTATTTTGTTAAAATAAATTGGTAACTCTCTGCATTTAACAATTTCCAATTAAACATCAGAGAGTGGCTGTTACAAGAAATCCCCTATGCATTTGTTTTCTGTTTGCACTTGGTAGGTCTCATTTAGGTCATTATTGTTGCCTGTGTTCAGTAACAGGGACAAATAAAGAGCTTCTTTCTTTTCAAAAAGGTCACTGGTTGTGTTTCTACTTCTGATACAAAAATTTGTACTGTGAATTCTTGATCCGTTTCATTATTTTGACAGCTTTCATACTGCCTGACAGCTATTTATAAAATAAAGGTAAGGATTTTTTTCATGGCGTGGTGACTTTTCCCAGCTATTTGCTAGTTATCTAATGCCATGAGGAAAATAATTAATGAATAGCCTAGAGATCTAATGAATTTGAATGCATACTTACATTCTAATGAAGTCCGTAGGTCTGTCTTGGGCACACAGTTGAGTACTTGGCTGTGTGTCTAAGTAAAAGAAAATCCACAATAAAAAACTTAAATATATTTACAATACACATTTTCAGAAGTAATCTCTGGAAAGATGAATGTATTTTTCCAGGGATATTGTCTTTACTTAATGGTTGTATTTAATTCTGAACTTACCTGCTTGTGACATACTAGAGAACCACCAACATGCCTTCTTCTCTACCTCATTCTATGTATGCGCGGAAAAGGAGTAATCTGTTGACAGACAAACATATATAATGAGGTTTGCAATGCTTTTCTACCAGCAGGAATGTTTTATAGCTTCTGTAACATCACAGCAATGCTAGCCCATTGTATTTTTTTCTAGCAGACTTATGTTAAAGAAACAAACTTCCATTTGTGCAATTTGCACAAGCAAAAGGCAAATGGAGCTATTCTAAAATCTTGTGCTGGTGTTAAATGAGCAGTATTGCTCCTGTTCCAAGAGTGCTATAGGAAATAAATCATAGTGGTACAGTGCAGTACACTGCTGTGTCCACAGGGATGTGCCCCCTTTGCTTTCTGTCACCAGCCAGCTGCCTTTAGATGGTCAACATGTAGACAAATATGGTTGAAAAAAAACGAAAAGGAATGATCTTTATTTATATGCAATGCTGTCTGGACTCTAACCCACTTCTCTGCCTCAACCTGTTGTTGGTCTGCCCCACCTTGCCTTTCTTCTGTGGCTTGCAGCTGAGGGGCAAGGTAGAGCATAGCCCTATATGACCCTCAGAAAGCTGTTTTGCTCCTGCATCAAGTAATCAGATCTGTAACTGCATCAGAAATGGTTCAGACCGTAGATAACAAGGCCCTCTTTTCTCCTCAGCAATGCCTTCCATGTCCATCAAAGGTCAGTGCTCCTACATGCCTGCCTGGGTCCTGCTCGCCCTCCTTAGAAGGCAAGTTGCCTGAAGCTGCTAGCATGTGTCTTTCTATGCTATCTCTTTGGGCAGACAGCCCTCAGGCTTGGTGGAGGCTGACCTAGAAAGACTATAGTTGCCCTTCTTTGGTGAGGATTTCTATTTCTGGGCCATTGTCGTGTTAAGCTCATGCCCCATCTGTGATACAGTGTGAGCTCTCCAGCAGCACCTGGAAGACCAGCATTGTGGGCATGGACTCAAGCGTCCACGCTGCTGGAAGACAAGTGTAGGATCTCAGAAATATCCCATAAACCAAAGTGGCCATTAAGAATCCATGTTAATTAAAGATCAGCTACGCTGCAAATCCCTGATAGGTGTCTGTTGTACATTATTTATTCATTCTGCTCCGTAAGTGCCATGAATAGCACGACCAACCAGTTAATTCATATAACAGCGCTTACATAATCTGCTTTGCAAATACAGCCAGGCAGAGACAATATCATTCCTGGAGCTAGAGTATTTCAGGAATGATGTCAGCCAGTTCTATTTATATATTACCCAGCAAAACTATTTTCTCAAAGTACAGTGACAAGCAATGAGATACACCAACACACACAAGCCTGTGAGATGGACAGATCTGCTCATTAGGTCCCCAACCCTTAAACTGATGAAAGAGGTTTAGATTACCTTGCTTAAGTTGCATCTTTATCTTGATTTTCAATATCAAGAACATTTGGAAACTACACAAACCATAATCCAGATTATTATGGAACAGAGTGGCTAATCTTAATTCCTTGAATAAGACTCATTTATTTATTATCAATATTGAAGGAGTTGGGGTAAGGGAAAACTGTGTCTGGAAAGGAAGAAATTGCACACATCAGGACTTCAGGTGTATCACATCACACTGATTTTAACCTAAAGAAGAATTTTATATCAGGAAAATCCAAAATCCAGTAATAGAACCCTAGTGGCATCTCTGTTTAGCTAAATAACCAACATTTTTCACATCTAGCAGTCCAGGACCATTCAACTGACTTTACATGGATGTATATGAGTATGGCCTTACATTCTTCTTCATGAGTTTCCAATATGAATGTGAAGCTGGAGACAAATGGGAGTGTCACCTCCAGTCAGGACTGCAATAAACTAAAAAAAACCCCTTTTTTGTAAGTGAGGTTGGCATGAATGTGGCAAGTCATCAGACCCTTATAGTCTTTTCAACTGCACCAGAAGTGTGGAAAACAATCCGTTTAAGACAATATCCCAAACAAAGACTTTGTGGTGATGTGGGGGTTAATTACAAACAACAGAGGTTCATTATACATTCCAGAACGTTGTGTTCTCACACAAAAGGCGCTCTCACTTGTTAAATGTCTAGCCTAGACTATCAGAAATTGCATTACACTTGCTGCCCCTCCCCTTATTCCCGGACTTTCTTACCCTGGCCTTTTTTTTTTTTCTTCCTCCCATCTCTATTGAAAGATAGTAATTAAACACTAAAGCCTCTCAGTTTCTGCAGCACTGCAGGGGAACTCCTCCCTGTAATAAGCTCCAATTACTGGCTGCGACTGCAGCTGATGAAGGATTATCCTCTCACTCAGCTACAGCAAGCTCTAGAGTATAATCTTCAATTAGTTCAATTCATGTAGCACACTGGCAGGCAGGCCACTACGTTTCCCACGACTTACACAAACAGCCTTTCTTTGACACCCCCCAACTCCGCACAGATGGTCCCAGGACTGTCTGTTGCAAAGTTCAGTGCATCTGGCCCCTAAACCCACCTAATGCAGGCAGCAAAACAAAGGCCGGGACTCAAGTGCTCTACAGTACCTATTTGTTTCAGTAACAGCAGGCTTTTTTTTTTTTTTAAATAAAAGAAAGAGAAATTATTCAAGGAGTCAGAAAACAGGTGGATAAACAAAAAACAACCAACAAATCTTCTGGACCAATGCTATAAATGACTTCTAGTCATTTTTACCTCTGTTTAAATTTTTAAAAATCCAATCTTATACTAATATGAATGCTATGTCTGCAACAGGCAAAAGCTAAGGAGGACGAAATTAAAACTACAAGTCTATTTTTAGCTCTTTCCCTTTGTGCTTAGGTATTGCAGATATCTTCAAGAAATAGTTGATTTTTTTTTTTTTGCAGCATGTCTGTTCAGTACTTGGAACAAAGGTTGTTGTGAACTCAGATTTACTCTGGGCTCTGACTTCTGCTTTCTGACATTTTGTATGGTCTATGTATCAACTTTCTTTAATTGCTGACTTCAAAAAGAAACAGTGTTAAATATTTAAAGAAAATATTTAAAAGCAGGTGAAGTTTAATTAGTTGTCGGTCTGCCTTTATGGTTTTAATACTGAAGATTTTGCCGTATGACAGCTAAAAATAATAATTAAACAGACTAAAATAGATTAGTTCCACTAACATCATCGGCTCGTACACTGAATAATTCTGTTGCCACTGCCTTCGCTTCAGGGGAGCTGCCAGGACCATAGGGAAGGCTGTACCTAAAGGCACACTGCTCCTAACACCTGCTTTTATGGCCTTGTATTTACATCTGATGCAATTTCCACTGCTGCCTCCATGTGGCTGCCTAAACAGAAAGAGAAAGGGATTTTTTTCCAAAATGGGGGCTTGTCTTCACCTGGAAAGAGGTTGTATAATCTTGCAGGATGAATTACAGCAGATAGTCAGCCATACTGTGAAAAAAACAACACCGCAATGGTAACTGCATTGGTACTGCTTTCCCATATAGACTGGATGCAGAGGCCTCCATTTCCAAGCCTATAGGTCAAAGAAATTTAGCAATATAAAGATAGTCTTTAAAAAAATCCACCCTACTATAGTAACAAACATCAAGTGTGCATTTTTAATATGATTCCTTGTCTCAGGGCCTCTATTTCCAGGATCCTAAGAGACAGCATCTTACTCCATACCGCATCCCACTGAGCAGAGGAACAGGATGTCCTTGCGTAGGGACCTGGCTCAAAAGCATCCAAGTGTCACAGACCACAGCAGGACACAGCGTAAGCTGACTGCATCCAAGTACCTGCACTGCTAGGACAGCTGCAGTACAGTTACATAGAGCAGGACTAAGCTTATGAACACTTGATTTTTTTTTTTTTTTTTGAACCAGAGCACAGTAACTTCTTTTCCAACATACCAGATTTTATGCTTTTATGTACTTAAGATATATGGGCTCTTATATGTCCTCAGACCTGGAAAAGCACTTGTATGTCTGAAAGTATATCTGTTGGGTTTTTTTCAACTACATTGATTGGCATTTAATAAAAGAGATTATTTTATTTGTAAAGCTTGCCTCAGTCACATCCTTATACTATCATTTATATCATCCCAAGGAGAATATCACTATATACACTTCAATCCTGAAATAACCTAAACCAGACAGAGAAGAACCCCATATTTGTTTTAGCTGGGCTGTTTGTTTCAGACAGTGTGGCAAGAAAGCCAAAAGTAAAGTGTAGGTCCCAGTTTGTGAAATGCCAAATACCTCACAAAACTTTTAAGTAAATGCTCTCTAGCCATTCTTCACTCTTCCACTGCTCTAACTCTTCAAGTTACACAGTGATGCAGGTGTTTTCATAGGGAATAAAAAAAAAAAAAAAAATCAGCTGTTGCCCTAAGGAACATTTAGTTTATAATGGTGTTTTTCAGGATAGAAATTATATTTGCAGTAATTCAGGCTTTTAGAGTTCAAATACCCTAGGTTAGTATTGTGTAAACACATGCACAACTTCCAGACAGAGGCAGAATAATAAAGAGGATCTGAAAGGGAATACCCTTCCTATTTCCTACAGACCCAGGAGTAGAAGGAATCCAAGGCTGCCATTATGTAAACCAGCAAATGTAAAAGAAAAATATTCCATAATTTTAACTTTCCTTTCTGCTGGGAACTCATAGAAAAAAACCACAGTGAACAATGGACTACCCTCACTTGTCATGTGGACAGTTTTCAAGTTCAAGGCCTTACGTGCATGTTTATATGCCACATCTGGATGTTGAAATGGGCACTTAGTGTTATTAAAATCAGAAGACTGTCTTCAGTGCTGCTATAAATACCCAACTGTAGGATTTGATAATATTAAAGTGTCATGTTTAAAACTGTATTTATCATGAGCCCCAATTTAAAAGCATGGAAGGTTTGTTTATTTTATAACTCAGTTGACTGACAGTGACCTCAGCCTGAGCTCACGCCAAGCTTACAAACCTCGTATCTAACCAGGTGAATTCCTGCTCTCACTACTTGAGCAGTTTAAGTTTAAAGGTAAAATTGTCTGATGAAGCAAAGATGCACCTGGGAGAAAAGGACTTTGCGTCTGAGCTTTCCTGACTTCGGTTGTCCTCTTTTGCCTTCTCCTTTCATAACTTCTCTCACATTGAACAACGCATTTGGCTCACTACCTAGCCAAGTACAAAATGAGCTCATGCTCTCCATCCACTGGGCGTTTTAGTTACAGGGAATCACACAGAGACATTTACTAATAGAGAAAATTTTCCCCCTGCTGTGACCTCTGAATTTTGAGGAAATAGAAAACTAAAGAAAATTAGCGGGAAGAGTCAAGTGAGCACCTAATCACTGATCCTTGTCAGCTATAGCCAGGTGCAGGCAGCAGGTCACGATGCTCGTGCAATGCGAGTATTGCTTCTTCTGCATCATGAAAGGAATCGCAGGTATTATACCTCCATTCTCCACTCAGTTAGGAAGAAAAAGTAAATAAGGCAGGCAAAAATTATCAGGCCATAAGGATTTTAAAAATTGTGAAGCACTGAACAGATAAACAGACTCTATATAGCATGCACAAAACACTGAGGGATATATCATAGAATATATCAAGTTGGAAGAGACCCGTAAGGATCATCACGTCCAACATCCTGAGAACATAACCTCAGGCCTGAAAAAAGTTTTCAGAATTGGATACGTGGCATTTGTAAAAGACAAAAATCAGAGTATATTCACATGAAAAGAACATGACACCAGTAATTGCTGGGGACCCTTTTTTTTAATTGACAATTTTCTTTGCTTAACTAGAGTATAAGAAGAAAGCAGTACAAATGTAAGCAATTGTGGTATTACCTTGATTGAGGTATTGCATCTTGGATTAATTTTACTAACTGATCTCCTACCTTGGAACCCTGCCATTAACTGGTTATTCTTGAATGACACTCTAATCTAGTTTAAATTTCTAGTTTAGGCTCTAGACCATATCAAGTGCCATTTTCAACTGATAAATCAATGCATAGATCTTTTTATATGTCTAAACATATATTTACGTGTGTGTATATATATACCTGCAACCAAGCTAAGAGCAAGCTCTATTGATAGTCTGTGGCTACTGCCTATGCACTAAAACATGTGGTACTGGGAATGAACAGGAGGAATTGGAAGTCTCTGTGCCATTGCAGGGCTACAGTCTCACTGGGATCACAAAGACATGGTGGGGTAGCTCGAGCAGGAGTGTGGCAATGGCCGGATACAGGCTCTTTAGGAAGGACAGGCCGGGAAGCTGAGGTGGGAGAGTTGCTCAGTGTATGAGAAAGCAGCAGGAATGCCTGGAGCTCTGCCTGGGACAGACTGTGAGCCAGCTGAGAGCTTAGGGGTCAAGATTAGAAGGCAGAATAATATAGGAGATGTGGTGGTGGGTGTTTGCTGGGGTCTGCCTGGTCAAGAAGCAGCCATTTTCAGACTACTGGAAGGAGGAGCCTCACATTCACATGCCCTGGTCCTTATGAGGAGCTTGAACCTCCCCAGTATCTGCTGGAAGGCAACACAGCAGGACACAAGCAACCCAGAAGGTTTCTGGAGTACAGACAACAGCTCCCTGGTACAGGGCACTGAGGACCCAACACAGAGAAGTGCTCTGCTGGACCTGGTCCTTACTGACAAGGAGGATCAGGTCAGGAAAGAGAAGGTTTGAGGCAGTGAGCAGTGAAGTGTTTGTTTATTTAAAGCACAAACCAGCAAAGAACAGCAAGTTTCAGGGATCCAATCACCTGCTTAAAGTTAGGTGCATGCTTAAAAGCTTTCCTGGAACAGGGCCATTATTGGCCATTAATATATACACTGGGAGAAAACATGTCAAATAGGTTATAATGCATCTAAAGAGCAAACTGTGTCTTGAACACTGCACTTATACGTTATTGTGCTCTGACTTGGTGAAGCATGCATAATTACAGTGTTTGCTTTAAACAATGTGCTATGTTTCATATAAATACCATAAATAGGAGGCAAGTTGAACAAAGAATTATGTCATACCTTTCAATTGAGAGCAGGAGGATTTAAGTATAAAAATCTCTTTGGATAACACCAGTCATGTTCCTTTATAAACTGCTGAGTCCTTAAAGGACAGCTGCCTCTCTAGCCCCCTAGGAAATATAAATAAAGCATGGTGTGTTATTACTGAAAATATTTGTAAGACATTAACAAAGTTTGCAACCAGCATTATTAACTGCACAGTAACAGGGGGTTTATTCATCAGGATGCACATGTAATTTATTCCATGTAAAAATCATTATCACAAATATCAAACATGCTGTGGATAATAAATGACAGGGCAGTAATAAAACAAAAAGAGCTTTGTTTCAGGACACAAAAGCAAGTTGACCCTTTTGATTTATTTGTTTTTCTAAAGGAAGGAAATGCTCATTTAGCAGATTAAAGATGAAATAGGGAAGTTGAATGACAAAAATCTTGATGAAGACAGTACTTGTTAGAACTGTATGGAAAGATAACAAGTGATTATAACAGAAAATCTGAACAGTCCAATAAAACACAAGTATGATCAAAGCTGTGAAAAAAGCAATTAAGCTGTTTTGACATTTGACTGATGTGTTGAATGTGCATGTGGATTTGAGGCACTTAAACTATGTTCACGAACAATTCTGTTTAGGGAGCACCTAGTAGATAACTTTTTTTCGTCTTGCCATATAAAGCAAAATGGAAACTATTTCAAGAAATACAGTGTCACTGGATTAATCAGATTTATTTTGCTATGCTTTCTTAGAATACATGCACTTTATATTCCTATAGGAATGACACCTTAGAGTTACTGAATAGTTGGAAGATTTATTGTAACATAGAGTGGAAAAGTAGCTCCAGAGCTCACGCAGTTTCCTTTTAGAGAAACTTATTTATGTAAATAACTGAGCTATTCAATATGCAAGCATATCAAGATAACTGGAAGCTTTTTTCTTTCCAGGCTACAGGGGAAAAAAAGGAAACAGTTTGTTTAGTATCTAAATCCAAAACAAGAATTGGATCTAGAAGTCTTTTTAAAGTCCAACATAATTCAATAAAATAATTTAATTCAGGTGAACATTAGATTCAATTGCATTAGACATTGGGCTGAGATGTAATGCTAAGAAGAACTGTAAGGTGGTAAAGAGGACACAGTTGTTTCTAACTGATACCACATTTTTGATGCAAATTCCTAATCGCAGAATTCAAAGGAAGCTTTTGCATTGATCTCAATGAAATCGGGGTTTCGTGCCCATCATCTGTGCTCTCAAATGCTTGAGTCTTTTTTTCTAAAGTTACTATGTGTGGTGTTTGACAGGAAATCTAAACAAATGGTAGCAAATAAGAGCAAGACACAACTTTTTCAGTGTTTCTTTGTAGTGTGCAAATATAAAGCAGGACTTCTACTGTAGACATTTACAGGGAAACTTTGGACAAAACATGCTAATCTCTAACCTTGCAAACACAGCTCTACTCAGCTGAGACCCATTACACCGAACACAGAACAGAAATACCTGTGCCACCCTAACAGGCATTAAAGAGGTAAGGTTTGAATATGAGATTCCTAAATACACTATCCTGGAGAGCTAGTGCTTTGAAACACAGGAGGATGACAAAAGTTCCCCCCTGCAAAACCCCACCAAACCATCAGCCAATAAAATCCAATGGCCCCCATTCTTGTTTGCTTGTTGTTTCTGAAGGAGTGAAAAAGTGATGGAAAAATAATATTTCCTTTGTGGAAAGCAAATAGGAAAAGGCTAGGAGAAGGCTGGTATCCTGCCTTTTCACCTACAGCAGTGCTGACTGCCTTCTGCTCTCATTGCTCCTTTGCACCTAGGAGTGGTGGAAAAAGGCAAACAAAAAGAGATAAGTATCTCTCAGGTTGGTTTTTCCTGATGCCATGCCAAAAAGAGACTGTGAAATGGAGCAGTATGGAAGCAGGTAACCTTGTTTCAAGACACTCTAGTTTTGAGTGAGGGCTTAAGGACAATGAGCTGTGAAATGGTAAGATGAACACGTTTAGTACATCCAATTTAGTTAAATGCATGCTGACAAATCTAAATCAAAAGCTTCATGATTCCAGTTAGAGACAACACTACTACAGCTGAAGTCTCAGATCTTAAGAGTGGCAACTAGAGCACACTGAAGGCAAAAGAAGAGAGGGAGGTAGGAAAAAACTAGCCACAAGGAACCACAGATGCAAAAGAATTTCTGTTCCATGCAGCCTCCGACAGACACCTAAAATACCCCATCGTAAGGCTTGGAAATGGAGTTGTAGATACAAATGTAGACTTGACAGTTTTGAAGGAAACCGCTGAATTAGCCTTAGAGAAAGCTGTCAGGGTCCCCCAGCTCGTGAAGCCTAAAACACTATGGGGCCTGTTCTGCTGTCATTTATGCCACATGCAGCTTGGCTTTGGGTGTCACGTACAGCATGAGTCACCGCGTCACTACCACTTTATGCAGAAATGAGCAAATCTCACGCTATTTCTTAGTGAGGCAGGGAGGAAGTTGCCTCCCAGAGGGGTCTTTTTTCCAAATGAACTAATTACAGCCATTCTTCCTTTGAAAAAGCTTACATTCTCCCACCCCATGCAAAACTTGTACCACACTTAACTCTGTGCGCAACTGAGAGCACTGCAAAGGGCGGCTTTACAAGACAAACTCTAAGATAATCATTTCTGTGATACATAACCCTTGGCACAGCTGGCTGCCATAACTCAGGTGAATATAAACTCTCTAGCACTTCACCCTTGCAGGGTGGAGACTTGGGTATTGCCATGTTTGCTGTCCCCCTTCCTGGCTAGTCTAGATAGGCAGTTGCCCAGTTTACTTCTCTCTCATACTCTCCCCTCAATCATTCACCCCCTGACAGCACCCCTTCACATTTTCCTCTCTCTTCAGTTTCCTACACCTCACATTTTCCTTTTTGCGCCTTGTCATGTTCTTCAGCCTGCTTCTTCCTCTTCACATCCTCCAGCATTTACGTGAGTATACAACCCTCCCCTCCAGCAGCATGTCCAAATTTATTATAACATCCCAGCTAACTTCTCAAAACACTACTTCTACTTACTGTTCCTGCCAGTATCCTAATAACTCCATGTCTACACCACCCTGCCTGCCCCCCGGCACGAGTAGCATGCTACCTCATTTTTCAACAGCAGCTCACCTGCATCCTTTTAGAAACAACACAGTCTTGCCAATCCTAGACATTAAGCAATCCTTACAGTAGCTTGAGCTACAGAGATTTTCCAGAAAACAAACAAAAAAGCCACTGTAAAATCATTTTCTATTTTTTCTGGTTTTTTGAGCCTTTGTCTTTGATTTTTCGAACTTTCTCCAAAACACAAGCATTAGAACTATTTTGCTTTGTAATTAAAAATGTAATTAATTTTTTTCAGACTATCATAATTGACATTGCCAATACTAATATGAAAAATAACCAAAAGTGTTACAACTCCATAACCTTTCAGGAATAGAAAATGCTTTTTTGTTCTGTTGGGATAGCACCCGAGTCCTGCCAACAGTGTTAGCACAAATGCTAACAACCACAGCGTTGTCACTTAGCTTTGATTTCTTGCACCATCTTTTAAATTCTGGTTAAATTGTGTCTCAAAGTTTAGAGGAACAATCCTGTGACTATGACTTCAGCTATTTTCATGATAATAAAGAGTAGTGAACATTTTGGATTATGCTACTTCAAAGGACCAAAAGTAGCAAGTTAGTCTCAAGAACTTATCGGTGGCAAGAACTGGAGAGAATACCTTAGGTGGGGATGCACAGTAATCTTGGTCATCTTTATTGCTACACTACTAAAATAATTATTCTGGCACAAATCACATGCAACCAGAAGTTATCCCACTGGGATATAGACAAATAATTCCTCCAAAGTGTGTTTACACTGCTTCCACATCCATTGCAAAGCAAATACAAGACTTTAGCTAAAGTGTTTGAAACACAAGCTAGTAAGAATTTAGCTGTGCCTCTACATTGATTTCTTTATAATTTTTTATTTCAGGTACTTTGATACTTTGAGACTTGTAGCAGTCACATAGGAAGATACTCACAACAAGGATCAAATCTATTATGTTTCACTGCCAAATACTGGCAACATGCTGAGAAATATGTAATTACATTTACTATGTGATAATCCCTTTAGATGCTGTATCTATGGTGATATCCTTTTTAATAAAGTCGCGACAAGGGAAGAAACCTATTATGTGAATGAGAAGCCTACAGGAAAATGATGAAATGCACTGCCCCAACGTTCAACCTCATGTCCTTATTATGCAGCTTATGAGGGAATAATCACACCTGGGGCTGAAGGGATTGCTGTGTGGGTATCAGCCATGGCTCACTGCTAACCTAGGTCCTGGCTCAGTTCTCTTTAAAGTGGATGACAGTAAATCTCTGCATGTCACTAAGAGCAGATCCAGGCCCCTTAAGGTCACAGAAAACAGAAATGAAAGTAAAGAGAGGTTAGATAGCACTGTTTGCTACTCATATGTGTTGGACTTGAAAGATGTGAGGAAGGGCAACAATAAAAGTGAACCAGTTGAGCTTCAAACTGAAGAGATCTGTGAAAAGTTTTGCTGAAACAATGGGATGGATCTGCTACTGCCAGAAGCAAGCACAGACGGAAACATGGAGCTGAATATATGCAGAAATACATATTACTGTTATTATAGAATCAGGTTATATTAAGAATTGGGTCATTCCAGCCCTTTTCACAGCAGGTGAAAATAGAAAGAAAACACCAGTACTGCGGCTATTACTCGGCACTTGAGTACCAGATGTATTTGCCAAGAAATCATTGAAACTTCAGAGCTGGCTTTGGTAAATAGTGCAAAGTGTGATAGAAAGTTAATTGCATAACGATTAAATTTAATGTTAATGACAGTTTGACACATAGCTGCACATTTGGGAGGGGAGAAATCAAAGTAAACTGAGCTGTGTTTTGTGGCATCAGAGAAAGGGGGTGAAATACAGAGTGCTATATCATCTATAGAGAGTGTAGGGACAAGTATTTTGGATTCAAGCTAGGGGCTTTTAAGGTAGAAGTGAGGAGAACAAGAGTCATCTGGTTATTTTAATTGACCGCAAGTTGACTATGAATTGCTGATATGATGTGGCTATGGAAAGATATATTGGGATTCATTAACATTTCCCTGAAAAAGAATAATGAAATTTATTACAAGAGCACTCATGAGACTTCACGCAGAATATCTGTATGCTGTTCTGGTCATATGAAAATGAAAAACAGAAAAACATGTTAGCAGAGGAATACAAAGTAGACTGGGAAGCAGCTTGACTTGCTTAGCCTAGGATTAAATAAGGCTCAATAGGGAGTCCGAGAGACTACAATTGCTTGAGATCAATAATAGGGGAGAAGGATCATTTAAATGAAAAACAATATCATCCCAATACAAAGTGATGTAAAATAGGAATAAAACTAGGCTCAAAATTAGAAAAAGAAAGATTCTGGATCAATCAACTTCTTGAGAGATGACGAGCAAAATCTCTCTACTTTCAAGGTGGTGAGGTGAGCTTACAACAGACCGGCTTCAGGCTTGGAGATCTTTGCTAGTCACATGTTCTTAAAAGGGGTAAACTTAAAGAAATCAGAGTTAATGAATAATAAAAAAATTCCATGGAAAACAGAATTTTAAGGACGCTACATGATGGAACCGAGACAATGTAATACACTTGCCCTTGGCTTTGGCATGTCTTAATTTTAAACCCCCTAACCACAAAACTCTGAAGTTCAGTTACATACAGTTGCATTTGTACAGTTTTGATGAAAGACAGCAATAAGCTAACTAAAAGAGTATGAAAATCACATGGGTGATAGTTTATCTGATGGACCGAATGTACAAGGTAAATTCAGACAGCAAACCACATTTTTACTAGAGTTTAATAATGTTGATTTGAAGTAAGGCTGAAATTCTTTGTAGTTTTAGTTTCATAACACTGCCCAGCTGGAATTTCCATTTCAAGTTATGATAGTACAAAGCTTTACAGTGGTATTTTAACTGTTCATTTTGGATGGTTTTCACACAGAGAAGTTTACTTGAATACCAGATATACTGTAAACATACTGAACATCTGGTAATTAAGTATAGTGCACAGTAATCTCCATAAAGCCTGTATCTGTGGTGAAATCTTTTTAATAAATAGTTGATAATGGAATGAAGCTATTAAAAGAATTGCAACACACATGATGAAGTACAGCAATTATTAATTCCATAGCATGAATAAAAGCTTTTAACTGTCCATTTTACCAAAAACCTTTAAGATGGGACTGCTCTGAAATGTGTCAGCATAGAAATATCCCATTTGCAATAGAAAAAATAGACTCCATAATTCTACTAGATAATTTTCATAACTGTCCAAATACCCAATGAATTCTGTACGGTTCTCACACTGTTCATACCCCACTTCATGACAGCATAACCTCAAAAGTCTTCTCTAATCTGGCCAGGACACCATTCACCTTACAAAATGGGAATGGAGGGTCACTTCTATTTTACCCACTTGTAAGAAATACTTCACCGTGAAGTTGCGTTATTTGGTGTGTCCATTTTCACCCTCAGCAGCAGCAGAGAAGTTTTGTGCTCTGAGCAGTGTGAGAACATGTCTGAAGAAATGTAAGCACCTACCTCTCCTTGCTTAAGATTTCTTCAGAGGACTCTGAATGCAGTGGCATTGTATAGATATGGATTCATTTATTCTATTAACAAACTGAAGATCCCATTCTTTAAGCTCAATTCACAGACACTTCACAATATCACAAACAAGTCATTATGCCATCAGCCCTTAAGTTGCATTACCTGATTGCCACCTACACTATTTCAAGAAACACCCATCAGAAGAAACAGTTAACAGAATCTTTTTGTGCATCCCCTTCTACCAACGTCTGCTTAAAGAAATAATAATCCTGACCTTTTTTTTTTAATAGCAACTTTTTTTCCCTTGCATTTATCAGTGATTCTTATTCTTAAATCAAATAATCCAAGGCTGAGTTCATCATACACCTTGAGCTACCAGGTTTGAAATGTTGCAGGTCTTCAGATTCATAGGGGCAGCCTGTTTATACTACTGGGTATTTTTCAACCTCAGCTTTTCCAATGACTATTTAAGGCCTTCTGTACTTTTTCCAGGAGTGCTGGCACATTGTTTAAATCACTGGTATGATTCATTAGCTTATTCTGTATTTTAGCCAGTTAAGTTCGTCTACCTTACACTTCTTTATATTTCCATTCATTTTTTTTCTTCAAGAAATCAATGTCAGGACAGCATATGAAGCTAGTTGACAGTTGTCAAGCAAAACGTGAATTCATGCTAGCATCAAACGTCAATACCGTAGACGCCAAACTATCCACATCCTCGGTCACAGAACTGCTTCTGTGACACATCACCTCCCTATGTACATTCTGCTCTCAGCTGCAAATAGTTCCACTGCCATTTTGTTTCATGTAGCTCTGGACAGGAGATTGAATGCAACCAGTGACAGCAATATTCTGCTATTGACGTTTATCAAGACACCCCCTCACAGTTGTTCACATCTGATATATAGGAGATCAAACAGAAGACTTATCATTCATTTCTACTGTCAAGTTCTCTACATACCCTGTCTTTGCAACGTGCCCATAATGTGTCTTCCCATGGTAATTCATACTTTGTATTCGCTCCTTCTGGCTACTAAGCCTTTGAGTCTCCTTAAGGCCTTCATGGGTGTATCTTTATGCATCTATGCCTGCCAGATATTCTCTGCATCCTCAGTTGAAGCAAGGCCTTTGGACTCACATGATTTCTCAGGCAAGGAGCTTCCTGGCACTCCAGAAGTAGGACTTGCCTGGCTCCTGGGATAGACAGGTCCTCCACAGCATCAGCAGCTTCCTTTAAAAGAGACAAGGAATGTCTCTTCCTTAGCACTACAGGAGCTATTATCCCCCAACATCACATTGTTCAAGTCCTGGAACCAACATCAGACTGCAGTTCCTGGGGGTGGTGGCAGGGTAACAAAGACTGGATACACACCTCCTGCTCATTTTGCCCAGCTCTCCTCCGCCTCACAAATAGTTTTCAGAGGGGCTATTACAACATCCCACAGAAGGCAAGGCTGTGATTCATCTCCATTCTGCATTTACCAACACAGTAAAGGAGGTAGGAAGAATCACATGCTGACACTTGCTACAGCTGTCAGCAGTGCACCTGACACATGGCAAGTTGTCTTTCTAAGCAAGTGACATCCCAGCCAGAGACCAGGGCGGGGACATTCAGATGCTTGCAGAAGTTCAGCAACATTGGTCCTCAGGTTAATTCCTAGACCTGTCTTACCCACCATGTGTGTATATAGTCCCATGTTCAAAAAAGCATTGGGACAGCACTGTTTCTGAGGAGCCTTAGAGCTTGTTTCAATCCTAGAACAATCAAGCAGCTTGAGTCTATATTTTCAATGCTGACACCTCATAGAAAAGAGCTAGAATATAGGCCAAGGTTTTTATAGCAAAACATCAAAATCAAAGCATTGGCATATTTCTCAAATATACTAAATAATGACTGCTTTTGATAAATTCAGCAGGTATTCATCAAATCTGATGTAAAACAACATGGGAGCCCAAATTTACATATCTAAGTTAAAAAATATTGGTCTTGATTATCTTTGAACCTCCTTCAGTCCTTCCGCCCCTCCAGAAGAAAACTCTTTCATGTGGTGATCCAGCCAGCTGTATAAACAAAGCACAAGTTGCTGCAAACCTTGAGTTGTTTGACAGGCAATTTATGTGGCAAAGAACGACAGAAAAGGAGGTATTTCATGAGGACTTCGAACTTCACATTGATCTGACTGCTATTGTTATGGAGCCAATGTATGGCTCTCCAGTCAGTGCAGTATATCCCTGCCCATGCTTGAGCACATGTGTCTGGCAGACCATCATGGAAGCTCACAGAAAGTGGAGCAGGTGTTAAGCTCTTAAAATGAAGAAGAATTTTAGTAGCTGCATGAGAATAGTGCAACACAAAGAGTTATTTCACCACCAGCTCCAGAGCTGTAATGGACTTTTTGGCACAAAAGAAGTCATAGAGGTTCTGTTCAGAGTTGTTTTACTACTTGGCATGCTCTTTCTCCTTTAACTTTTAGTGGCTTTTCTCCAGCAGTAAGCAGAAGAGGACAAATCTTGAAAGAAAAGAAAAACTAAACAAACTTATTAGAATATAAATGTATTCAGGGAATATCCTGAAATATTAAGAACTGTTGGTGCCAACTTCTAGCATTGATTTTTAAAGCTCAGTCATTACTCTTCTGAACAGAAGAAATGTTCTTTTTTTCTTTTTATTTTAGAGTATTCTGATGAGGAAGAGTTATCAAAATCTGCATACTCTGGAGTTGAAAGGGCTCAGATTCAGGTTTCTTACCAGAAAAATGGACACTCATTTTCTGAAAATCTGAAAAAAAAAACCCAAAACCCTAATATCTCTGTATCCACTGACACCAAATCAAGTTTCAAGTGCCTTAAAAAAAAAACAACCAAACAAAACAGAACAAAACAGGATTTGGAGTGTTGCAAGAATTGCTGAGTATGTCTGAAAAATACGTGGTTCCAAGTCCTTGAAAATCTGAATTCTTGTCCATAAAACACCTTCCTGTTCCCTTGAGGACTGCTTATGTGTACAGCACATGCAGTACTGGAAGCCTAGTAAGTGGCAAGAGAGAATCTATTTTTTTTAAATCTTTGTTTTCTATTAAAACGCTTTCCAGTGCCAGGATGATTAAGATCTGTCACTTGCACCAAATGATGCTTTTGCTGTCATACTGGATAAGAAGGTGGGGGATTTTGCTTTGTTTTGCCATTTGGGTCTTTGGTCCACAGTTTACATAATTGATATACTTGGAATTACGGGAAAAGACTTATACAATAGCAGAACACAGGATGAATTTTGATTTGTAAACTTACTAGTTCATACTTTATTGATTGGAAACCTACCTCCTGAAAACAAACAATGGAAAAAGATAAGACTGTGATAAGTCTTACAAAAGGATGTCATACAAATTACCATAGCTTGTGGCCAAATGTTGAGAAGTGAATTATTAACGGATATAATCAGTAAGGATCTTCACTAGCAAAGCTCAAAAGATCCTAGAGAAAAAAAAGAGCCAAAATCCCCTCTGAAGTTACCTTCTTTGAAGCGGAAAGACAGTTTTCCACTTCTGCTTTTGCCAGCAGAATCTACCAAAAGAGACAGATATATGGATTTATGCACAGTTCAGGGGATGCTCAGATATCTGTACCTACTCCAGTGTAAAGCTCAGTTGTGAGCCACTAAGACTCAAGTATGGTAGAACTTGTGCTTTGTGAAACACAAGTAAATAGCTCAAGAATTAGTTACAACTTTGGCTTTCTACACAAGGAATTTGTGCTGGTATGTGAACACTGGTGACCAGGACAAGCCTGGTAAGTGAGAATTCGCAGGAATTTTCTGGATGGTAACTATGCAATCAAGGCACGGTCCATCTATCTACCCACAGCCCTCAGACCAAGGTCTGACAAGAAAGCAGTTCTGGCTTTGGGGCTCCTTTAGTCAGATAAAAAAATGCTACAGCCTACATGACATAACACATTTGACTGCTATGCATGCTTTGCCAGTTCAAATTTGTTCCCAAAATGTTGACATATCAACTCAGCTTTAGTTGCCAGACCAGTTACCTTTCACAATACTCTCACATCACACTGGGTCAGGTACCTTCTGTCCTCCTGCAGCTAGCACTGAGCTGGCTCAAAAGCAAAAAGCAATATAACCTCCACATTCTGCTCCCTGACTAATCCAACATAAATGTCATAAGGTGCTCACATCTGACTCAGATTCACTTTGTCCTGCGGCTCACTGTGGGGCAAAGCTGATGATACCAGAGTGAACAGAGATACAAGTCATAAGGGACCATTACAATCAGATCACCCAGTAACTACCCAACATTTTGTGCCCTGAGGTCAAAATCTTTCATCTGAACTAGAGCACATCCAGCAAGCCTTTATTCTGTGATGGTGTGCAGCTTGATGCTGTGCTACCAAATGAACTTTTGGATAAAATAACAAAGACTGTCCTTAGCTTTCCTTCCCACACACAGTAAGGCTGCCAACTGACATGCCCAGTTTAGCAGATTTTGCTGACTTAGGATGCAGAGGTGGAATGTCTTAAGAAAGTGGTTTGCTTTGATCCAAACTAATTAAGTGGGTACATGGCTGAGCAGTTTAGATATGTTGGCCATCTAATACTGCTTAAACTTCAAATCCTATGGATTTGCACTAATGCTAAACCAGTCTAACTGCAGGTGCTGCCCACAGAAACTGAAGAGATGAGCCTTCCCAGCATTACTCCTTTACTTCAGAGGTAGCATCCTATAGTACCACATTCTAGCTGCTGTACCATTCCTGAGGCGAGAAAAAAGTCTGCATACTGAACTACCAGCCTATATCTGGAAAAAAACCCAACCACTCATTTATAGTATTCTTTTACCATGGCACTTCCATTCTGGAAGGTTTTTTGAAGGCAATTTCTTGCATAATTACTCATTAAAGCTTGTTGGGGAATGGAGATCTATGTTTCCTTCTATGCTACCAGTTCTGTATTACATTGCGTTAGCCTTCAAGTTGACTTGGGCATCCCAGGTCCTAAAAGAATTTAAATTCTCTATGAATGCAGTCGATAAATGAAATCCACCACCTAAGTATTAAAACATATCTGAAAAGGACCTGAAGTAGTAGTTGCCTTCCTACAGCACCCACATCTCCCTTTGCATGTCAGAGATTGCAAACTGAAAGAGCTATAACCACAGAGAACTTAAGCAGTTATGTGGGTAACCACATTGCAGGAGGCTTTTCAGGTGAAATACATTCTGCTGTAATAAGGTACTTCACAATTGCTTTACAAAGACAGCTGTCATAATTGTACTTCAGTATGTCACTTTTCATACATTAAAGCTTTAACAAAGCTCCAGGACGTATGTGGATACAGAATTGCAATAGCTACCTACTAGCATTGAACTAAGGAGAATAATGAGAGAAAAATCAGGCCGTAAGCATACAGCCCTAAGTGAAAGGCTACTTCAAATAACTTTCATAAAGAGGGGGGCAT
>VYZV01035297.1:102028-124516 GCA_013401275.1 Pandion haliaetus | reverse complement strand
GTTCCTCTCAGGTTTCCCACCCCCACACTACCGGTTCCCCTTCTTAAATATGTTCTCCCAGAGGCGTTACCACTGTCACTCCCCGCCTAGAGGCAGGTCCGACATTTTGGCGCGCGGGTCCGACATTTTGGGGCAGCGAATTCTTCCAGCAACTTCTTAAAGGGGCCGCCTCTGCAGCCCCCCCCTCCCCTGCCACCAAGGAAAACCGCGCCACACAAACCCATAACAGGATTGTTCATTCATTCAGGTAACCTAGGTCCCACCCCTCTGCTTGGCCCACTTAAAGGTGAAACTGACTGTTGATAACAGCTGTAAAGGGGTTTCTAAAGGGGTTAGCTGAAGTCGCTCATAAAGTTGGCTTTGCCTCAAAAGAGAGGTGAGCAATGGGCGCATTAGAGCAGTATCACAGGCAGCTTCCCACACATCCAAAGACAGCTATCTCTCTTCTATGCTTCATAAAGCACACCAGCGTTTGGTTTGGGGGTTTTTTGGTGGTATGAATGAGTAATTAGAAAGTGTCTGGAAGGTGCCGTAAATGCTGAGGAAGCTACTGAAGTCTTTAAAGAATAGTAAAAATAGCATATACTTTGAGGGGTTACTATTAAAAGAGTTGATGCCTCTATTTCTAGATGTAGAAGACTGTGTATGGGAGTCTACCACATTACCTACAGATGTATTTGAAAGCATTGTTAGCTGAGGAGGGTTAGGAGATCCCACCTACAAGGCACTGTGTTGCTATGGTATGGGGCACTAGAGGACAATGCACTAAAACAACCCCTTATATACCAACACAGTTCCTGAAAAGAATCCCCTGCTGCACAGAGGTTTGAAAACAGCTGCAACAATTTCCTTACTGTGAATGAATTTATAACTTTAAACCTTTTTGATTCTGTTGTGTACTGAGATTTCTTCCATTTAATTCTGACCAGTTGCACAAGGCTCGGTTTCCTGTTTCTGTAAAGGCCAGCTCAAAGCTCACTTCTTTTATTGTCTGCTGCATGCATAGGTACAGGAACTGAGCACTAAAAAGCCTGATTCATGCATAATCATCTTAAATATAGCTAAGTCCCCCACCCTTCAGACCTGTTAGGAAACGGAGCGCTTAGTATCATCGTGGCTGCTTAGTCAAGCAAGCAAGCTTGTTGCAAACAGCTGACATGCTGCTGGAAGCTCAATTAATTACGCACTAGGAAGGCCATCCTGCTGAAGAGATGGTGTTAAAGTTGTTTAAAGTGTGGCCTAAGTGACCCCCCTATTGCAGAAAACTAGTATCCTGGGTCAAAAGTCCAGCCGGTCTCTGCGTGAGCACCCTGCCATCTGAACAGATGGATGTGAATGTGGGCAACCAGGAGTCCTCCACGTATGTGTATTCAGTGTAGATGCTTGGAGCAACATTAATACTGGGAATTGTCCAAATGTTCCTTCACCCTGAGTTCCTAAATCAAGCTTTGTGTGAGAGTGTGTGTTTAGGGAATCTACGTCAATGAAGTAAGACCAACAAGGAGTGACTACAATCATCACATGTATAAAACCTGACCTCTCTGTCTCTCTCGTACCTACAAACATACCTTTAGCAATGAGAAATTTTTTAGCAAAAAAAACTTCTCAGGAGGTAGGACTATTTTATTTTCAATTCCTGATCTTGGCTGTGTTTGCAATGAGGCAAGTGCTAGTCAATGCCTGTGCTACCCAGTGTTCAAGAAAGACTGAAGAGTTTGCCTTTCCTATATAATCCAGGAAAACAGGAGTTCAGGGTAATGCAAATGCTGCTTTTGACATCCTGAGCCCTCAAATGGCACCGTGTTAAACTCTGGAAAGCATTTTTATCTCCAGGGAAGGAATGACTTCACTCACTGCTGTGAGAGGAAAAGGGCTTTCAGTTCAAGGGAATCACTGAAGTCCTATAGGACATTCCCTTGTAGTCCTGTTAATTGTCTTTATAAGATTTCTGATCATTTGAGTCACATCTGAGTTCCTTTCCTGAAAAGGAAATTAAAGAAATAGCTTTGATACAACTGACGGGCATCCAGGGATGTGTAGAGAATGCAATAAGGCCTGTTAGCAAATAGGGGATGGATGGGGCTATGTTGCTTTTCTCCACCGTGAGATTTCTTGGTGGGATCATGCAGTGGCTGGACCTCAGTGAAGCACAAGGCTGTTCTTCCAGTGTGCTCCTGCAAAGATATTCCTAGAGCTTCTTCCTCTCCAGTACTCAGGACCACGTGCAACCCTGGACCTACACTTTGGCTAAGCAAACACATACACATACAGAAAATGAGCTTCCACCTGCATTGGGCCCCCTGGAATTTTCCAGGAAACCTGGCCAGAGTTTTCTGTTTCTAACAAAACCAAAACAGTTTTAAAATCCAGCTTCAAGCTTCGTTGCAAATATTTCTCACAGGCCTCTGTAGCAGGAATAATTACTGTCCTTATTTATCAGGTAGATTATACAAATCCCCTAGTAAGTAAATTTTAGGATTAAGAGGAAGGTTAATGTGCTAGATTAAACTGACACATTTATTTACTTCCTCCCAGAAGGAAAGACTAAAGGACAGTGACGTATCATGTGTATTAATTCAACATTTAACCCTGCCTCAGCTCCAGTGATTATCTCTGTGAGTGCCAAGTCTCAGTCTAGCAGATTCCAGTGCAATATTTCATACACAGAAGTTCTGCTGTCTCAAATATTTTATCTCTTCAGCTCCCAATTTTTCAGATAGTAATGTGCACTGGTTTTGTCTGGGATAGAGTTAATTTTCTTCATAGTAGCTACTATGGGGCTATGTTTTGGATTTGTGCTGAAAACAGTGCTGATAATACAGAGAAATTTTCGTTACTGCTGAGCGGTGCTTACACAGAGTCAAGGCCTTTTCTGCTTCTCACCCCACCCCACCAGCGAGGAGGCTGGGGGTGCACAAGAAGTTGGGAGAGGACACAGCCAGGACAGCTGACCCCAACTGACCCAAGGGACATTCCAGACCATATGACATCATGCTCAGTATATAAAGCTGGGGGAAGAAGGAAGGGAGGACATTTGGAGTGATGGCATTTGTCTTCCCAAGTCACCGTTAGGCGTGATGGAGCCCTGCTTTGCTGGAGATGGCTGAACACCTGCCTGCCAGTGGGAAGTGGTGAATGGATTCCTTGTTTTGCTTTGCTTGTGTGTGCAGCTTTTGCTTTACCTGTTAAACTGTTTTTATCTCAGCCCACGAGTTTTCTCACTTTGACGCTTCTAATTCTCTCCCCCATCACACCAGGGGGCCTTAGTTGCTGGCCGGGGTTAAACCACGACATAATGTGTTGTACTTTTGCAGTGCCTTCCCTCTAGAGTTTCAAAGAGTTCACAATGAATTACACCTGCATTCACCCCACAGAAAGCATTACTTATTCTCATTTTACAAGTATTCACTCTGACACAGAGATTAATGCCGATTTTTTCTATGACTTGTCTGGATGAAGTGGACAATTTGTGCATGATTTAGAGTCACTGCGTTCTTTGGGGGTCCCTTGCAGTGATTTTCCCTATTGTAAAAGCCACAATCCAGGCTATGACAATATCCCAAACTGTACATACTTCAGAGCAAAGATGCCAGCTGGGTTTCCCGCTACTTTCTGGTATTGCAGTCATGTTGCCTGGGGGTTGATACTGCAGTTGAGGACAGTAATGAAAAGGCAGATAGGGATCTTACCTTCTGTTAGCTCTATAACGTCAGTGCATGTATGCCTGAATAAGGGCTGGGCTGGGCTGCTTCGCTTTTCAGCCAAGTATTCTTGTCTGCTTTCCTGTATTTCATTCTCTATCAGTAACCAAGTTGCAGCCAACAGCATTGCCTGAGCACATGTATCATCAAGAGTAGCACATAATGCCCAGACTTGCCCAACCAGATCATTTTCTGCAAATGAACGTTGGAGATTTTATGGGACTACTGAGGCGGAGACTTCTTGCAGTATGTTGTGTGTGCATCCCTGTACTACCTCACTAGCCAGTGAAAGGAGGAGAGAAACAGGTACCAAATGGAGAAGCAATTTTCCTACAATCACAAGCAAGAGATGTGGCAGAAGCAGGACTATGGTCTCCAGAAAACTAACCTCCAGTGCCTAAACTCCTAGTCTTAGTGTTGTGAGCTCCTCAAGAGTGGGAAGTGGTAATGCACTAAAATAGGCAACACTGACACAGACGTGTCTTTCCTCACCCCAACATTAGTGTCATGCCTTCTAGGGTAGCTTGGAAAAGCCATCTAGGTGCAAATGCCACCCAGGTTTGCACAACAGGTTGGGAGCAGGGCTGGGATTTACCTCAAACCCAGTGACATGACCATCTGTCTGTTCTCCCCCCCTTCAAATAAAAGTTTCGTCCCCACATGCTGGCCCCGACAGGTTTCTATATTTATCCCTTCTTATTTTAGGAGGCCTGCAGGAGAAATGTATAGATTACAGATGTGGTGCTCCTTGTTTTAGCTAAGGTTTCCAATAGGGATAGTTGTTTTGGGACAGAATCCCAGCCGACAGTCATTTGCTGTTCGCCTGCCAAAGGGGACTGCAAGCATTGCCAATGCTCTGCTTGACTTAGATTGAACAGTTCACAGCCTCTGAGGAAGGGGAGGAAAATTCCATCGTGCAATAGCTGATTTAAAGTGCTGTATCCCACAGCGACAGTAAAGAGTGTTTGCTAATACTAATGCAGCTTTCAGAAAGAGACTTTAAGTTCAGCTTTCAAAATGTGTTTCTGCTTGGGAGAGGGCCCACATTAAACCCCTCCATCAGTTCAAAACTTCAGCAAGTTTTGGACAGAAAACCGATTCTGATTTTGCAGCTGATGCCAGTTTTGCAAAACGTGACTGGTTACGGAGAGGAGGAAGAGGAGGAGGAAGAGATTCTAGTGACATATCCACCTCCTCTTCTCTACATACAGAGCAAGGCATAGCTGCGAGCGTACAGGCCTGTCCCTCAGCCATCAGTGGGATTTTGCTTGTGTCAGAAATAGATATACAAGAGGAAGATAGGAAGTGACCCCGCAAAACTTTATTCAGAAATTTACTTGCAAGCAAAATTTGCATTGTTTAATATGTTGATGACTAGCATACGTACAAAACTCCTCTCTATCGATATGCAATTTTTGCAGATAATACAATATGTAGTGATGCTCAAAAAAAAAAAAAGCAAAAGCAAAGAATCAGAATCACAGTGTCTATCAGAGATCCTGATAAAGATAATTTTCAAGCTCATAAACTTCTTTCCATCAAAGGATGCTAAAAAAGGAAATAATTCTATCCAGAGATTTTGATCCTACAGAACGATCTTAGCTTGCAGGGGTTAAATAATCACAGCATTTTTATGTGTTTACATCTGATAACTCCCAGTAGAGATAAACATATTTAGTGCTTGAAATATAAGTTAACACTGGACATCTTAAACATATTACAAGAGATTTATCAGAAAGGACATTAAAGACTATTATTAGCCCCAGCTGCAAATATCCATTACTAAGGAATGGCTGTATGTGAGTTAATTGCCTTCAAAATGGTAGGCCTTATTTAAAACCCTTTCTAGTGGATGTCTTTCCACTGATTTCAGCAGCCTTTGGGTCAACCCTTCTTTTATTAGAAAGACATTTAATTTAATAGTGAGAGGAAGGACTGAAAAGCCAGACATCAACATTTCCTTTGCCTTCTCATGACAAGCAAGGTTAGTCGGTGTAATCAGCAACTGAGATTTGGAACATCTTAACCAATGTGACCTGGACATCAGCTGCAGGAAAATGTCTTTGGTAAAACATCAAACTAAATGGGTCAGAACTTCAGATGGAGAACAGGGGCTTATTCCAGTTTCCACTAAAACCAGCTAAAAATTTTCTATATACTTTAACTAGCACTGCTACTAGCTGTTACTTCTCTGTTAAAAGCAATGGAAGTTCAATTAGGGGAGAACTAAAGCTGTGTGAGTTGGTGTAATTATACAGATAGGCATTTCAAAAGGAAACAAGGATCAGATAGCTACATGAGTTACATCTGTTTTTGAAAGGGCAACCCTATGTGAAGTGGAGAAGGATTATGAGTACTGCAGATTTTTTTGATACAGATCTCCCAAGTGTATGCCTAATTTAGCACTCTAACTTCCCTATGATTAAGTTAGATTGATATCAATGAAGACAAATCAATTTTTTTTTTCCTAGTGATAAGCTAATAGATACAAGAAATATGATGTCTAATGGAAACAGTGTGGAAAGACCACAAAAGATACATCAAATATTGATACTTTTTTTTTTTTTACTAACAAGATATGGCCAGTCAGCTATTACATTAGTCAGCTTACCTCTCTCTATATTGCATCCTTCCATACCACGACTTAAGCAAGTAAATTTAAATTTCCTAGTACCCTCAAAAAGCAGGAAAATCAAATGATAGATTAGGCCCAAGTGGCCTATCAATTTATACTTGAACACACGGCCGCACCAAAACCAGAGAATCACAGTAGCAAGAGTCATCAGCAACCTGTCAGAGAGGAATTTTGTAGGAGAGGAGATCTGTGATCAAAGGCTGCAGAATTCATCCCCCTCAGCCCTACCATCTCCAGGGATCCAGCACAGCTGGGTCAGACCACATCCCTCCAGGAAACTTGGGGGTCAGGAGCTGGGAAAAAGAGGCAAGTCTGTCCATATTGAATGGGAAAACCCCCAAAAGAATGGCCTGTACAAAACTGTGCTTAAATAAGTAGGAAAGGAAAGACAGCCAGATGGCTTATGAGATGGATGATATTTTAACTTTAGGATCATCTTTCAAATTCAGCTTGTGCTGTTGGTGGTTGAAACTTGTTACCAGGGTTTATCTTTTACATTTAGGCTACTTCTTAATAACTAAGTGGCCACCCCAGAGGATCATTGCTGCCTTTCGTCAGTACTGCAGTCTTGAAATGGGAATAGTGGCAAATATTTTGAGAAGATACCAGCCTGACTGGATACCCTAATTACACTGAATATCCCAGAAGCTCCCACTAAGTTCAAAAGTAATGCTTCATGCCAGGTAAGGGGAGGAACTTGGCCCTTGCTGTTCTGGGTAAACAGGCTGAGTAATTCACAGTTTCAGTCTGTCATTCATAACTAGTACAGATGGTTTATCTGGAAGGAAGGATGGAAATGTTGTCTTCCATTGACTGCAAGTAACACAAATGGACACGTCTAATTGGCATGTTATTGCTCTACAGTGCTTTCTAGGTCTGGTGTATGCGCTTTCTTATCTTACGACAGTTTGGGGCTGAAGCTTCACATTTTTGTAAAATGTCATGTTACATTAGATCAGTAATCTCATGTACTACAGTATAAGACACCACCACTAAATGAATACGGTATAGAAACATTTTTAGTTGTTGTTTTTCCCCGGAATCACTGCCTGGCTCTTAGCTTTCTAAAAAGTATTCTGTGTTGAGACATTGTAAGGTAGACAGGAGAGTAAGAACAACAATTATGCAAAAAGGTTAAGAAACTTTAATGACTTGCGAAAACACAGAATAAGGGATTTGCAGCCCACCCAGGAAATTTTGCATGTTGAATTACGACACTACTCAAAGCATGTATTTTAATTGCTGGGTGAAGTGAATACATGTAAGCCAAACTGTTGAAAGAGCAGCTGCAGTTGTGTTACCACAATGATATGCAAGCCACAAATCCTGTTGTTGAAATAGGTTGTTCATAAACTGCTTCTATGACATCCTCTGTCTGAAGTTAGTTGGGCTTTAGGGGAAAAAAAAGAACATCTGATGTTCTGTTTTACCCTCTCAGCATTAACTTGCTGACATTAAACCAAGATATTTATTATACTTGTAGTTTTAACATTTTAAATCTGCATATATTTCCTATCCATTTATCGCCATTGCGTAGGGATGATGCTGTAAAAAAGCCATCACCTCACTGATAATGTCATGAGGTGTAATCACCTTTCAGGGGGACCCTCAGTGAATCACAAAGGATGTGAACCTGTTTCATAGAATAATTCAGGTTGGAAGGGACGCCAGTCTAACCTCCTGCTCAATGCAGGGACAACTATGAGGTCAGACCAGGTTGTTCAGGGCTTCACCCAGCTGGGTCTTGAAAGCCTCCGAGCACAGAGGCTGCACAGCCTCTCTGTCCAGCCTTTTCCACTGCTTGACTTGCCTCTTGGTGAAAAAGTGGGGGTTTTATATCCAGCATGAACATCTCTTGTTTCAACCTACATCCTTTGTCTCTCATCCTCCTACCAAGCACCACTGTGAACAGCCTGGCTCCATCTGTTTGATAACTTCCTTGTAGGTAGTGGAAGGCCCTCATTTCGCCCTGAAGCCACCTCTTTACAGGCTGAACAAGTCCAGCTCCCTCAGCCCCTCCTCACCAGACATGTTCTTTAGCCCCAGGCCATCCTGGTGGTCCTCCACTGAACTTGCTTCCTTTTATTGATGCCTTTCTTGTATCGGGAGGGGTGGGTAAAACAGTATTATAAGTGCAGTCTAACAAATGCTGGGTAAAGGAGGATGGTAACTTCCCTCAGCTACTGACTGTGCTCTCGTTAATACAGGCAAGGATGCCGTTAGCTGTTATCACCGCCAGGGCACAGGACTGGCTTGTGCTCAGCTTGCTGTCTGCCAAGACGCCCAGGACCGTTCCTGCAGAGCTGCTCCCCAGCCCCCAGCCTGTATCACCGCAGGGGGATTCTTCCCACCCAAGTACAGGACTTTGCATTTATTCCTGTAGAACTTTGTAGGGTTCCTCTTGGCCCACTCCTCCAGCCTGTCTAGGTCCCTCTGGACGGCAGCCCTGCCCTCGGGTGTATCAGTTGCTCCCTCCACTTTGGTGTCATCTGCAAACTTCATAAACATGCACTCTACCACCTCCAGGTCACTGCTGTACAGGACTGGCCCCAGGATGAGACCCCTGTGGTGCTCCCCTTGTCACTCGCCTCCTGCTATGGTATGACCCACTAATCACCACCCTCTGAGCCTGACCATTCAAACATTTTTTTATGCATCTATTTGTCCACCCATGCAGACCATAAAGCCCTAATTTGGGCGTGACAACATTGTGGAGGACAATGTTGAAAGGCCTTGCTAAAGTGACATCCAGTGCTCTCCCATCCTCCGCAAATCCAGTGATTTTATCTTGGAAGTCAAGATCAGTCAGGTATGATTTACCTGTTTGGTACTGTCTCTTCTCTGCTCTTTTCAAAAAGAAAGGCAGTTCAGCATGTTTACTATCAAGAACAACTTCATACCTTCTGAAAAGCTGCACTTTTACCATCACAGAATTCAGAATATGCAATGATTTATAAGTAAAATACACCTCAGAGCTCTAGAGAGGGCCACCAGCAGTGAAGCAATGACTAAAGCCTGTAAGTAAGACCATGGCCTCGACATGCTCAAGAACCAAGGAACCATGGAAATCGGTAGCTACACACAGACTAATAAATACAGTGCCTCAGCTGTTCGTGTGCCCTGGGACAGGACTGACTGCGCCATTAACACGTTCACTGGCGCTGCTTGGCCTGGGCCAACTAAAACTCTTCCAGATAATTCCTGGCCAAAATTTGGCAGCTGAAACATTCCAGGGACTCCTCCCAATAGGCAATTTGCACGCAAACATCCTGTTTCAGGGATCAGGGGTTTACCAATGTAAATGTGGGCTGTTCCAGGCCAACTGGCCCCTGAACCTAGGACATTCCCAGACACGTTTAATCAGCTGTTATATACTGAGCCACCGCAGGTTTTTTCCCAACTGAACTTGTTCACATGTGACTCTGTCCTGATCAATGTGTGCCTCTTTCATCCATGAAGATTTAAAAACTAAGAATCAGTTGCATATCACTTTTTTTTTTGAAGACTCATTCTAATACAACCAAACCACTTCTCCTGCATGCATTTATGAAGGTGAAAGTTACTCCACATATAATTTTCAATTTTCAAAGTAAGTTTGTACAGCAGCTGGTGTCATACTGTTTTATCACAAGCATGAATAAGCACAATCATGTAGCATTTCTTTCCTTACCTGAACAGTATCACTGAACTGGTGACACCCAGGTCCATTCAGAGAGTTAAATTCCTCCCTCATGTATGAACATGACGTTCCCACAGTGCTAGAAAGTGTGAAATAATATGGTGAGAGAACTGGCTACTAAGATAGGGAAAAGTGACTTTCTCCAGTTAGATTGGGGTGATTTTTCAGAAGCATAAGAGAGACCCAACTCCCATTAAGGTTGAATGACAATTAGCCATCCATCCCCACGCAGTGCCCTGCAAGCTCTAGAAAGGCGGATTCTGCATCCCTGCTAAGATAAAACTCCAAATGGATGCGTCTAACACAGGGCTTAGCAGGTTGCCCACCTCTAGGTGCATTCATGTTTACATATTTACTGGTTCCTGCAGCTGACAGGGACACAGTCATACAGCCACATCCCAAGTATCTTCAGGAGTGCGTGCTCCTCCCCAGGAGGTAGAAAAGCAGGGAACAGCTTGGAGCTGAAACCTACCTTTAGGTATAATTGAAGCATAATACCCAGGCTGGTGAGAGAAAGCCACAATGAGATCAGAGTTTTTGTATTGCATTAGGTTTTTTGATAGCTAAACAGTTCCACAGATGTGCTGAACCATGAATCACATAAACACGAAAGAGGAAAGACACATTTTGTCAGTAAACTTTATGTAAATGTAGCATGAATATGAAAACATCAGTAATGGGATATGGCTTAAATGAAAACATGGTCAGTTTTCTGTGGACAAAACAGCCGGTTTACTGTAATATGAGACTTTTGTATTAAATGAGTAGTTTTTAATTACCCCAATGACAGTTCTTTTTTGACAGGACTGGTGAACTCTCTTCTGTATCAAGACATGAGGAAGAGGAGAGAATTACAAGCTTTCAGTCATAACTTGGTGTCCCACCATGAGCTGTACAGTGAAATCATGAGGTGCAGAGGTCCTCACGTCACCCCTGCCCAGGAGAGGACCATCATGGGCAGCAGCAGAACCCAACTGTGCCCACAGAGATAGTGCGTCCTGCAAGAACACGGGCCAGTTCATTGTGCTTGGTTTTCTTCCCACTATTCACTTTCTCTGCTGGCTCACCCTACCAAAGCAATCAGGCTCACAATAAAAAAATGTCATGGCACTTCACTCCAGCGTAGATATGCCGTAGGCCTACAAATTGGACTAGGCTGTTATCAGTCAAACACAGATCTCCCAAGTACATAACACTTACTTCTCTCTGCATTCAAGAACTCCTCCAAATCTATCTGCCTGTCTCGTCAGCTTACAATGACGACTCACTGATTACGTTAATGAAACATGAGAGGGCTCCATCAGTTCATGAACAACTAGGAAACAGCAACTGAATACAAAGACATTTTCCATCTTTTTTTTTCTTTTTTTTTTTTTTGCAACAGATCAGTCAGGTTTACATTACGGTGCCTGCTTCCATGACAGAAAGCTCAGACTGGAAAGTGTCTTCCAGGTTTTTAATCAGTCTCCTGATCCCAGATGTGCCAGGACAGCTGTTTCTGCAACCTTCATGATGGACAAAATCACACATGTTGAGGGAGGACTGAGTCTTCTCTTGAGTTTAGCCTTGTCAGAAAAGTTTTTGGGGCTGGACAAGATACTGATTTTATACCAAGATAAATGGTTTTGTACAAAGATAGCAGTGGTTGCATCTATTCTCAGGAAACTAAGATTCTCTGGGATCTGTGACTCTCCCTTCCAAGGGAGACTGCAGGATGAAGCACAAGGGGGAAGTTGATCAGCTGGACACAGGGAAAAAAAGAATCTCTCTCTGCAGTAATGATGGTACAGCTTTCAGTCCAGTAGTGTGAAAGCCCAGAAGAGGAGCAGGATGCTGAACATCTTATTAACGTGGACAAAATGAAGCTTCAGCTCAGTTATCCGTAGATGTTCCCACACCCTTAATATAACAGCTATTTGTAATCAGAATATCCAGCCATACATACCCAGGAAAGATGCCACCTACCCTGAATTTTATTTGTATCTATATCTGCTGTACATATTTTTGCTGGAGTTCTAATAGATTCATACTTCTGGCTGCTCAAAGCACATGGACTTTACTTTGCATTGGCAAAGCACAGGCAAAGAAAACAAGCCTAGGAAAGAGCATCTAATTCTATTCCTTAACTTTTGTCAGGATATCATTTAAAATAACCTTTATGAGTGCTTATTTTGTATATATGTATAAACATTTGATTATTTGCAAATGTGTATGGAAAAATATGAGACAGAAGTGTCTTTGTCCTTCCATCAACTACAAAGGGAGTTTAGATGGTGAGATCATCTGTCAACATCTATCCCATACATGTTTAAATATGGACAGATGAGAGTGTCATTGATTATCTGGTTCCTTTATGCTGGAGATTGGAGACTAGATGAATAGCGGTTTACCAGGAGAAGCATGAACCCAGGCAGTAAGCTGGCAGTTGCATCCAGTCAACACAGAGCTGGATAACTGTATTTATGCTTAGTCAGCAAGTAGCAGAGAAGTTAGGGGTGGATTTTGTTGGATGCGGTATCCTTCTCTTTCTATCCTGAACTGTTGTATCACACTGTCACCCTTGCATAGGCTGTGCAAATTCTTTGTGTGCTTTGAGTTCTCTGAATTTTTAAAACTGTTGTATAAATGGTAATTAATAAAAAAAAAAAAAAAGAAGGAGCACGAAAAAAGAGCATGCTCTAAAGCTCATAGAAGTCGGTGTACAGATATCAGTGACTTCAGAGGGTTCTGCATCAGGCCCTGTGCCTTTAATTCTGTTAGAAGTGAGAACATAAATCTGAAATGTTTTACAAAAATAAAACTTCCTATGCCAATGTAACAAAACTTCTAATTTGCCTGCTCAGGAAGTTCAGCTCCTTGTGGGACCGAATTAACAACTTCTATCCCTGAACAAGATAAAACTGAACAGAAACTCCTTGTGGAAGACTTTCCAACTATTTATTAAAAGCATACAGAGCTGATATAATATTATTCTGTTCCAGTTCATTGTTTCTCCAGACTACTGCACTTTTTTGTTGTGCCAATGCATTTTCCAGGACTGGCCTTTTCCTTGCTCTTTTCTTGTGCTGCATCTTTTGGAGATGTTTCCTTCATGCTACAGCACTACACAGCTGCCCTCAGGAACATCAGATCTTGCAAATTCCATGTTAAATTCCGTGGGTAAATGACCCCAGCCTTCATGGAGTTTAAATTATTTGGACATATCAAGAACAATGTGCTGGACAATTCTATGGAGCAAAATGAAGCTAGATGCCTGGTTCATATCATGCTCATGTAAAGTCAGTATCCGCTTGCCTCAGGTGATTTCTCAGTAATAGGACTACAAATGGATTAGCAATATATCTGTGATGTCTCAGAGTTTTATGGTGGTATCATCCACATATAAACCTACAGAATAAACCTGCAGACCAAGATGTGCAAGTAAAAGTATTCAGACTGCATCTATGAAGGCAACAATTTAAACCTTCTTGCTCATTCTCTGTTTGCCCATCTGGAATAAAATGCCTGAGGACAAAGAAATTGGAAGTTTCATCTGTAGACACATTTTAAGTACAGAACCCCTAACTATAAAACAATCCAGTTTTCCCCTTATAAAAATACATTTTCACATATCCTCCACCTCCCTGAACTCCATCTGTATAATAGTTTTTACCACATCAGAAAATAATTTTTAAACACTGATAAAAAAAAGTGGTTCCAACTAATACAGTTGTTCTGGCCACCACAGAAAGAGCAATTTTCCTGCTAGTACTTCCCCTGCATTCCCCCCTCCACCCCCAAAACCCACAGTGGGATCACTGTATGTTTAATTGTGGCGTAACCTATAAAGCACAAACACAGAACAAGCAAGGGCAAAGAAAAAAGGGAGCAAGGAACTGTTTGAAGAGAGGAAGATCATAAAATCATTGCCTCTGCAGCTTAAAGATGTAGCAACCCATTTTGCTGTAGCAACCCAAAGTTCCAGGGTGACTTGGGAGTACCTGAAGGTATGTGTGGACTGATGGTGATCACTAGTAATTCTTGTGTTCCTGAAAAGGATACAGCACAGGAGCAATGCATTACTACAAAGCTGATGTTGCTGAAGAAGGTATCATGATTTGTATAAATATGCTAACTAAGTCTTTATTAAACAAGTTTTTGGTTTATTATATTAATTATATTTATTATTAAATAAGTATTTCAGTATTTCCAGTCCTAAGTGCTTACAAAAACCACAGGCTTTTCTAGAAGGAAAAATTATATTAGTAACTTTGAGATTATTGAAGAAAAAAAAAAAAGAAGGAGATCTGGGATCTTCTTTCAGATGTTAGATTTCATTCACCCAACTTTCCTCTATAATCAAGAATGGTTAAGTGATGAAAGCTGCAATTCTGCTTTCAGAACAAAGTTTCTTTCACAGGAGACACAGGAAACCATTAAGTGTAAGACCATCAGAACCAAAAACACTGAGTATTTTTGGTTGCTTTTTTCAAGTGTCCATTGTAGGGTTTTCATTTTTTATTATATTTTACTTTAGCCAACCACAATGCCTATCGTCTAAAACGTTCCCCAAATGTGTGTCACTGTTTCTGCCTTTCTACATTCTTAATGAGTCAATGGATCTTGCTCTCGTTGGGTTTTACTGAGTAGGGGGAAGTGCCTCTGACTACCAATCCCTCTAGTCTAGAAGACTGACTGCACTAGGTAACTTCTAAATACAGGGGACAGTTGCTTTTAGAGATTTACATGGGAATTGTATAGTTACGTACAAGAAACATGAGGGGAAGAAAGCACACAAATCTGCTTCTCTGCGGTCATACTGTTGTTGAAAGTCAACCAAGGGAACAATTCCAAATTGCCATCTATCTTTGTCACTGCCTCTGCATCAGAAGTAGATCAAGCACTGCCTGCTGGGGAGAATATACAGCGAAAGTTTTAATCCTACTAATACTACTAATAATAATAAATAATTTATGCTACCGTAACACAAACTGAAAGAGGCTAAAACCAGAGCAGCACGTGGCAATCATGCTCCTTGAAGTTTGGCTTGTTCAGGCAGTCACGAGGGCTAAAAACCAGAGGAGAAGGCTGAGCTATCACGTATCAGTGGACCACCCCAGCCACCAAATCTACTGCAGAGCATCTTCAGCTACCGCTGCTTTTAGCTGCTAACACATTCCCAGCAGGGTGCCATAGGTGAGATAATTTTACCTGCTCAGAATAAACAATCTTTCAGTGTGCATGTGGTTACAGACTCATTGGCAGAAGCTTGCAATAAGTCTTGGGTAATGAACTAAATGATAATTTCTATGTATAAAGGATTTTAAAAAATAAAATCCACATTTAGAAAAGTAAATGTAATACTAGGTACTTAAAGTTAAGCATCCTTTAAGAAGGAAATAATCATGGCTTCAGTTTTCCTGCCCATAAAATGGGGGTAATGTTACATAGCCATTTTCTAAATTACTACAGGATGTTTAGATGGGAGCCTCTACATTAGGGCACGATAGTGCTATTTTCAATCTCTCTCCACACAATATTAAGTGCAATGCTTCCAAAAACATGCCCTCACTACACTGCCACATAGTCAAGTCTGATTTTAAAAAAATAAAGGAGAGTGAGTGATCAAGCACACATTACAGCTGTGCCACTGGGTCAGTAAGTGAGAAGTTAAAATAAGAAGTTCATTCAATAAAATATTGATTCTGGAAACAGATTACAGGAAATCATACCGTACCACTAACTTAATTTATGAGTATTTATATTGCAGGAATTATACCAATATATCAAACACAATGCCTTCAACCTTAGTTCAAAAGAGAATTTTATCTCTAAGCTTTAACAACAGGGCTGAAAATAATTCAGATTATATGGGCAGCATTTTAGCAGCCCATTTTCATCTTCTTTAAAAGCAACACTCTAATGCATGATGGTTAAGGATCAAGTTGGGATTATGTGGAGAATGTTAAACATATACCAAATAATACATCTGTTTTGAATAAAAGATGTTGCATAGAGTTCCAGTTCATTTTTTTCAACTCTTTGCTGTACGTGTTGTAGCTGCTAAGTGAAACCACGCATCAGATAAATACATCACTTCAGCAACAGATTGCTGATCAATTGTCTGACATGTTCTGAAATATGTGGGTTAAAAATACTTGGGGGCAAATGCTTTTCTAGTTTGGAAAAAAAAACTGTTTCATGTTCTCTTGTGGTTCATTCTTCCACCTCTGAGCTTCTAGGAGTGCTACCATTTCTCTAGGCTGGTGCTAGATCATTTCCTCCATGGTGGGAAAGCAGCAGACTTTATACCATGTTCTCTGACCTTTTACAAAAGCTAGTCTGACTGCAGTCATACTTGCTGACCTGTCAGTCTTGGGCCAACAAACAGGTTGCTCCCAGTAAGAGAACCACTAACATACTGTTTGATTGCTGTATCTTACGACTTGAATATCATTTTGAAGCAACTCGGTTTTCGGAAAATTCATTCAGAAATTCTGATACTTGGATTTATTTTTTTTAAATCAATTGAAATAGGAAACTGAAAACTTTCCATAGCAGTTTGTCAAAAGTACTATCTTTGACTCACTAATAATTTCATTTCAATAGCGTCAAAACGTTACACTATAACATATTGGTGTTAAATATCTACATTATCAAATCTGTATGATAACAGTATCAATAACTAGCATGACTAGTTACTAATATTCAAACAAAAATATTTCTGATACTTTAATACTTTTATTGAAACAACTGTTCAGCACTTTTCCTGGTCCTTGCAGGGGGCAACCGAAGAAGGCCCCACCTGGCATCAGGGCTGCTTGCCACGGGAGACCATTTCCTCCTCTGCCCCCCTTCCCCTGTAGGCTCCAGACCTGTTACCCACCTCCCTGGGCACATTCATGAGGAAGTGCAGACCTTTATCTCAGGGGCAAATGTGAAAACTACAAATCACAGCCCGATGCATGCTTCTCTGGTTGGAAGAGAGGCCCTCTCTGTAACACTGGAGAAGGATTCCACCGGGCCCCTGGCCAAGACCCTCCTGAGGACAGGCCAAAGGCTACAGCTGCCCCAGCAGTGCAGGCTGCTGAGAGAGCTCTGCCACCACTTCCATCCCCCTCAATAAGTCCCTAACAGCAATGGTCTGTGGGCTGGTGGGACTGTGTTTCATGGGACTGAGTGGATCCTGTGCTGCCCACCCAGCATACTGCATGAGCAGAAACTGCACCTCCCGCAACTTGGTCTAGAAGACGAGGGGCACTTTGAATCCCACAATCTTCTGTCTTGGGTAATTCCTGTGCAAGAGTAACCCAGAGCAGACCCTGAAGAGCTCCTCTGCCTCATGAGCCTCCCTGGCCACTTCCCACCCAGCACTACTGTAAGACCCAGTGATACCTGGCCAGCATGCCTCCACACTGCCCCAAAACTGTTGTACAGGCTTATATTCCTCTCACTCCCTTTCCCAGCAACTAGACCACAAAGTCACTGCCCCTCTTGCCGTCACAAGAGGCTGTCGCTTTTACCATCACACAGCTGGTGAGGAACCCCGGCTGGCCAGTTTGTACTCCAAGCTACAAGCAATTTGGTCCACTGGGGACATAAGTTGGAAACTTCTTTGTGGAGCAGTAGATGTGGGCATGCTCACAGGGTTGCCAGACCCACATCACTTCCCAATACAAGGGAAAATGGGTGCACGTGAACACAGTGTGTGCTAGGCTGCAGCCACTCTTCTGGTTCATCCAGAACTTCTTACTGAATTTCTGGCAGTATTCCTCCCCTTTTCTCATTCTTGATACCCTCCCCATCTGCAGCCTCACCTCCTTGTCCTTACAGGAGCTCTCTGTCAGCCTCCTCCAGAGGCAGAGGAAGAAGGCATTTAGATTTGGATTTCCTAATGAGGAAAAAACAGTAGAAACAGCTGCCCTACAAAGGCCTAGAGTCTAAGAACAGTGCAATTATACAAATACTTGCCCTGAATATTCATCCAGCCTCCAACTGACTCCACTCAGGAACCAGAGATATTTTCTACGTATTGAGTAATTTAAGCTCTATTTGATGCCCTCTACTTCTCATACTGGAAAAAAACAGTGAACAACCAATCCCTCTTCAGCTTCTTCACTCCACTTGTGCCTATTGTACCATCATCCAGTGACTTCTTTTCCATGCTGAAGTGCTTTGGACAATTAATTTTGGTAACCAAACAAGTCCACATACACTAAAGGGTTCTGGAGCTGCCAGCTCCCAGGCACTCAATCATTCCTACATCAACAGGTATCAGAGACAGAAAGCTTAGTAAAAATACCATCATCACCTGTCACCCAGACTGATCCTGGGCTGACCTTTGAATATTTCCTCACTGGTGTAATTCTCTGTGGTATTCTGATAACCTAAGGCAGATGCATGTGACGACAGAGGAAATACTTTGAACCTGATATACTGCTGCGTTACGGTTTTGTGCAGTCCTTTTGCTGTGACTGTGAAGCAGGCAGGGAGAGTTCTTGTTCTCTGTAATATCTGCTAAGCACCAGGGCCATTTACAGTCCCACTGGGATCTGGCTGAAGACCTAGCTCCTTTCTACTACACAGAGCAATCCTCCTAGGACAGACTCTTTAGCATAAAAATGCTGCTAGTGCAAGGGCAAAAATGCTCAGTGTTTCTGAGGCAAAGAAAACCTAGTCACATCAGTAGATGTTCCTGCAGCCAGTGGAAACTGGCACAGACAAGAAATGTAACTTCCAGGGGTAAAATAAAATTGATTTATGGAGTGGGAAGTTTTCAAAGGGGCTCTTGCAGTCCAAAGGGACACCTACTACCAGCCCTGCCAATGACTGTTGCTGTGTTATCAGCATCCTGTTCTCAGTATCTTCATTTCCTCTTTGTTCTCGTGCAAGGTACATCTCAACTACTGGCCTAAGTAAGCTTCAGACTAGGATCTGTCTACAGTTACAGTCACCGTGACTGTTATACCAGCACAGTCATTGCAGTGGAGCTCTGCAGTGTGGGTGCAAGGTTTGCCAACTGAAGGAGATTTTGTGCCATTTTAGTTACAGTAGGCTCTGAACCCAACAAGTTAATCTGGCAGCAGCTTTCTCCTGGCAGCACAGCTGTGTCCACACCAGGAACTTTGCTGGCTGAGCTCCACTGGGCAGGTGGGATTTTTTTTTTTTTTTCAGACACAGTCTAACATCGTTGTGTGAGCAAAACTTTCTAATGTAGGCCTGGTCCTAAAAGGAACGTCTCCAACATCTCTGATCTAAAAAGCTCTGTTACCTCTGCGTGTATCAAGCTGTCTTGTCCCTCAACTCCAACTACAAAAAAAATTAATTTGTGTCCTCCAAAAAAGGAGGTGGGAAGACTGGTGCTGCTGATGGATCACAGGAACATCAGAACTGCTTTACTAGTTTTTCTGTGCTAGCAGCATTTGATTACTGCACTAATGAGGCAATTGATGAAGCTTCTTGTTACTGCTCGTACATGAGAGACACAGGATCACGCTGCACATGAGAGCAGAATCAGCTTCAGCTTCGGAAAGCAGAGAAAACACACCCGCTTTTTTCAGAACCTGTAGGACCACTGCCATGCAAAGTCTTTTTTTAAAAAGGGGTTTAGTTAATTTGTTTGATTACTGGGCTTACAGATGTCCTACTTTCAATTCTAGTACAGGGATAGGAAAGATGCACAAAATTAATATGCATTTAGAAATTAATCAACACATTGAACATTAATGCCAGATTATCTGTTTACTTGTTGATATTTAGTATCTTTTTGCTATAGGACCTCATTAGCCTTGCCAGAAAAAAAAAAAAACCTCTTTGTATAAAGCTCCTCGGAAAAATAATGTAAGCTGGAGATCTTACACAGTTTGATAAACAGCTTTGAGTAGGAAACAAAGTGATGTGAAAGGGCTTTTCTTCATGTGCCTTCTGTTAGTAATGACAGTTTGTTCTTCCTTCTAGTTACATGCGGGTTACTTCAGTATTTCATTTTGAAAAGCCACAGTATATCCAGCATACCTCAAATCCAGAGAGTCAGATAAAAAGATTAGTCAACAAAAAAGACAAAAAGAATAAGCAAGTAATGTGTCATCCCTATATACTGTCAGCCCCAGACTCCTTTACCTGTCCCTGTTTTGAACTGCTTTCACCAAGTGCATCCTCCACTATCCTTAAGTACCTTGTAGCCTTTTACAGATATTTTTTCTGATTCACTTGATTTAAAAACAAAGCAATCTTCACTGAGAGAAATTCTGTAACTTGTGTGACAGATACTTTGAACTATTTTAAGTCATGTGTCAATTAATAAAGAAAAACAGAGTGCCAATGCATTATTAACACTGGTCATTTTATAAATTAGGAAAAAGAAAAAGATCTTGAAAGATAATATAAGACTCTTTGTATTCAGGTAGTATATTGCATGTCTTTGATTACTAAATATGTGTATTAACCTAGTGGTTGTTATTTTAAGTGAAAAATCATTAAACGTACAGGATATGTAGAGCATAGTTAAAGTCGCACCCCTGTAAAAAGCCTATCTTTTGCATTTCTTGACTTAAAAAAACACTTGAAAACTTGATAAACTTCATAAAATCTGCAATATGGTACATTAATAATAACTCAGTGTTATGTAAAGTTAAAATCTGCTGCCAAATATTAAGGTTGCCAAGTTAACACTGACTTGCAGATAACCATTGTCATGGTGGAGAGTTTTTCCTGGATAATAACTTATTCACTGAAAATGCAGTTTTCACAAATCAAAGCAATCCTTAACTCATGTCAAATCTGGCAAACACATCTGAACTTTTCTTTTTTCAGTCACAAAAATGCTTTGGCTCTATTAATTCAGTAGACGAAGAGTGTTCAAGAGCATGACCCCACAGGGCAAAGGTTAAGGCATTTGCCTCTGAGTTAGGATATCTATCTTGCACTTTCTGTTCCAATTCACTAAAGAGGAGACTTGACCATTTGTCTTTTAGTTCTCCAGGTAACTACTCACTGGGCTGCTAGTAAAAGGAGAGAGGAAAGGAGGAATAATGAAAATTACCATCTGTTTCTTCAGATACATCACTATCTCTCTTTACTTTCACTAAAAGTGGCCAGAAATACTTTGTTTAAGACAGTTATGTTAATATGCCATTATTAAAATGTTTGAGTTTGGCTCTATCTGAACCAATATTTAAAACCTCAGCATGCTGCTGAAACCAAACTATCATTTATTCACCTCTTTTTTTAAATCAGTACCTTTAGTAATGCATTTTCCAGGTCTCTCTTCCTTCAGAAAAACCTGTCTTGCAGAACCCAGCCACATACAGAGAAACAGAAAGCGATCAAACGCAGCCAGGGTGCAAAAATCTCATTGCTATGCAGGGACGGGAAGCAGTAACAATGTTATCAATAACTAAGAGAATTAATACAGAGCCTAGCTTTTACCACAAAGCACAAGTTGCAGGCACTGTAGCCAACATATTCATCGCATAGAAAAGCAGATTTTTATTGGTTAGAATGCTTCACTTCCGTATGTAATACCAAAAAAAATACAGCCAGCATCTGAACTGCCTGGACCAGGTACATGGTGATCAATCAACCACCTGCCTTTGCTGAGATGAGCCTCCCTGAGTGCTCCTTCCTCAGCTGCATTTAGAATTAATCCCACATGATCCAGATTAGAGGGAGCTGAAACCCAGATTAGATACCACTCCCATTTAAAATATAAACTCAAGAAAATTATATTAGTATATTTTAGAGGTTTCTAAGACAGTCCAAGTCCATTTAACTGACCTAAGAATGTTAAAGAAATTGCAGCAAGTAACAAAGAAGGGACCTAGCTTGTAACCTGTTTTTCCCGGATTTGTGGATACCTTATTCATTTTACTATTTTTTTTTCCCTCTTACAAGTTTCCTGTTTTAAACCTTCTAAGAAAAAGCTGTCTCTAAGATGTTAAAAAAAAAAATCTTCTCAAGAATCAGCAATACTCTCTAGGGGTTGTTTTAGGCAATTCTAATTCTACAGTTTCCTCTTCACATGGGATAAGGATCTTGGATAGTGTCAGAGATTTGGTATGTGCACAAGATCTTGGCCCTGGAACATTAAGTTGTCATAGCTACTTCGGATGGTTTCTAAACATGACCAAATCCTCCACAGGATCCTTCCCAAGTTTAAAGGGCTCTTCTGCAAAAGCTGGTTCCAAGTGTTTCAAAGCAAGTCTCACTGCTTCGCCTACATGTATCTGTACAACTAATACAAAGAAAAGCATTCACTAAATCAATGAGAAGGCAAGTTTAAAAATAAATAACTAAATAACTAAATAAAAGGAGTCCAGGACTGCTTACGAGCGGTGTTCATCAGACTTCAACAGCACTTTTTCATGGTCTGCAGGGGACTTCTCTTTAAGAAACAAGAGTTTGCAAGACTGTGTGTGTAACACAGTTTTTCAGGTAGAGAGTTTGTCCTTGTTCTTTTGAAAATACACATTTTTAAAAGTTATGAAATAGGAAAA
>VYZV01035297.1:68252-81851 GCA_013401275.1 Pandion haliaetus | reverse complement strand
TCCCTGAACAAGCCAAGAGTAACTCAGAGGGTATCAGTATATCTCACAAGATACATACCGTGTCTTCAACAAGATAAGCCTCATCTCCTTACTTGTTTCTGTCCCTAGAAGGAAATGGTAATTTTTCCCTGTTTCATCCATATCTGTAATCAAAAAGATAAAGAAAGGAAGGCCTCTTAGGTGAGAACACCAACAGTTATACTCCCTATAAGGAGCAACAACTGATGTGGTCACTAGCATCTACAGATGACTTCTGAAGAAGTGCCTTTATTACAAATTGTGCACAACTGGCCAATACCCTGCCCTTTATGTAGGAAAGTGTTAACAATCTTGTCAGTAATAACATCAAAACGTCCCTGTTGCTCTTTGCAAGCCAAGAATACAAAGGTCTAGCTCACAGTTTTGGCATTTCCCGTTCAGCAAAACTGGCTCAAACATCCAAAGACAGTAGTATATTTCTATCCTTTGGCTTTGTTATTGCTTCTTTTGTATCAGCCAAATCTACTGCCACCTGTTTAGGTTTTGCCTCACTAGTGATACCACCGCTGTCTTTCATAGCACTATTTATGAGTAGATAGCAAGGCACATAGAGAAGGAACTAACATGAATGTCCACGTCTCTTCACTGAAGCAGGAGGCACAGTGATGGAAGTGACTCTCATGAAGTCATTCAGTAGGCCAGTGATTCAGTGAAGACTAGCACTAGGCGTGTCAAATTCTGTATACTCAAACTTCCTTCATGTCATGACAAATGACACGAACAATGACTAGCTGAAGTAACCTGTGACAAAGAATTGAAGGGCAGAAGGTGCCCATTTGCCAGTTGTTCTATTTCTGTGGGTAAGGGTTGTATTATTTCACTATGTTATCAGCAGGATGCTTTGACAGACAATGTTATACACTTAAAACAACTGGAACTGAGTTTGTCTGTCAGCATCTACAAGGAAGACCATCAGAAAAGCCACACCAGTCTGAAGGAGAGGTAACAGATTCTGATTTAAAAAAGGAAGCTATAGCCATGGAAATTATTAGCAGAAACAGGGTCTTGTGGATTCCAAGATTATTACATCTGCTGAAGGATTACAGTCTTAAACCCAGCTTTCATTTTTATTTTCAAAATATAGTTGTTGAGTTACAAACAAATTCTTAGAAATACCAAAGAAATGCTGTATTTCCCGTATATTTTTAATACAATGGTTCATTTCATCAAAGTGCTTCTCTTTCATTTGGTTCCAAAATCTTTCTTTCCTTCACTCTTATTCCAATTAACACATCTCTTCTCTTTTCATTGTCTGCTGACTCTCTTCTGCACACCATCTTTCTTTTATATCACTGTTCTTTCCCAATTTCCCATTTTCTGTTCTCTTAAGTCTTTTTTTTGTCAATGTGTAAGTAGGTATAATAGTCACCCTTAAAGCCCTTTGGATACTTATTGTCCTATATCAAATTATTTCAAAGCGTATACTTATGCTACATATAGAAAACAGATTGCTCTGTATTATGACACCAAAAAGTAAGATTTATTAATAGAGCAATCTCTACCACAGCTGACACAATGTAGTTCTAAGGAATGAGAGACAAGATTTGTTTTCCACATTACGAAGGGAAAATACCCATACAACAATAGGAAAATTGAAAAGAAACATCTAGAAAATTGCATGGTTTTTTTTTTTAATTGCCAAAAGTAAATGGACACCTACAACTGTCAGCCAAAAAAAGGGTTTCCCCCCTTACCTTTATGCCCCATTGATTGTGAGAGGCATTGTCTGTGGACAAAGTGGGACATTGCCTTTAAGATCAAACCAAGGTATGACTTTCTAAAAGAAGAAAAAAGGAAGGGGAAAAAATACAATAAGGAGGCATTTAGCCAAGAGACTGTATTTGGTAAGAGCAATAAATACGTTCTCAGTTTACAGCTCATGGAGACTCAGTAGACAATAGTGTAACAATCAACTGTAGTTTGAAAGATCCCCGTTATACCAGTCAAAGAGCAAAAGGCAAAAGACCATATTAACTCTGGCATGCACACAAACAAGCCCATAATGATTCTGTGACTGAAGCTTTCTATCACTTTAGAAGGAATAATTCACTCAGCATAAAACTGTCCTGCATCCAGGGACCCTGCAGACACAATGTGAAGTGGTAAGGAACATACCACAGAGTGGTCCTAGATTTTTGTGCTCTGCTCTGGATTTGGAAGGATGTTGGGGACTAATCATTTAAGGTTGGTAATCAGCAATTCTGTGTTGTGGTTCCAGCTTGTGGAAGAGGAAAAGGATATCTAATAGGTTAACATAAGAAATGAGACAATCTAGCAGTCAGGATTCCTAGATACTTGACTGCATTTGTTCTTTAGCTAGAGAAGACAATAGACAACCATTAAAAAAAGGAATTATCATTACTTACATGTATTGTCTTTTATACAGAGACCATTTAAAAACATTTCCTCATGAGAAGTATGTATTTCTTTGTTTAGGACCCTATGAGTGAACATAGCTACTTTACAGCTACACTTTTTTATATAAAAAAATCTCCATGGACAGATGATATTGTCCCACCATTACTAGCACAAGGAGCAGTCATTATTAATGTTTATATAACAGTATCATGTAAAGGTCACAAAGTTAGTCTCCAATTTGCTAAACCTTGTAGGAACATGTAGGAAAAAGTCATTGTCTGCACCCAAAGAGGCCTGAAAGAATTTCATTTATGCCCTGGTGTGAAACCTGTCCATCCTACAGGAACTGTTTATACTTTCTCCAAGGATCCCCCAGTTCTTCACTTTTCTGGAGGCACAGGTACGGGTGCACAGGTACAGGCACAGTGACACATATACTTATTTCCTCCCTTCTTTTAAAAAAGCAGAAAGATAAATTGATTATAGAAGCCACAGAGAATCGAAGACTTTGTACTAAGGCAGGCTCATGGAGACTTTGTTTGCTGAAGTCATTAAATAACTGATTTCTACTCCGTGCTTTACTTGTTTTGCCATCATGGGTGGTAGGTATCGCAGGAGACCAGCGCCTGCCAGCCCAGTGTCTTACAGGATTTGTTTTGCATGCTTCCTTAGGTAACCTGTCCTCAGGATTTGTAGCTTTCAGGGAGCACACTGTATCAGGGGAGAGACAGGGGCTATGGCGGCCACACGATGATTTCAGATAATCATAGAATTGTACAATGGTTTGGATTGGAAGGGACCTTTAAAGGTCACCTAATCCAACTCCCAGTGCAGGAGCGCAGGTGTCATGCCAGAAAGACATGATGGGGAAGCTACTGCCCTTTTGGGCCCTTGCTCAGTAAGACTGTGTTTGGTTTGGAAAGAATTGTTTTAACATCTTTTATAACGCATGTAAGGTATGTTAGGGTTGCATCCAAAAAAATGCTTCAAAAATGCTCCAATGAAGGTGATGAAAAAGTAGAGGCAGTCAACACCACTTAAGATTTAGACCCTGGTCTCTACAGAAATCTTGTACTGAGATTAATCAGACACTGGATTCAAGCAAAGAGTTAAATCTGAAAAGTAAAGTATGCACTTTTAAACATCTCATAAATTGCTTATAACTGCACAAAATACCGCAGGGTGCATGTGAGCACCCCCACATGAAGCTGAATTGCAGCCAGATAAAATATCCTGCAGCTTTTGCTGATAAACCTGATGAAAGAGAGGCTTACTGTAATAGAAAGAAAATGTAGGAAAGATTTCTAGATAAGTGGCCATTATAATTCAGTGACCTGGGGGAGGACATGACAAAAACAACATTATTTGATGAATCGTTGAAAACTGTAAGGGGAAGAGTGGCAAACCTTTCTAGATTATTTCCAAAGTCTAGCTATTTGTATATAACTAAGTTAATATATCCCATGCCATTATATCATAGAACTGCATAGCTAGGTTAGTCAAAACCTGATACACAGAAGCAAAGATTAAAATATCAGTGTGAAAGGGACAAAGGTATTGCAAAACAGACACAAGGGTGAGCAGAGTGAACTCAGCTGGGCACAGCTTTATAAAACTACTCACTAGACCTCATCTTCACCTGAAAACCTCTTTAATGGGGCAGGGTTTTTTTAGATTTAAGACACTAGTAATAGAGTGAACTCTTAAAAAGTAAGCTAATGAAAGGACATATATCTCAGGACTGTCATTACTGTAGCTTTAAATGAAATGCAGTCCCTCCTAGGTAAGAGCACTAGATGATCCTTGATGATGGCTGGGTGGAAGAGACAGGAAGCTAAACAAACCAATGTCCTCATGTTTGGGTTGGCAACATTAGTATCATCAATCCTATGCTTTCAAAACCAATGCGTGGACTCTCCCTCCCCCCACTTCCACTATTAGATTTACTTAAAAAATCAGGATAATTTTAAAAATAGCAATTCTAGATGTGTTTTCTTTTCTTAGAAGGCCATAGATTCGAGGAGGAGGGGGGAAAAAAATCACGTTTAGGAGTTTTTCTTGGCATCTCACATATATGGAAAAAAAATCCAGAGGTTCTCATCTCATCTCTTATTTAAAAACATCAATCATTGGAAGGCATGCGATTAGCTTTTGAAATCTGGCAATGACATACTGTCAAGTGTATGTAAATATTGATCATCAGAGTCATTTTTAAAAACAACACACACAAAATTGAGAGATTATACTTTTATTCCAAACAGAAGGGCACACATTCATACAGATTTACCTCAAAATAGTAAGCAGTATACAATAAAACAAATTAATAATTTCAATATGAATAAAGCCTATAAAGTCCTGTATTTTAATGCAGAGATGGTTATCGAGTCCTTTTGTGAGTTATTCTCAGGAAAAAATGAATGTTTAAAAGCTCAATTACAAGATACAGAATATGACCCAAACATATGGCTGCTATTATAAAGTTTCTTACTGGTTGCTGAAATCTCTTCAATATTTTCTTGGTATGAGAGGAAGAAAAGATGCTATTATATCATAGAATGGTTTGGGTTGGAAGGGACGTTAAAGATCATCTAGTTCCAAAACCCCTGCCATGGGCAGGGACACCTTCCACTAGACCAGGTTGCTCAAAGCCCCATGCAACCTGGACTTGAACACTTCCAGGGAGGGGCACCCAGAACCTCTCTGGGAAACCTGTTCTGGTGCCTCACTGCCCCCACAGTGAAGAACTTCTTCCTTACATCTAATCTAAATCTACCCTCTTTCAGTTTGAAGTCATTACCCCTTGTCCTATCACTACATGCCCTTGTAAAAGCTTTCTTGTAGGCCCCCTTTAGGTACTGGAAGGCCACTATAAGGTCTCCTCAGAGCCTTCTCTTCTTTGGGCTGAAAAACCCCAATTCCTTCAGCCTGTCTTCATAGGAGAGGAGCTCCAGCGCCCCGATCATCTTCATGGTCCTCCTCTGGACCCACTCGAGCAGGGCCATGGGGTTCTTACACTGGGCGCCCCAGAGCTGAACGCAGAACTGCAGGTGGGGTCTCATGAGAGCAGAGTAGAGGCGCAGAATCTCAACCCTCAACCTGCTAGCCATGCTGGTTTTGATGCAGCCCAGGATACGGTTGGCTTTCTGGGCTAGGAGCACACCTTGCTGGCTCATATTCAGTTTTTCATCTACTAATACCCCAAGTCCTTCTCCACAGGTCTGCTCTCAATCCATGCATCGCCCATCCTGTATTTGTGCTTGGGGTTGCCTTGACCCAGGTACACGACCTTGCACTTGGCCTTGTTGAACTTCATGAGGTTTGCATAGGCCCACATCTCAATCCTGTCCAGGTCCCTCTGGATGGCATCCCTTCCCTCCAGTGTGTCAGCTGCACCACACAGTTTGGTGTCGTCGGCAAACTTGCTGAGGGTGCACTCAATCCCACTGTCCATGTTGCCGACAAAGATGTTAAACAGTGCCGGTCCCAATACTGACCCCTGAGAAATGCTGCTCATCACTGGTCTCCCCTCAGACATTGAGCCGTTGACTGCAACTCTTTGAGTGCAACCATCCAGCCAACTCCTTATCCACCAAGTGGTCCATGCGTCAAATCCATGTCTCTCCAATTTAGAGACAAGGTTGTCACTATCTAGTGTCAAATGCTTTGCACAAGTCCAGGTAGTTGACATCAGTTGCTCTTCCCTTATCCACCAATGCTGTAACCCCATGGTAAAAGTCTACTGACCTTGTAAGGCACAATTTGCCCTTACTGAAGCCATGCTGGCTGTCACCAACCACCTCCTTATTTTCCATGTGCCCCAACAGAGTTTCCAGGAGGACCCACTCCATGATCTTGCCGAGCACAGAGGTGAGACTGACTAGTCTGTTGTTCCCTGGGTCTTCCTTTTTTCCCTTTTTAAAAATGGAGGTTAGGTTTCCCCTTTTCCAGTCAGTGGGAACTTCACTGGACTGCCACAACTTCTCAAATATGAAGGACAGTGGCTTAGCAACTTCATCTGCCAGTTCCCTCAGGACCCGCAGATGTATCTCATCAGGTCCTATGGACTCGTGCACCTTCAGGCTCCTTAGGTGGTCTCAAACCTTATCTTCCCCTACAGTGGGTGGCTTTTCATTCTCCCAGTCCCCTATATGGTTTTCTGCACTTGGTGTTCACCTTTCAGGATGTTTCCCTACCAGGAGACTGCACCAGATAGCTAGAGCTGTTACAGCAAGAGATGAATGTGCACTTTGACTCTAGAACTGAGTTTTCTGGGAAATGTAGTTTAGAAATCAGAAAGAAAAAAAAAAAGGCAGGCTTTGATATGGTTATTTGCAATTAGTGAAATTACAGGATTTTTGTATGCTTAATGCAGTGATGATTTACTGGTCTGGTGGCAATCCCACAGAGGCATGTATTTCTTCTGATGACAGAAACACAGTTAACAGTTTATCTGAGAAATTATGAGTAATACCTTTGAAAGCAATAAGATGAACTGCTAAAGAAGATTCACATGATTAAGTTGTATCACCAGTGATATATTGATAAAATGAAAAAAGAGGTAAGGTCATCCATGCTGTGCTCGAGCCAATGGGAAGTGAGTAATCTCCACACTGCTCAAATTACATATGAGTGGATTCTCTCTCGCTGTTTAGCAGGTTATGGATAGATGGAGATGAGGCAGAGTAAGTGGAAACCTCACTAGATCTTAGAGCTCCAAATGTTGACATCTGACTTGACTGGAGGAGAGAACCACTGTACCATTTTATTTATCACTAATTCCCCCCCCCCGCTATATTTCTCCCACTTTCTTTTTTAATGAGCATTCCTACTGTATACCTTTGACGATTCTTACCAAGGTGCCTCAGCTTCTTACCATGAAAAGTACCTCTGCAGAGGGTTACCTGAAGAAGGAATCAAAAGGACCTGCAACTCTAGATTCACAATCTAGCTACACATAATAGGGATGAAGCTAACATCGAATGAGGGGACAGCTGCAGTGGCGGAAAGTGATCCTATAGTAGGGCCTGGTAGAGTTTTCTGTTTGGTAATTAAAGGTTAAGAATATTTCTTTCATATTTCTGCAAGGAAGCAATCTCCCCTTAGCACTGGCAGAAGAGTGCCATGCCCCTCTGGCCTTACCTACGCTGGGACGCTGCCCTAGTGACAAACACTCTGTGTGTCTCACTGTATCTGAACCAAGGCAAAGATGCTGTTTGCCTTAGCAAGACTTCAAGGTTTGTTCCTGTGATGCAAAAAGTGATTTCTAAGTTGTATTTGAAATCTACAATCATGCAATTTCCCTGGGACAAAACATCAGGCCAAATACACAGAATAGGTACAGCTTTAGTCTTCACAGGCTGATTATCAATGTTTATTGGTTTGCAACTAATAGAAGCCAAAAATAATTTTGCATCAAATGGTGTAAGGCTACAATAGAAGATGATCAGTTAGGAAAAAAGACTCTCCTATAGACTGCTTAACAACGTGTAGCTTCCCTTTTAATATTATAAAAATTCCAGCACACAATAGGCAGGCAAATAATTTTAATATATCACATAAAACTATTCAGTCCCCTAGCTTTTGAAAAGATGATTTAAAGGGGTAAGTGTAATCTAAACCCACCATAGTATCTTTTGTACTATCATTTGAAAACACAGACAACTAAAAAGATGTTTGTCCACCTAGACATGACTGAGAATATGATTAGAAAATAGGAAGGAGCATGTAAATCACAACAAAAATTATGTCTGAGTCCTGATTTTCCTTTGTTGCATCATAGGTAGTTGTTGACCTAGAGACTTGCAATGGCTCCTAGAAAAAGGGAAGAGAAGGGATTCATCTTTAACTAACACAAAAGCAACAGTAGAAGATTGTGCTGATTACAGATTAAATTACTAGACTAAATTTATCTTGATTCTGGTATAAGCCTTGCTGAATTCAATATTTAGTTTGCATTCATTTGGGCTACCTTACTAGGGCTGCCTTAGGCAAACAGCAGACGGGTTCAATGAGGTTGTCTCACTGTATTACTGAACCATGAAATGAAAGTTGTTCACAAGAGTTTCAAAACCTAAAGACTCAAACCTTAAGTCTCTGAATTGCTGAACTAATTAGAAATGGGCAAAGACTCCTTTTATTAGACATTTTCTTTGAGAGGACCAGTGAGAGCACTTGTTACTGCAAGATTAGGATGAAATGGCTCACTTCATGAAATACACCCTAGAGACAGCTGCTTTGGGTGTTCCTCTGAACGCCTGGATACAAACTACATCTTCTTTGGTTAAGCTAGATGCTTTCTGAAAGACTTTCAAGTAAGTTGGGAAGGTTTATTTTATATCTCACCATGCTTTATGAAGGAGAATAGAATTTTCACAGCACAGTGGCTGAAAGCAGAGTCACAGAATCATAAGTATCGTGTCTAAAAGGGACCTTGATGCTTGTAGCCTGTGGTAGGATCCTGTACTACTAAATTTCTGTAGATGTTTACTTAACCTGATCTTAAATCTTGGGAAGATTTTCCCTGATTCTTAAACTAATTTTGTCTAAATGCTACTCAAATCCATTTATCCCCTGTGTCTGTGTACAACAATTCCTTACTTTGCCATCTTTGTGATGTGTTTTTGCACATTTGAAGACTATTATCCTCTCTCTGCTCAGTCCATGTTTCTGCAAAATAAACAAACACAGCTGATTCAACTTTTCTTCATGGATCATGTCTTCTACACATCTTCCTACTGTTCACCTCTGGATCACCTCCAGTTGATCTTTTTCTTGAAGTATGCTGCCCAGAAGACACTGTTCATCCATCAGTCTAGGCTTCCTGCTGCAAAGTGTAAAAGGATTAGTTCACATACAACATGTATATACAACATGCCAGTTTATTCAGAGTATTTAACTTTTTTTGCAACTATATGATATTGCTGACTGTATTGGGTTTGTGTGGCAAGGTGGGGGGTGGGGGTGGGGGAAGCCTACAGGGGTGGCTTCTGTGAGAAGCTGCTAGAAGCTTCCCCTCTGTCCGACAGAGCCAATGCCAGTCGGCTCTAAGAGGGACCCACCGCCAGCCAAGGGCGAGCCCATGAGCGACAGTGGTAGCACCTCTGGGATAACGTAATTAAGGAGGGGAAAAAGTTGCTGTGAAGCAGGAGAGAGGAGTGAGAATATTTGAAAGAAACAACCCTTCAGACACCAAGGTCAGTGAAGAAGGAGGGGGAGGAGGTGCTCCAGGCACCAGAGCAGAGATTCCCCTGCAGCCTGTGGTGACGACCATGGTGAGGCAGGCTGTCCCCTGCAGCCCATGGAGATCCACAATGGAGCAGGTATCCACCTGCAGCCCATGGAGGACCCCACACTGGAGCAGGTGGATGCCCAAAGGAGGCTGTGACCCCGTGGGAAGCCCACGCTGGAGCAGGCTCCTGGCAGGATCTGTGGAGAGAGGAGAGCACGGAGCAGGTTTTCTGGCAGGACTTGTGACCCCGTGGGGGGACCCACGCTGGAGCAGTTTGTGAAGAACTGCAGCCCGTGGAAAGGACTGATGTTGGAGAAGTTCATGGAGGACTGTCTCCTGTGGGAGGGACCCCATGTTGGAGCAGGGGAAGAGTGTGAGGAGTCCTGCCCCTGAAGGAGGGTGAAGCGGCAGAAACAACGTGTGATGAACTGACCGTAACCCCCATTCCACATCCCCCTGTGCCGCTGAGGGGGGTAGGTAGAGAATCTGGGAGTGAAGCTGTGCCCAGGAAGAAGGGAGGGGTGGAGGAGGGAAGGTGTTTTGAGATTCTGGTTTTATTTCTCATTACCCTACTCTGGTTGATTGGCAATAAATTAAGTTAATTTTCCCCAAGTCAAGTCTGTTTTGCCCGTGACAGTAATTGGTTGAGTGATCTCTCCCTGTCCTTATCTCGACCCATGAGCCCTTTGTAATATTTTCTCTCCCCTGTCCATCTGAGGAGGGGAGCGATAGAATGGCTTTGGTGGGCACCTGGCACCCAGCCAGGCTTAAACCACCACACTGACTCATGTTCCATTTTAACTGCCGAACCTTCCTCTGCAGAGAATCTTGCATACTAACATAGTCAATGGAGTAAGAAGTCAGTTCATGAAGAACAGAAGAAATAATCTAAAATTATATTAAGTCCAGTGCAACAAAGCCAATAAAGATCCATTTAGCAAGGCAGGAGTTAGTGAGAAAGTCTTAGTTCCACTTCATGCTAGTACCCCAGACATCTGTAATGTGTCTAATTACACATTTCTTTGTCTTGAACAATGCCTCTCAGCTTTGATAAAACAAAAAATAAACCAAAATTTCCAAACCAGGATTAACCTGAAAACGTGAAACACATGAAGCAACTGAGCATGGACACCTGTGTTACTTGTTAATCTAATTTGGTGTCTGCTAAACCGATGAAATGTTAGCAGCCTTAGGAATTACAGGAAGAAAGATACCCTGAGAAGTTGAACATGTTCCAGGTAAGAGGAAAGAAAAAGAGAGAGAGAAATAGGGAATAGAAAACAGGGAAGGAACTGAGATGAAAACCAGAGGTAATCAAAGGCATGGACAAATGCTGTTTTGTGTAATACCAAGTGAGAGAACAACTAAGAGTAGCAATGGAAAGTTTAGTTGGTATATAAGACCAGATTCAAACCTTGACCTTATTGCAAAGTTTTTATTGACATTATTTGGTGCTGTGCTGGACACCTTGCCAGATGTATGTCCCAAGAGCATAATCACTCATCAGATGAGTTTCCTATTCTTCTGCTAAATCAAAGGTCAAAGACCAGATGACTGAGAACAAGGCTCGGCATCAGAAGCTCACTGAAGGACATCCTGAGTCTTAAAAAAAGTTCTAGAGGCAGACAGTGGGTTTGGTAGTCTCTCAGAGAGAATGGACATCTTAGACCTAGGAAGCAGTTGGGTAAATAAGTGAGAGTAATTTAAGAGAAGACTTCATGTGCAAAGGCCTGATAACATACATACAAAATATTAAAGACTAGTAGTAACTGCATATATTTAACATATACATTTGTTAAGAACACGTGTAAATTGCATGTAACATCCTGGTCAGCTATAAGTTTGTATGCTTCTTATTTTCATTTTTCTTCTTTTAGTTCTTTTCCTCTCTTTCTTTTGCAACCACATACTACTCTCTACATTTTCCCTGAGGAACATTTTCACAGTTTTCTTAGTGTTAGATGGGAGGTGGGGGGCTTAATCTACAATCGCGTGGAGCAACAGTGCCAGACAGTGGCTGGCTGGGATAAATGCAGCTGGATTTTCCCTGTAGTTAAGCCTTTGGGACCTATAACAAGCATACCAGTTACCTGTGATTGAAATGAGCACTACAGAAAGAAGAGAAAGGCATGTAAGGCAGCCTGTTGCAGAGGAATTATCCCTGTTGTCTACATTCCCCACAAATTTCACGGGATTTGTTCTGATTTTGAATACTATGCTTGGAAATAAGCTCTTTCCCCTTCAGCACTGCTCATACTTCCACATACAGCCTGCTGTAAAGCTCTCCTCATACTGCGAGAGTTGCTCGTCCTGCTGGGACAAAGTCCCCTGTCTGTAAGGCCCCGCAAGCTGTGGTAGCCCAGGTCAAACTAACAGCACCGTGTCCCTTGTGGCATATTGTGGGCAGTGTGTAGTCTGGAATAAAATGAGACTCATGCCTCGGCCAGTGAATCTCGCTCCTGTCATCTCCTTTTTTTAAGAGACTGACACCCAAGTTACCCTTGAGTAGTTACCTCCTGTTGACTAAGCTGTCAAATTCACAGCCTGACTGCTGACTTCTGAAGGTCACTTGGGTTCTCCTTCCTAGATGCAGGAAAAGTCTTACCAGTTGAAGGAGTGGAGGTAAATTCATTTGTGATGGATTGTGAAAGCCGAAGTCCAACAGGCCTTTGAAATATTTTACCATGGGTGGCATCTTATCAAAAGGCTGTGGGGAGGAATGGGGACCAGGCAGCAGTGTGGTTTAGATGACCTTTCCTTCTGTGGGTTGACAGGAGTGAATGTTAAGCTTTGTCAGCAGAAGGTCAATGGGTGGCAGAATGACTTACTAAATTTTCAATCGACTATATCACCTGCCATGCCATTTACTTTGGATGAGTCATAAACAACGATTGTGCACTGGAAGAGCATTCAGCAAATGGTTTCAACCCACATCTACCAATGCTTTTGTATTTATGAATATTACCTTATTTTCAGGAAGTCTTTTAGCATTACTAAGGTGGTATTTGTTTAAAGTTGTTCAACGAGCTTTACATATTTTGCCTATAAAGTAACTATATGAATTACTGAATGCTAATATGAGAATTACCTATTTTAATATTCCACTCGGGTTTTCCTCTTGAATCACAAAATTATTAAGCTTCATGAAACCTTCTTATCCGAAGCCTAACCTTTCGGCAATAGTTACACTGATATTTGAGGGAAAGAAAAATCTATCATTTTTCCCCAGTCCAGCATCTTCAATTCAATTAGCTGAAGGTGTAACAGTGGAGTAGGAGTCAAAACCACAAAAAGATTCTGCCCTCTCAACGATGCTATGTCCAAGCTAGTTTAGACACAAACCAGTTTGGTTTCTGTCGTTGAAACTTCTTGGGTTTGCACGGAAACACAGGAAAAGCTTACTAGTTCAAAGAAGCAAGCAGGACGCGCTAGCCTGATGGTTAGCATGCAGTCATTGAGGAGATGAAGGTCATCTGAACTGCAGTCCTACTTCCGTGGGTTTTGTGAGGAAAAAGTGAACCAACCTGCCTACGCAATCTTTAGAGGAGTGATGCAGCAACTAACAGTTGCGTTGCTGAGCCCCTCGCTCTTTCTTAATCTCCCTGGCCCTGCAAAAGTCCGATTCCTGTAGACAAACGGGCACAGCTCCACAGAGAGAGGAAGCTTGTCCCTCCACGCTGGTTTCACACCCCCGCCCGGGTTTGTGCACGGCTGTGTGTGGGGACGTGCGGAGGAAGGGGAGGCAGCCCACGGGCAGCGCCCGGACTTCGCGCTCCTAAAAGCCAGCGGCCGCGGCGGGAGCCGGCCCGCTCGGCCCGGGGTGGAGGGCCGAGGCCTGGCCTCGGGAACGGCGTCTTACGAGCCCACCACAGCCCGGCGGCAACGGGGAGCCCTCTCCGCACCCTCCGCCCTCGCCAGTCCCCGCAGCCGCCCCCGCTCCGAGCCGCCCGGACCCTCCGAGCCGCGGCCCGGCC
>VYZV01035297.1:29712-57625 GCA_013401275.1 Pandion haliaetus | reverse complement strand
TCGGGGCTCGGGCCCGGGGGAGCTCCGGGAAGCGGGGCGGGCGGTTCGGCTCCGGCCCGGGGGCCGCGGCAGAGGAGCTCACCTCGGCTCCGGCTGTGATGGGGAACCCCGGCCTCGCCCTCCCCTCGGCTGCCGGCTCCGGGCGGGTTTGCCTTCTCTCCCAGCCCCGTGCCGAGCCGGGACCTTTTTGCACCCCGGCGGGTGCAAAATTTGAGCTCCTACCCCTGAACTGTATGTGGATGTATAGATCTGTACGTTTTTTCTTTTCTTTTTTTTTTTTCTTTCTCTGTATGCATGCACGGGAGCACACGCATGTAAACAAGCACGTGTGCGTGTGTTCCTCTGCGCGCGCGCGTATTTTCTGCGGGCTGTGGAAAAATATAACCCACCGCTATGGAAGAAAAGTAGGAATAAACACACCCATAAAAAGAAACTAAACGCCTATTTCTACATTCTTAATTCTTAATGAAATGCACATGCCTTGGCTACCGATTTTTAAAGGCGCTTGATTTATGGAAGCACGTTAGGTTTAATTCGGTTGGATGCTATTGATTAAACCAATAGCCGGAGCTGCCTGTTTCTATTCACAGGCGGGATATGTCTGCTGGTAGGTGACCAATAGCTTGTAAAAAAAATTGCAGTGCTATCCTTTTTTTTAAACAGGAGGAAGGAGTCGTAATAAATAAATAAATACAGCCTTTTAATATAAGCGTAGCCATATTTTTCTCAAAACCGTAGGAAATTACTATCCTACAAAGTTTTCCTTCTATAAATAGTTCAAATCTTGAAACAAAAGTTTTAAACCGCACACCAGATGCTGGGATGCTAGCGGTTTCCCTTGCTGTGTGACATAATTATAAGGTCCGAAAGCAAAAGCTATAGAAGTATAATAATAATACTAAGGCGACTGCTGAGGGGAAATACAAGGGAGGCAATGCCTGCTTTATTTAGAGCGAACTGTTTGGGGATCTTTTGAGCGCTGCCCCGCGACAATGAGAAGTTGTTGCGGAGAAATAATGCTCCCTCGCCTCGCCCTGTGCCATCCCCAGTTCACCCCCTCAGCGGCAGGTCACTCGGAGCTGGACCCGCGGAGCCGGAGCCGAGGTGGCTATTGCAGTCCAGCAGAGCAGAAGGGAAAGGGATCAGGAGGTGAAACCCAACAAAGCGGAGCCCCAAACCAAAGCGCACCTCCCTCCCTCCCTCCATCACTCCGGAGGGACGGAGCCGGCTGCGCCCCCCCCACCCCCCCACCCCGGGGGAGAGAGCAGCGGGGAGAGGCTGCCCGGGGGTGGGCGTCGTGTGTGTGTGTCCNCCACTTCGCCCCCGCAAGCGGGGAGCAGCGGCGGGGGGAGCCGGGCAGGCTGCGATGCTTCTCCTCGCTCCCGTTTGGAAGTTAAAAGACAGAGGAGTTATTTCAGTGCTTAATGGATAGTAGCCTAGCGAACTTGTGGTGTTTATCTTGTGGGTAAATATACTTCTCTGGCTTACTAATGGTAGCTTTTGAAGATTAAAGCATAGTAGAGCCTGTTCGAGCATTATCTTCTGGTGTCTGTTTCTGCTACCCTCGCTCTCTGGAGGGGAGGATGCTTCCCAAGCTGCTATTTAGTGAGCTCTCATGGACTGTCAATGGTTATGTTAATTTTGCCCGAGATCTCTATCATCTTTTGGCTATGGGAACAACTCCTCGGCTTCGGAGTTGCTGGTCCTTCAGGGATAAAGGCGAAACTACCAGGGGCAATATGTAGCGGACGGCCAAACCGGGCACGGGGTGTCCGCGCTCTGTCTCTCTTGGTGTGTGTGAGTCGGGGCAGGGCTGGGGGGGGACACGACACGATGCAGCTCAGTTACTCTGCTAGAGAAGCTGTAAAGCAAAAATCCCATCGTGAGGAAATGGGATTTTCAGAATGAAAAAAGGCAATGATGAAATGAAATTTCATTTTCAGAACAAAAAAGGCACCAGGCCCTCAGTGTTTTGTGTGCAAAAGTTATTGTAGACTACATCCAAAATTAGCTTAAAGAACCATCTCCTTTATAGATTGTTTTTTATATTGTAAGTATGCTATCTGATAAAGTATTCTTCTTCGGTGTGCTTGCCTACTAACCTTTGGCCCGCTGAGACACTGTAAACATTTTTACAACCAGAAGCAATTAGTGTCTGACTTTCTGAAAAAGAAAACTGACTGCAGCTAGAATAGCTGGTAGTAGGATGATTGATGCAGTTTAATGCTCTGCACATATTTTGGTAATCCAATTACATATTTAAAGTATAAAACTGACATTTAGTAATATTGATGTAATTAGTATAAATGTCTAAAAACCAGGATTATATGTAATACTGTCTGGCACCATTTCTTGCAGTGCATGTTTGAGTGCGCATGTGACTGTACACATACGTATATTTAGTTTCTTCTAAAGAAGATGGTGCTAGTCTAACTTTCCATTTGCGTACTCCTTTCACTGTTCATCTTCTTTAGGGTTGGATGCGTTCAACAGCAACATGAGAGTCGGCTCTTAAGAAGCTTATTTTGGGGATTATCTGCTGGTACATAGACAGAGTTAATTCAGTTATTTGCTGTAAAGCAATTGGGGATAGCTCGTAAGAGAGAGTGTGTGTATGTAGTAATAGCAGCATAAATCTTCAAAGCGGCTACGTATTCTAACACCATAATACAGCAAATAATTTATATGAGTGAGTGGATATTACTGGAAACGTAGAGGAAGAAAAATCCTCCGTGCGTTTTGCATCTGTTCTGCTGATGCTCTCGTGTCCTTTCAATTCCATGTCCTTTACAACGGGGCTTCCCCACACTCGTGGGAAGTGGTTTAGAAGGAACATGTATTTTTCATATGCCTACAGGAAAACATTCATGCCTAATCCCTAAAGATTAGGACTGCTGGAGACAGTCCCTGAAGCTCGTCTCTTAATCTGTGCAGTGCGGGAGGAAGCTGCACAAGCAGAGAACAGCCAGCCTGCTCTGCGGTGCAGACCCTTCAAGGGGACGGCGGGCACTGCTTCACCATTAATATCAACCAGTGTGACTGATGCTCCCACATTAGCTGATTCGGTGGGGGCTATACAGTCTGGCCCACTCCTCCCATCCCGCTTAGATCAGGGCTGTATCGACCTCTGTGATAAACTGGCTGTTATGGGAACAGGGGTGCCTCTGGCTCAGTCCCTGGACTGCGGTGTAAATCTGCCATTTCCCTGCTTTTGCACCTTGTTCATCTTATAACTGAGACTGTGTATTCTTTAGGGCAAGCTCGCTCTCTCGAACTCCATTTGTGCAGTGTCCTGTGCCCGAGGAGAGCTCTTCTGAGATCCTTAGACACTCCTTTTACATGGTACTGTAATGACAGTCATCTATAAAAGGATTTGGAATAAGACTTCAACTTTACTGTCCCCCCAGAGATGTGTTGACTTAGAGACAGAACAGGTGAACCTCCAAAGGGTATCAACTGTTTTCAGAATCACCTAAAGCTAATGCTTTGGCTCAGCAGAAGCAAGACAGACAAAGAACATTTCACACTGGGCTGCCATAATCTCCGTGAACTTGGTTTACCTGCCTGATACAGTCTATTTCCATGCATTGAAACAGCCACACAAAGATGGGAGGGTGATTGTGATATGACTTCTTGGTAGCCCTAGAAGATAAAGTCCACCATTTCTCTGAAAGACCCAGACTAAAATTCCCTGCCTAAAATGGCAGAGCTTTGGTAAATCTGTGACTGGCCACCCCTCTCCCTGCTGTGGTCTAGGCCAAACTCGAGTTCTCAATATCCTTGAATCTAAATGCATTTGGATGTAGGCAACTCTTTCAATCCTTTGTGGCAAGCAGGTTCTGGGCATTAGATGTCTAGCACACCTTAAAATTGAAAAAAAGTAATGACTTAAGTAATTATAAGGAAAGGTGGCAGCATCCAGAATTTGTAGGATGACAGCGTAGAATTATTACATATGTTGCATTACTAACATAATATAACAAGTGGGTATAAAGCAACATGAAATATCCAGATGAGTAGGTAAGATTAAATGCAGATATGCTTGCATATTGAACAAAGAACAAGGCTAATCCCTCAGAAGACAATCTTTCAAAGGAGGTGTTAAAGAGCTAAACAAAGCGAGGTGCAATTATACAGTTAGACCGACAAACACGTTTTATGCAATGGAAAAAATGCACCATGTGTACCTGGCAATATGGCATGCTAAAGGTAGAATGGTGCCAAGTGTTTTCTCAGTGCATGGGACTGCGTAATTTGGACCGAAATGCTGTCAGAGATTCCTAACCCCCAAATACATTTTAACCTTCTAGTCCTCCCAAGTCACCACAAGCAACAGAAAGCTGGGACGAGCTATAGATCAAAGGAGTTCTGCAGACGTGCTGACACCATGTGTTACAGAACTGGTTAATGTTGCAAGCCCGATTTCTTCAGCCCATAACCTTTGCACGTTGTTTTACCCTCAGTGGACTCTCACTGGTGTTTTCCATGCATGCTGGCAAACCACCTCTACCTGCTAACTACCTGACAGATGGCTTTTTGCAACTCCGGGTCCACCTGCTTGGTTCGTCTCATTATTTTTGCTCTTTCCTCCTTGATGCTTCACTGCCCTCCTGTACAGCATTACCCCAACCTGCCCCAGGTATATAACGTATATAGTATACAGTAGCGCGCTACATGGAAGAGTTGTATGGGAACCAGCCAGGCCTCCAGTAATGAGAACCATGATCAAAATATCTAGGCACGAAAGCAAAAATCTCTGTGACTTTTGGGTCATGGGATTGTGCCGTGCACATGTGAATACCCTGGCAATGAGCTGAACAAACTTGTCACCGAAAGCTGCAGGTTTACAAGCCCAGAATTACTTGGGAGGCTAAGAAAAACCAGGAGCTCAGGCACAGGAGTGCTCTGGAAGAAAAGCCAAGGAAGGCAGGCTCCTGGAGAACGTCTTTCAGTCCTTTAAGGGTTAGTAGCACCCTCTCCTTCTCTTTTACTCTCCCTTCAATCCTCCTCCAAAGGTAAAAGGGTATATTTTCCCTCCATTGTGGAGAGCTGCCTAGGACTTGCTGGCTAATTCTTGTCAAGACAACTCCTATGTATTTGCTTTTGCTACAACACATGCAAAAGGAGCATTGCAAATACTTCATCTAGAGCAAATGTGAAGAAATTCTAGATACAGAGACTTAAACTATTTTCTCAGTAGGTTTTTCAGTCCGTATGCAATGTATTTCCATGACTTTTCCCTTCTGTTACTGCGTTAAATGTTATTAGGACAAGCCTTTAGATAAAGCACTGAGTTGTCTTTTCCACACTTGCGTGTTGGGCTTTTTTTTCTAAAAGGCAGTTTTCTTGATAATGTGATGGAGCTGAAAGTTAGCTGCCTCATTCAGTTCTAGTGGAGTATAGGCAACTTTTCTAAAGTTAAGATAGTTAAGGCCAAATAGTTGCTCTCATCATAAAAAAATCTTTCTTCCACTAGGGTCTGACAGCAAGTTGATTATCACCTATTAATTATATTACAGCAACTCGTACCTTCTTTAGAAAATCTGAAGACAGGCTAAATTAGAGAGTTATTGTGTCTTTTTCTGGAAATAATTTTAATAGTGCACACAGTTTGTACCCTTGTCATAGTTAGTTTTGAACACTTATTTTCTTTTCAGCCTATGCTTGTGGATCAGATTTCCCTCGTGGCAGGAACCCACAAAGGATAAAATTCACGTTTATGCAAAAATCCCACTTAATCATCACGGTGACATAGTCTTTGTTCTGGCTCTTTGTCCAAGGTCAAATTTCACCCTGAGTTCCTAAGTAGTAAGAAAAAAAGGACATCCAGTGGTATAGCAAATGTGCAAATGAGGGCAAAAGCTAGCCTCAGATGTTTAACATGTGGCAGAAGAATTTTCCCCTGTGAAGTGGCACCAAGTCCACTGGTCACTGTACTGTGTGTCCCAAATTTTTGATTTGAAGTAGAGCCACCCTGTTGCTAATGAGTGGCACCACTTTCAAAACTGCTTGAACTCCAGGGACTCTACTGGGAGATTTGTGGTGCAAAGGTAACGCTGACGAGTTGCATCTTCCACCAGCATGTACGTGGAATCCACAACAAAGGCATTCAAAAACATTTTCTTCTGGATGACCATTGCTATAGATCCGTGCAGCATTTTGGGAAGCTCTTATATCTTGTCTTTTCAGCTCTGAGGGCCTAAGGTTTCTCTCACCTGGGGTTACGGCCAGAGCCTAGCAAGTTAATAAAGCAGGAGAGACTCTGGTGCAAGAGAGAGGAGAACCAAACAGAAAGGCAGCACAAGCCTTGTTCTTCCAGTACCCATTCGAGTACAGCCTTGGCACAGGCTGCCATATCACACATTTTAAAGGGAATGTGGCCGTATTTCCCAAGAACATACAGCAAAAACAATATTAATAGGAGGCCATGTCAGACAAACCCCCAAATCAGTTCTATGGGCTATTGAAAGAATCATTATGGACTCTGGTGCCAGTAAGTGCTGACATGAAAACAAAATGTTATTTATTTTTGGAGGGGAGAAGCACATCAAAAGCACTGCGGCATTTGCTCATTATGTGCAAGGCATTGTGGGGCAGCCCAGCTTTCAAAGCTGGAAGTAAGCATAAACCATAAAGATATAAACCACTGTCTGCCTGCAAGTAGGGCCTGGAAAACAATTTGAGGTGTATTTAATTTAAAATTGTTTAAGTGCTGCAGTACTGGGACTAGGTATCATAGCTAGCCTCCTCATCTGGCTGAAGTGAGACATAATTATGAAATGTGACTACTATTTAATAATAGTTTCTTTCATTCAAGGATGGTAAGTGAATTGATCTTCCCAGTATTCAGGTGGCTTGGGCAAGGATCATTTCACTCGCCGTTGGGGTAGAATGCAGCAGCTGCTATGTAGCACCCAGCAGAGCTGTATGGACATGCAGGACCAGCACCGGTCCTAACATCCCTGGCAGCAAGGCAAGGAAGCATCCGAAAAAGCCCAAGTGCATCTCTAATTGATCTGGACCCTGGCCAGACAGCGGGATAGCCCCTCTAAAGACTAAGCTTTTCCATGGTGGGATCTGCTCTGCCGTGAAGACAGGCAAGGTCCGAGACTGGACTGATGCCTGAGATGCTGAATAGCAGTATGCTGACTTCTGCCTGCCTCAGTTTCCCACAGCTTTAATAGGGCAATAAGAATGCTGGCATGGCTTGGAGGTAGGGGAGGGGCAGGAGAGCAAAAGCTGCCACAGCACTTTGAAATGGAAAACGCGGCGTAAGTGCCACGTCATTACTTTCAGTGACTCTTTTCTGACCACAAGCAGCAAAGATGGCATGATTGCATCTCATCTGAAACATGGCATCGCTGTTGCCAACATCACCACCGTGTCCAGTGCAGCCGTGGGGAGAGGGCAGGGGGAAAGCACCGCTTACCAAAGTCACGAGCATCACTTCTGACAGTGCCTCCTCCTGCCACGGGAGCCAGGCAGCCGCCATGGGCACAGCGGAGCAAGGCTTTGCCAAGCAGGGCTGCTGGCCTCGGGGTGCGGGGTGGCTGGTGGCAGGCTGGGTAGCAGGCAGGACATGGTTAAGGGAGTGCTGAGGGGAATGGCAGCATCTCTCATGACTCCTTTGGCTGCTCGCCAGGGAGCCATGTGACTCCTTGGTTAAAAGAGTCCTCTCAACCATGAGACACTTTTTTTCCCCCTCTGGTTGTACCTTTTCTTTTCTGAAGCTAAAAGAAAACAAAACGTACCCACAAAACTTTCCGCATTAAAGTTATATTGTAGTCCGATGACTCAGGGCAAGAAATTCAAGGGAATGAAGAGGAAGGGGAACATTTCTGAATCAGACCTGTTGTGCTGAGCCTTAAAGGAGAGGAGGTTTTTGCTGGATGGAGAACAGCACTGCTGTACAGCACAGTGAGCAAGGAGCAAAGGACGGGGCTTGAATCTGTTCCCTGCCACTGTGGACTACTGCTAAATCTGTCAGAGTACCTTCAAATCCAGTGGACTTTGTTGCTGTCAAAAGGGCTAAGGGTGGGAGTGCAAATAAATATGGCTTCATCTGATTCATAGTAAATTCCTTTTTTCTCCACTCCCATGGCCTAAAGGGTACATCATCTAGCTTTACAGTTTGGGGTTGTTTTCTTGTATTGGCACCTCTCATCACCGTATCTGAGCACTGCCCATAATAATTAGATTGGCACATACCTAGTAGACTTCCTGGAGTCTTTTGTTCTTCTCCATTCTCCGTCTCTGGGGAGCTCTGCCCAGGGTAGGTGCTTCTGCGGGGAGGGATGGGGTCAGGTTATTGTTGTTAATGTCACTCTGGTTATGTTGTAAAAGATGTATCAAAGAGGAAGTTCTTGCACTATGACCTAAAGGTCATCAGACTCTGGATTAGTCTAATCTCTGACAGTTTGTTCCCCAGACAGATCTTTTCGACCGAGAGTAACTTACCTCTGGGCTCAGAGCTTTGTCTTGTGTTTTATGGTCTTTGTTGTTCCAGAGGAGCTCAACGGCCCTGGCAGAGGCCGTGGTTTGGTCTGTCTTGTCTTGCTGGGCCATGATCCACTAATTGCTGTGTGGAGGCTGGGCTTCACACCTTGAACTGGGGATGAAAGAGGATAGGAGAGATGAGAAGGACTTGCATGCAGAGGCAATGTGCACAGCATAACCTCACCTGGACACATGCTATCTACTTTGAAGTCAGCATGCTGTTTTCACAGTCAGAGCGCTTTGGAAGTCATAAAGCCTGTGTCTCACTTTGGCTTTGTCCTCTTTTGGGAGAAAAAGGGCAAAGTATTTTGAAAATTGCCAGCCAAGCAATTTTCCAGGCTCATCCATCTGTTTGGGTCTCTTGTAGGCTGCACTGAGTGGTTGGAAAAGCTGTGGCTGGAGAGTGGCAAGTTCAGGGACGCTCATTAACCGGTAACACACAATGCAAGCTGTGCTGAGGATGTGGGGGGTGCCGGACAGGATTTAGAAACAACAGCTTGCTCCTTTGTAAACCCCAAGCGCAGACGTGCTTCTGAGCAGAGCCGAGGCATCGTCTCAGTGTAAATACTCACTTTTAAGGAATGCACTTGAGACAAGCATGTGTGCCTGCCCCTGTGTGCTCCTCTCGTCTCCCCAGCCCAACTACACAGTGTGCCAAAGCCAGCTCCTCAGCAACAAGACTTGGCAGGTGGCACCTGATGAGATAATCATGCCCCTGGGACATTAGGAGGCATGAGGTGCAGCCAGGTGCTTCTAATCTGTCCATGGGTGTGATTTTCTGTGGTAACCACACCCTCAAGTGTTGTCTTACTGCAATTAGGAAATTTGTTCAGTTTAGGTCAAGTACTTCTATTAGGGTGCTCTTCACATCTAACATGTGTTGGCATGGCAGGAGCATGTGGACATCCAGGGTCAGGCAATGCACTGTGTTGAGTGGTGCTCCTGCAGCTAACAGGGAAGAGATCCTCCTTCTCACCACTTTGCTTATTTCCAAACATGGACCTTCCCTTCACAAAGACCCACTAATCTGAGCATTAATTCAGGTGCAAATAAAACCAAATGGCAACAGCTCCCTGGAACAAGACACTCCGTTTCATACGCATCACAGACAAGGAATCTTTTAAGAATTTGCCACTTGCACTTGGGTTTCCATTTTGCAAGGTGTTTTAAAAACTAAAACATATGAGAGCCGTACTGCAGCAAAGATCAAATGACAGTTCCTTCCTGTAGGTAGAAAATGCCTTTCTGGCTGGCTTGCATTTCAGTCTTACTATAGGTATGGAAGCCTGGAGTTAAATCAGTCTGGTAGTGAAAAATACCAGCCAGATACTCGCACAGGTTCCTACCTTCTTATTTAAGACTTGGTGTAATAAGGTCCAACAGACAATGAGGCACTCTGGCTATCACAGAGGGGAATAGGAAAGGGGCGCCTCCAGCTGCTTGCAGATTCGTTCCCCATGTGTTTACTTGGGCAGGGCTGTCATTGCTTGCCATGTCTGCTGCAATACTGTAAGAGGTATAAAATGAAACAGCACAGAAGCGGCTTCAAGTGCTTCCAAGGTCTTGGTGTGACTTTGGGGAAGCCTTTCCTGCCTGTGTGCTGCAGTTCCTCTTCCAGCGTTGCCTGCAAGCGGAGGAAGATCTCTCTGTGCCCTCACACAGGGAAGCACATGCAAAACTTTTGTTATTTGCCCTTCACTCAGCCAGCCTAGGTGCTGCCTAGTTTAAGTTTAAATTTTGGCTCCATCCAAACATTGCCTGCATAACTGCAGGATTTAGCTCACAGTATTTTGTTAGGACAGTGGTGGTTATTGGAAAGAAATGGTAAAATCCATCAACTCAGTGAGGAAGATTTCCTATGCTGGGTAAAGATAAATCAGAGGGACCGGTGTATTTTACCTCTCCCAAAATGAAAAACACTTTCAGTGCTAACAAAACTCCTGCTTTTCTTCATATTGCTCAGCTATATTTTTTGAGGTGTATCAGAACTTTGCTTACATGATAGTTGCCATTGTATACCTAATTAGAAATCAGCTTTAGCTTTCTGACAATAGCTGGCATAGATTAAGTTCACTCTAAGACATCTTGTGCGATAATTAAAGTGATGATTGATAACATAGCACAGCAAAAGGAATGTTTCTCAAAGTAGAGCCACCCTACAGGTTGCTTGTACGCATTTTGTTAAATGCAGCCCTGGTATAACTACTCTGACTTTGATGAGTTCCCCAGAAATGAATCTGGCACCTTATTTTTTGAGAGCAAATCCTGAAATTCTGTCCGTTTCTGACTCCTTTTTAAATTCATGTTTAAATGCATGTACATGAATATACTGCTTATGAAGGGTGCCTGAATCACAGCCCTGGAAAATGAATTCCTCTCCTTACCCACAAACCAGCACAGCACAAGCACAGGGTGTGTGAGCTTCCCCACTCCACCCCATCCTTGTGTCTCATCCATGACCTAGAGGGGCAACCTCTAGCTAGGCATAAGCGGGTGGCTCAGTCTCGGTACTTATTTAATCCTTGGCCAACCTGCTAAGGCTGCCAATAAGGGTGCCAATTGTGGTGGTGGTTTCTGTGATGTGGATAGTTGTCCACTGGGAACTGGATTAAGACCATCAACTCATTTCAAATACTCTAGGCCACAAAGCATCTGCCAAACGGTAACCATTTTTCTGGTCACTACTGACTTGGGTCATGTTTGGATCAGCGATGAAAGGCTCCATATCCCAATACCAATCCCCTGAGCCATACTGTTTCCCGGAATAATTTTTTTAAAGAAGGAAAACATTATTTATTGTTCTGGATTCTACTTTGATCTGCTGATTTTTAGTGCACCTTAAGTGCATAATTTTCATTACTTGATTGTAGAGGATTCAGATGTTGGGAGAGATTTCGGAAGATGGCAGGTGGCAGATCCATGCTACATGATCCAAAACGATCTCTCAGAGTTAGTGGTTACACACTCTGGCACCTCGGTCGGCATTATATGTGGACCTAAACCTGAACTTGCACCTCGAAACTTATCACACAGTCTATCAGCAGGGAAACTGCCATTAAACTGAAGATCACATCGCTTCTTTTGCTCTTGTTCTTTCAGAGATACTTAGATATTTGTGTCAGATCTGTGGCATTAACCAGCTTTGCTTGTAGGTCTCCCAGCACCTCATTATATTGTCAGTGGTCCCTGCTGAGCCCACCGCAAACTTTCATCTATGCCCGCTAGCACCCCATGATGTCGGCAGGAGGCAGAGACTAAATGATTTGGCTCAAATCACACAGCCCAGGAGGGCAGGGAACTGGAGTGGAGTTTTCCTGATGTCAGCCTAGTCCCCAAACCATTAGCAGTCCTTCTCTTCAGCACACCTGAGAGTGGAGCTAGGGCCAGCTGATATTCTTAGTTTAGTTGGCAATGAATAATATTGCTTCCTGTGGCCGTGTCTCTTGCCCAGAAAAGACCCAGTCTCAGGGAATGCCTGGGATGAGAAGCACATTGTTAGCATTCTGAAGGAATGTCGTTCTGGCCTTTCTTGGATAATACAAAGCTGCACAATATTGCCACCAGCTCTCCCCTGAGCTGAAGCAAATCCCAAGAGGTGACTGAGTTTCTTCTTTCCTGGGGGTAATTTACATTTACGCTAGCATGAAGGCACTACTTTGCTTGCATTAGTTCCTCAGAACAGTGAGTCACCTACCTTCTTCTTCTCTATTATATGTGGAAGTGAAGCATGCTGTGATATCAAAGGAGTGACTGTTAAGAAGATAGAAAATTCTGAGCAGATCCATTACAGCTACGGCTGTTCAGAAGCAACAGATAGAGGAAGAAATGACGGTATTGAGTTGATGGTATTGTGGGGCTGTGGTAGAATCTGATTTCTATCACACAAGAAAAGTGACAGGAGCATCTTATGAGTAGATAACTCACACTGGTTTATTGGTATTAGACTGTGAAACATATATTTTGGATTTCCTTTTATTTTCCTTAAAATAATAAGCAAAAATTTATTTTATTCAATGTATCCTTCCACTGTGAAAAATTGTTTCTGTTAAGAGAAAAAGTAGAAGATGGAAAAAATTGTGTTTGATAGATTATATGCAGTCATACATATATATATAAAAATCATATGTCTTTAATTCTTAAAAAAATAAATGCATCACTACAAAGCTCTCTTTTTTTAAAGTTTCTCTGCTTATTTGGAGCCCTTTTAGGTATAGTTTCTCTTTCTAGAATAGAAGCTTCCCTTTCAACAGCAGCTGAGGCTTAAATTCAAGAAAACACATGGAGAAATGTAAGCATACTGACTTAAGAGAGCTTGTAGTTACATGTATATATTTCAGCAGACCACGTCCCAAACGTAGAAAACACAGGACAGATACAGTACCTAGCACCCTTGTATCCCCGAGTACAAAGAGATTCCAACACATGCTTAACTTTCCTAGACCAAGTTCTAAGTTCAGGCGATAACTCTCAATTTTATTTTCTCAGTAGCAAATCCATGAAAAGTAAGCTGAAAACATACAGTGTCAGAGTGTCAGTGAACTCTCAGTTTGGCATGTATGAGTTTATGAGTAAGTCAGATTTTTCCTTTCAGCCTGCTGGCTGTGCACAAGGACCAAACTTTTAATCTCAGGAGTTTTGAGATGAAAGGTGATGAGGAGTGATGGGTAGCAAGGGAGGGACAGCCAGGGCAGGGCCTGTGTGTTCCCCAGGGAGAAGGGAACAGAGAGAAGTGTGGGGTGGAAAACCCAATGGGAAGGAGAGTGAGCGAACCAGGAAGAGAAAAGGGAAAGAGCCCAGCAGCTGGAAGGAAGAAAGCAAGAAGTCAGGGCAGCATGGAAGAGAGATGGAGCTGGAGAATGAAACGGGCTTTAGAATGGTTGCCAGAGAGGGAGGCAGTTTCGGGGAGGTTCAGCATTTAGCCAAATCTTCGTTCAGCCTGTCTTGTTCGTCCAAGTCATGGTCTGATCAGTTGGTCAGAAATTTAATCACCAGAGAGCAGCCTTTTTGCATCTCAGCATGAGGACCAGAGTCTGGAGCGGAGCATAGCCTGGAACCAGGAGACAGGTGTGGAGTTAGGAAATGCGATCGGAAAGTGCGAGCAGAGTAACTCAGGAAACCGACCTCAGCCCAGAGACACCCACTGTGCTGCTGAGGCTTATTTGTCCCCAGAAAGGATGTGACTGACCATCGCTGGTCAGGAAGAGAGACAACAAAGGACAGAGCACGACTCGTAGCTGGCTAATTTCAGATAGCAGAGGGCGATCCCCCTTTTGAGGAGGGGGCAGGCGAGAGGTGTAAGAGAGGGAATGTAAAAGACGTAAGAGACAAAGTGCAGTTTACATCAACAAGAGAATTTGGCTTTGGAAGAAGATTTTCTGCATGGGTGCTCCACCTAAATTGTGCTTAGCTCTACAGTTGCAGGATTTTGGGGTCTCTGATGAGGCTTTTGAACTCCTAAGAACAATTTTACTCTTTAGCATCCCAATATGCTACCATTCACGAAACCTAAAGCCTTATGCAGGTGCACTTTTAAGGTGAGAGATACAGAAATGCTGTAATACTAATGATTAAAAAGGACATGGATGAAAGGCTCTCTTTACAGGGTTTCATTTGTGAGTATTGGGGTAAATGTACTTTTTGGCCTGAGAGTCCACAACTGGAGTGCGTAACAGCAATACATAATATTACAATTCTTCAGTCACAGTAAATGCTGCGTAATACCAGTGTGCAAGGCTGAACTGGGACAGTCACTACTGAGGGGATGCCTAGCTTTTCCTTCCTCTAGAGCATGAATTCATTTCAAAAGCCAAGATTTCAGGGGGTATAGCATTGTTTGTGTGCAGCCAAACCATGAAGGATTTTCTTCTCAAATTAAATTCAGCTCTTTTCTTCCCATCTCTAGAGCTAACACTTTTCAATATTTCAGCTGACTGGGATCCAGTTTTTAAAGTATATATAGGAGCTATTGCTTGGCACAGAATAGCGACCTTGGCTTTTATAGCATCCACGCACTACCAGGGTCTAGTTTATTACTTTGTAAAACATTTTTGGGACATATCTTTGTTTATATAAAACTAAGTCCAGTACCATGTATATTTCACATTTCTCTGTTCTTTTCTATTGTTTTCTTCATGGACACAAATATATATAAAGGGTTTATAAGATACAGAAAGACTCCGGAGAAGTCTTTTATGACTGACTACGAGTGGTTTTGGGATCCTCTTTTTAGCTTTGTTTAGAGTTCTCTTTCCAAAGTTGCACAATTTTAGCTGAAATTGGTGCCTCATACACACATAGATGATTTCAATCTATGTCTCAGAAGCCTGATTCTCAAAGTGTCACTCAGCAGTTTTCACTAAGGACATATATGCTTAGACCTAAGACCAGGCAAATGTTAACATAAGCTGGCTATTGTATCTCATTTTTCTGAGGAGCTCAGATTAAACTCATTGAGATGAACAGAGCAAGATTGTCATCTGAAGTAAACTATCTTATCAAAACTAATCTCAGTGTAGCTATGCCAGTTTTAGTCTTGTCATACAATTGCAGAGCTGTATTTTCCTTTTTCCCCCCCTCCTCTATTCCCTCCATTATTGTTTCTAAAGTAAAATGTTTAAGGAAGGAGATAACTGATAGAGAAACACAGGAAACTGAAAGGAGGCTCAGAAACCACCTATGATCCTCATCGGTGGATTCTGCTCTTTGGCATAAACCTCAAGTCACCCACTTTCCCTGAGATGTGAACCCAAAAATATGCTTCCCAGGGACAAGGAAGCACCTGGCAAATACCTGGAGAGAGACTCGCTCATATGTTCAGCAACACACGCTGGCACACACGTGCAGTCACCCAGGCAGAAGAGTAAATGCTAGCTCCAGAGCTTCCAAGTTGAGAACACATATCTGGGCAAACATAGGTTATTATAACTCTGGACAGCAAACCACAAAGGCATTCAAAGAATCACCACCACAACATTTTACAGAATATTATTACAACTGTCACCAGCAGTTCTGTCAGAAATCTGAAAATTGCAAAGGACAAAATTTAACTACTGAGGAGCAGGGAATTCTCAAAAATTGTCTGGCAGTATGCTGGCATGTTTCAGTCCAGATAGAAAAATGCTGGACTTTGCTGCTAACCATCCTGCAGAGTGCAGAGGGAAAACTAATGTCAAAACGATACTCATCTACACCTCTTCCTTTAAGATCCTACATGCATTGTCATTAGTATTTTTATGTCTGCTTGCTCTCCTCCTCTGTATCGCACCACCTTTGGAGCTACACTAGCTCCAAGGACTAACTCGAACACCATTCTTCATCAAAATCTCAGCCTCACTAGAGCTGTGACTTTGGAAACAAGCTTGAATTTTATGGCAGAGAAAATAAATGGAGCTGTGCTCATCTGGCCTATACCTGCACCAACAAAATGTGTCACAGTAACATTGCAGTTAAATTATACCTCTGAAGTCACATAAGACAGTTGGTTGGGCATGACCTCTTGTGGTGTTAAAAGACTTAATTTGTATATTTATATATTCTGATATAAAATACATGGCATTTTGTGTTGTTCCAGATTTTAATTATGCAATATTAATCCTTTCTCAATGCCTGCTTAATACAAGAGCTTGTTAGAGGAGAAGTAAAGATTTGGACACAAGGATCTGAAAGTTGGTGCTTTTGGAGTTTGGGAAGCTTCCACAGGAAGGGTTTTTGGTGGCTTGAACCCTTGGGATATCTTCTAGACAGGAGGTGGAGCAGGGCTGTTATGCAAAGGTGCAGAGCTTGAATTCCTTCCTTAAGTCCCACAGCCAACAATGGCTCTGAGGAACCTTCTCCATTGCTGCATCCCTTTTAGCTGCTACTTCAACCAAAAATGATCCACGAGCACATTGTCTAAAAGCTTTTGGTTACATTGTTAGGAGTGAAATGGTTAAGCACACTAATTGCCATTATCCCCAGATTTCAGGAAAAGCAGATTTGTAGCATGAACTGTGCAGCTCACATTTCTCTCAGAGCTATTGTTTCAGACTCCTTGCAGACTGGGGGGAACAGCAAGGTTACAGTAGTTTGTATGTTGAAGGGCTAATGAATTAGTTAAGAAAATACTTAGGATCAGAATGGTGGTGTAGCTTCTAAATAGCGAGCAGGGACATGTTAATGTGGTTGGCCCCAATTACTGTTTGTGTGAGAGCCTGCCAGTATATGTGCAAAGTGTTGCTGGGTGCGTGTAAACTTCTGCCAGCAAAGCCTTGTTGCCTCTGTCATCATGGATTCCAGGGATGGCTTTCCTGGAGCCTCACACATGGCACAAGCATACCCTGTGGATGCTCCTGTATGCTGGGATGTGATTGCAGCCAGACAGTGCCCAGAGTGATGTCCAGCAGTGCCTGCCTTTTGTGTTCTTGTGTGATGCCCTGCACAGAAAAAAGATTTATCCTAGAAATACCTGAGAGAGTTACAAAACATATTATTTTTGCTACTGGTCATGCCCATCTCCCTCTAAAGCCGGGTGTTTTTAATATTAAGAGTTCAGGGACTTGTCTGTAACATGGCACCAGCAATGTGGAGTTGTGAAAGTGTCCAGTTGCGCAAGTGTCCAGTTGTGCAAAACCCCTTCAGCTGACACTGCCCTAATGACTTGGCAGTTGGTGTAGATCTGGAAGCTGAAGTTCAGCATCATGTCCTCTCACTTTGGTCCCAAAACTGGATGGGATATTTTGTTATCTAGTGTAGTTATTTGCAACCAGGAGAAAACGCAATTGTATTTTTGTAAGTGTAAAAAGCCTCCTGCTTTACAGGCCACAGGGTGAATGAGAACATGTCATAACGGGAGCACTTTTTATGCAACCTGAGGCCACTATCTATATAAAAGTGTGGATTGCCCCAGAGTCAATAAGTGTGGTCGTATAAGGCCTAGAAATGGACAGAAGATAATTCCTAGCTCCTCAGTGGTACAGCATGCTGCTTTCCAGTGGTAATGACTTACAAGATATTACACATGAAGCTTGTCAATCATCCAAGGCTGACTGTTGCATCTCTGACGTAGGAAATACCGATTCTGGGGTGAAATATGTTTATTTATTCGCTAGTGGTTTTGTAACTGCTGCTTAGGTTTGGAGCTTCAGAAGTGGTTCCAGCAAGGCTGGGTTAATGGACTGAGAGTACAAGAGGTGCAGAATAAGTAATGTAGGAGGCATTTCCGCAGCTTACCAGCTGATATCACCACAATGTAAGTGATATCGATGTATGTGCTGAACAAAGCAATCTGTTGTATTGGGTTGCCGCCTAGCTAAGTTCAGCAAGAGGCTGACGTTTTGTGGCCCAATTTCACCAAAGTACTTAAGCCTGGGAGTATCCCACTGGCTCTGGTTCGAACTCAGTGGGAACATATGCATGTTTAAAACTTTCCACACGCTCTTAAGAGCATGTCTAAAGCCCATGCCCGGTGTGCTCCATGGGATGAACTCCGAAGGGCTGAGTATCATCAGCAGCCACTGGTGACGTGTGTGCTTCGGTCACAGCACACTCCCTTGGGTGGTCAGTTGCTTCACCAGACTGTTTTCAGTTACATTTTTTTCCTGACCAGGGTTGTTTAGTTTGTCCCTTTGCTCTAAGACCTTTGCTTGGACAGTTTGTATCGCTTTTTAGGAGCTGCCTTTAACGCAGGAGCTCAAACCTCTTTGGGAAATCTGCCTGCAATCATCAAAATTGAAAGGGACAAATCTGCATATGGAACATGCTGAATGTGTAGCGTCACGTAGATGCCTAAAGGAGATATGAGCTCTTTAGGAAATCAGATTGCTCCTGTGCTGAAAATCTGGCTTTCAACTCTTTGGAAAATCTGGGTGCTGGATGGATTTCCTTTTAATTATCTAACACTGCTGTCATCCCTAGCACTGTTAAAAGCTTACTGAAGGTAATCACCTTCCCTGAAAGCCTGGAGAGCATTCATTCACTCACATGTCTGTGCTATTGTCCATACATCCAGCTGAAGATGCATGCATTCCCTGGCTATGCATATAGCACTGGCTCCCTTCCCAGTGGTCCTGCGCAGGATAGGAACACTAAAGTAACAATAACGAGTGCTGATACTGACCCTTGTTTCCTATATACATACTGCCAGTGAGGACAGTCTTTTCTCTGGAGTTCCCAGAGACTCTGGTAGACTTAAACAGACTTTGGCCCAAGCCACCTTTCTTTGATACAATCGTTTGCTTTAATGGGGTGAGTCAAATTACTCCAGTTCCCTCCCAGTTTGAGATGCAGATGATTGTAGGGGAGGGTGCGGAGGTTGCAGTGGGAGGGAGAAAGAGGGAATAGTCTCCTTTGAAAGCAAATAAATGCTACCACTTCTGCTAATTCCATAAAAGTCAAAAGCTAAGCCATAATGGTAGTGCAAGTCTGAGATTACTCGACAGCCCTGTTATTCAAATGCAGAACGCTCTATGAAGCAGATATGGAAGAGCTTACTGTTAGAAAAGGCTCTTATCTTCACTTGTTAAACCACTCATGAGTTATGACAAGTCATTCCCAGCCTAACAAATGAAGATTAGTGCACTACCAGCAGCGTTAAAAAGTATAGATACCAGAAACTGTAACAGTGGACCCAAATGGCCCCTGATCTTTGGAGAACTGACACCTCAATCCAGTCATAGCTCAGACCCCTTTCTCATGAAATGTTGAAACCCACCTGTCTGTCATGTACCGATGAACATGCAAAGTACTCTTTTGATACGAGAACTAACTTCCCAGTTCAATTAATCTAGTGAAAAGACTGCTGCTGTTTACAATAGGCTTTGGATCAAGCCCAGGAGTGGCTGATAATGCACACCGAGCATTAACATATGGCCCAGAAGGACGGCAGATATCACAGCTTCTGCTCATATTTGGTAGCTCCTATTAAAGCCAAGGCATACCAGAGTGGCTTCTCAGAGATGACTCGCTGTGGAGTGGCAGAAAATTGGCCTCGGTGTTAATATCCAGAGTTGTTTTTAAAGTCAACTGGAATACATATTTGTGTGTAGGATTTTTCCTTTGAAAAATTCAATATGCGGAAACCACAATTGCTCCATGATAAGAGGTAGACAAAGAGAAGAACAAAAGGAGCTGTGAAAGGCAGCGGCGTGTTGCAATCCACTTGAATGTTTATCTGCAGCAACATGCAGAGGTGGATTCATACAACCAAATTTAGGCAATGAGGAGAGGCTCTCAGGTTAGGAGTCTGGTCTCCCTGGGTGTCTCCTATAGTTAATGGAGAAACAGGCAGGTCCATGGGGTAATTCAATCCACCTCCATTCTGAATCATCCTGGGAGGTGGCTGGCTCTTTCCTTGATGGTAGAGGGAACCTGGGGCACCTGGTTGCCTAACTCAGGCACCTCTGGCAGCACTGTGAACGGCACAGAAAATGGGGCCCAGTGAAGAAGGCTACCAAACACCTTCGTTTAATTCTCATTAAAATGAATTAGACCTAGCCTGGCTGCCTGAGTGCCGAGATGCAAGAGAGTTAGAAGGGAGCAAATGGGATGGATGCTAAAGAGGCAGAGGGCCAAATTCTGCTCTGTGCCCATGATACGCATGGGTCACAAGTAGCGTAAGGAAAAATGCAGCACTGGCAGTCTTTGTGCTGCATGGATTTTTGGATTGATGAATGGGAGCTGTAAAAGCCCCTCATAAATTAAAATAGTCCTGAAGTGCTGCAGCAGTGGCATCCTTCTTTAGGCTGTTGGACCAAGTAGGGTGATTGCACTAATAGATAGCAACATTTCATTGAAGGTGGGACAGTGAAGACCCACTTACACCAACACATTGCTGTTCCTGAAGAAAAACAACTTCTCAGCCTTTGTTATAGGTTACCAGTGCCACGTACAGTTGAGGTCAATGTGCAGTTGAGGAGGAGGCAGAGCAAACCTGTTTTCTAATTCAGGTAAGGGGTTCAGCAACAGTTCGGGGAGAGGTAACACAATCTCTAGAGCTGCCAAAGTGTGCTTGGGCCTTCCAGGCAGCAAAAGTGAGTCACAGGGAGGGACAGAGAGAGAGAAGAGAAGTGAGCTCAAATCTGGGAAGGTAGAGAGTGTGGGTGGAAAGCAAATACCATGAAAGAGCAGAGGGCTGCTGTGCGAGTCAGTTGAGTCCTATAGATACTAATATTTATCACAAATACCAAGAAGGTTTTAGCAACCACAGACTCTCAGAAAGTAGTAAGTAAAAACTGCTTCCTGTGGTTAGAAGGACCAGAGAAGAAGACATGAGTGGAGGAAAAAGAGAGAACAGGACTGTGAACGCAAGGGAAGGGGTATTGCAGAGTATGACATAATGGAATATGGATTAGTAGCAATTATATGGCATGGACAACAAGATCAGATGATTAGCCTTTCCAGAAAGATGCTGTGTTGTTTTTCACAGTAATCTCTTATTAAAAGGGTGCTAGAATGCATGAACAACACAAGAAAAATCCTTCTTATTCTAGTGGCTTTCTTTCCACAACTCTGTAAGTTTTGCACAAAAAGCATCGCAAGATACTTTTTTCTTTTTAAAGTGCTGCTTCATTTCAGTTTTATGTATCTTGCATGCTTTGGTTTTCAGCTGGCACTGAAATGCAAGGCTTACAATCTATGCAGAAATATTTTTAACTCTAAAAGTTGTTTTTGGGGAGCTCTCTCAATGCAAGAGATCACTGTTTACTACTTCTGCTTCACAACATTATCTCTCACAAGGGCCTGCCCTGTGGGGTGCAATAGCCTGTCAATGATTCATTTTTCTTCTTTCTTCTAAAATGCATTGGAAGGTGAAAGAAATGATAAGCATTGTAACAATCTTCTTACATAGATTTTTAATTTTAATAACAAAAAAGACATTATGAAAAAAAATGGTAGAAATGTATCTTTGAAGGTAAGGCAGCAGTACAACACCCAGGAAAATACAGAGTTTTCTTTGACTCTTTTAGAATGTTAAAAAATCAAGCCTAAACTTTGGGCATTCCCAACATGCAGAAGTGATTTATTTTTTTTCCTTTTCTGGAGGACAGATTGCAGTGAATTTCAAATCTAATTGTCAATGCTGGACTCTAAACATTCTCAGGTGGTTCCATCTACAGGTTAAGTAGAGCACTATTCAGAGTGGATATTAGGGTGAGAAACTGGGCCACAGCTGATATAAGTTAGGACTATACAAACAAGCCAAGGCAGGGAGGGAGAATTTTTATCTGAAATTATAGGAGGGATTGTTATGCATTTGATTTGGTGTTGAGACTTTTCCTGTTCTGTGACTGCCTCAGTAATTTCAGACAAGACATTTCAGAAGACTCTTAGAAAGAGGCTACAAAAAAGGATACTGCCCTGACCTTCATGACCGTTTCTCTCATAATCTCTAGAGTGCTCTTGAACAGGAATTTGCAATTGGTGTCGGAGTTGTGTCCAAATTTGCCATTTGATATCTGCAAGTTTGGGTTAAAATTTCAGTTTAGTAGTAATTTGTTTTTTCCCTGAGAACTGCCAATGGGTCCTGGGTGCAGCTCCTGCCTAAGTGTGCATTAGTATGTGGTCTTTAATTCCATGGTCACATTTTTCTACAGGATCCCTGCTGCAGGAGCGCATGCTCGGGGGCATTTACTTAGAGTGACTTTGGGTCAGTAGGCTTTCCTCCAGGGTCTGTGATTGAGCACAGGCTGTCTGGGGGGGAGTGGGAGGGTCCTGCAGGTCAAGTGTTTGAGTGTTGCTCTTGGGAACTACGTCCTGTTCCTTCCCGTGGCCCGACAGCCTGTGTAATGCTAGCTGAGTCATTTAAACTTGTTTTTCTTTAAAGTTATTAGTAGCTGTTCCCTGTATTTGATTGCTTGATTCAGGTTCCCAGGATGTGACTTGGTGAGGTGGGAGCAATCCCAGCTGGAGCAGAAGTCAGAAGGATCAGTGTTTCAGACAAAAGAATTATTTTGAAGGCTGGTGTCCTAAGAGTTGTCGAACTGAACTCCTTGGATTGGCGAACACTTCATAGCCAAATCTTGCTAAATTTCTAAGGTGGGAGGAATCATGTCTCCTCTCCTCAAAGAGGTGTTATGAAATGATTTTTCTCACACCTAGTATTGATCAGCACTATACAAAAGCCAAGGTCAAGCTCAGAATTCATCAATAAAATGCGAGTTTGAAGCACTTATAAAGCCTGGGGTGTGCACAGTGAACAAGGAGAAAGGAAAGCAAGACAGAGCAATTCCTCATCAAGGGAGTGTAGTCACCCTGTGCACTAAGTGGAGAAGAGGGTCCTGTGGAAAAAATTGGTTGTGTTGCCGTTGAACTGCAGGCTGTATCACTGTGCACACACAGAATACAGACGAATTAAAGTTTCACTGTCAGGCCTTGTTCTGGCATTTCCTAATTTACAAGTGCTTGTCCTCATGACCTTAAAATGTTAGTGTAGAGTTGCTTTCTATCAGTTAATATTATGTATGCTTACAGTGGTTTAAATGGAAAGCCTGACAGAATGAACTAGGACATGAAACCCTGATGTATACTGTTTTTGGTTTGGTTTTTTTTTTTTTTCATTTTAGGGAGCTGTTCTTTCCACACTTCATTTCCTGAGGCTTCCTCTATGACGTACCATAATATATTGGCTCACTCACTTTTAAATTAACAAGTTAATTGAAGCCCGTTAAATCCTAGAATTTAACAGTTTGTGATTTTAGAGGCATTGCCCAAATTCATCCCTCATATTACTCTGATTACTTTGGTATTTGGCTTATTGCACCCCTTTCGTTTTCGAAGGTTAATTCTGCTAGCCTTACTCACAATGAAGAGATACATCAACTTGGCCTGTTACACTGGACTCCTGTGTGTCAACAACTTGGTAAACGAAGAGACATATCTGGATGCCTTTGCAGGGCAAAAAAAAAGAACTGTTTTGTGTCTTGCCAAAGAAAGAGAAGAATTCACAGGGCAAATTAAAACTTTGCCATATAGCTGATGGAAAACCGCTAAGTGATAATTTCACATGGCAGTTTGCTGAAGACTGCACCCTGCTTATAAGCTCTTGGTTAAAACCATCCTAACTCTTAAACTCTAGGTCTTATTAAAATAAGGTGTGTTTTTAGATAAAGACGTTAGAGCACACTGTAATTTTTATGGCTGATTACATTCTGCAAGAGAAGGAAAGCTAGGTGAATGGCTGGGTGTGTGTGAGCATAGGTACATGTGTGTGTGCAGGTATCTGTAACAAAGGTGGAGTTAACTATTATTTCAAAGAAAAAATCAACCCTGACAATTTCTGGGTTTGCTTTTTTTTTTTAAAGAAAAAAAGTTGTAAAAGGTGTAGCCTGAAAACCAGCTTGGCTGCATTAGGCTGGGGTAAATGAAGAAGGGTGGTAGTAGAAGCAGGATATCGTGGAATACATCTGAACAGAAGAGTGGTGGCCTGAGGTTGACCAATTCTCACGGAATAGAGATCTCCCAGCTTCACAGGGATCCGCCCAAATTCTGTCTAGAGCAAAGTCAGTTGGAACACATCATCACACTGTGGCTGCTGGGTCGTTGAGGAGAAAATGGATGTTGTGGCTTGACAGCAGCTCCCCCATGGGTCCCACCAAGCCAATTCTGTAACTAGCAGTAATTAACACCCCTATTTCCAGCGTTAGCCCCAAGGCCAAGAGGCAGCCCTGGAAAGGCGAGAGTTCTCCCTCTGAGAGGCCCCTAGGCTGTGGCTAAACTTGTAGAGTGAGCACTGTAGTACCTTCCAGCCTTTGAACACCCAAAGAGAGGGGGCAGCTAGGGAGTACCTAAACCACAGGAAGCAATGGGTTAAATTTAGTATCTCACCATTTACCTACCCCAAGGAAAAGCAGTGAGATTGGTTAGTGAGGAAAGAGAAAGCAACCATATTTTAGGATGCTACTGTCAGTATCATAGGGCAGAACTAAATTTCGTACTGCAGAGGTTTCAGTTTTCTTTTTGGCTGTCGTTTGCTCTTCTGTGACAACTGTTAGTGTCTGAATCAATGACTGGAAGCTGAAAACAGAATCATTCAGGTTTTTATGACAGCAGACGTTACAGCAGGAGTCACTAGAGCAAACCACTAAGGGGAGTGATGGGCTGTTCACCTTGGGAAGCACTCATGTAAAATCTGGATCCTTTCTGGCATGTGCTTTAGTTCTGGGTTTCTCAGATGAGTAATTCATGACCTCTTTAGGGGTCAAATGAGGATTTGGGTGATGTTACAAAGTTTTAGATGGCAGCATGCAATCACTTTGTTCCTTCAAGGTGGAGGAGTGAGAGGCTGTGCAGGTATGGGCGTCCCATGGTTGCATCAGCCAAGCCACAGAGCAGTAGCTTCAGTTTGTCAGTAGGAGCTCAGCTCCTCTAGACCAAGGGGGATATGCAGCAAGCAAGGAAGGAAAGGGCAATGAAGCAGAGAAGAGGTGTGTTATTGTCATGGGGTAGTCAAGATAGTCAGCATTTATAAATCCACAAAATTTCTGCTGTATTTATACTTGGGCTGCATCTATAATAACAATTTAAGATACATTATATTCAGTACGTCCTCCTTGTCTTTAGTAGGAGATAATTGATACACAAACTTACATTAACATCTTGGGCATGTAACCAACATGTTAGTTAATGCTAGTTTGTTTAACATAGCTGAATTTGAAAATGGTCCTAAAGATGGTACTGCTGAGCCACCTGAAGAAGACATTTAATATTTGCTGTACCTACACTCATGTACGTTCTCTGGAGCTGGAAAACACTGACATGTTTGGCAAAAGGGAAGATGATGGTTTGTTTTAGAATTACTACTTTGGCATCAGCTCAGCTAGGGAAAAAAACCTAGCCAGAAAACCAAAACAAAATCCCATCCCAATATCTTTTTTCCATGCAAATGAATACAGCAAAAATTATCATGATCACTTAAAAGAGTTTGAAAAGGATAAATTGGATGGCAGAGAGAAGCACTAAAAATGATTGTACTCTTTAATTTTGTAGTGCCTCCCTTCTTTGCTGTCAGCTTGTTTGTTACCGGTGGTACCTATGTGGGAGTCAGTTGGTATGTGCCTTCTAATTAATTTTTCAACTAAATTAACGCTTAGCACTGAGTCCGTACTGTGGAAAAGATTACAAGAACGGGCAAGTCACTGTCCTGGCTCACATACCATCTAGGAAGGTAAAACAGATGAATGCAAGGAAGCAGAAAACAAGCACAAGGCAATGAAGTGGATTGCCCAAAGATACACAGGATATCAGAGTCAAGACTAGGACCAGATCTTGTTATTTTGATTTAGTATCCGAGGCACTGGAGAAGTGGCTCTCCACTTCTTGTCTGTGGACCTCCTGGAAGAATAGGTAAGCAAGGAGAGCAAGTGTAGGCTGCTCTTCAGGACCAGAAAACTCTTAATATCCTGCACCTATCTGATGAACCCCTCACACAACCTGAGTGAGGCTGTAAACATGAGAAGTGATGATACCCTAGATGTGAACAGAGCAGCATGAGACCTGAGTCATGTTGCCTGATTTTCTATGAGTCTGTGACTCCAGAGGACAATCTCTCAGATTTCCATTTCAAATCCTAAACATAAGGGATGATCTTGCCTATCATCTCCCTGATTTGACATTATAGTGGTAAGGTCTCTCTCTCAGAAAGACAACAGGAAGGTAAACGTGGTAAAATACTGCACTAAGTATAGGCCAGGGAGGCTTCCCATGCCATTTAGAAGCTGTAAGCCTCCAAAATGTGGAGGATATTGAGGTAGACAACGAAAACCAGCAAAATTTAATCTAGTGTCCAGCAACTGCTGGGTTTTGATCCTATCTAAAGATATACATCTATTGGAAGCTAAAGCTAATAGTTTTCTATGAAATCTTGTGTAGGGTTTTGATCCCTTCCTTCTACATTGTGCTATAATGATTGTAATCACTCCACCTCAGAAAGGAACAGGTAATTCTGCAAGTTTCAATAAGCACTGAGGAGTTGAGTAAGAGTTTGCTTGGCAAAGATACTGCATGTGAAAAATCACAGAAGTTATCACAGAAGTTATCAGAGAATCACTGAGGTTGGAAGGGACCTCTGGAGATCATTTAGTCCAGCCTCCCTGCACAAAGCAAGGTCAACTACAGCAGGCTGCACAAGGCCTAAAATGTCACTAAGTTAAAATGTTAGGGAGCCGTTTAAGATATTCTCCAGCTTTTCCATTAAAAGCTTTGTGAAGCAGAAGAAATTTTGGATTAATTGCCACATTCAAATTCAAAACAAACAAACAAGTTTTTTGCATAGTTCTGTGCCTCAGTATTCACATTTCTAACTAGCACTTCCCATCTATTGCTCTTGCTAGGAATTTTCAATCCTTGATTTTTTAAGATGCTAGGCTTTTCTTTATTTCACACAGGACAGGTTTGAAAATGGTTTGGTTTGCCTGTACAGTGTCTCACAGTGCTCAGAGGAAGGTTCAGAATGTGTTGGATCCCACCGACAGCTGATGCCAATTAAGAAAAAATAATGGAAACTAAGGCATTGTAGCAAGGATAAGTGTAGAGTTGCTGCAGCAACACTTAATTCCTTGATAAAGTTGCTGTACAGAAATCACAGAAGTCCAGCTTCAATTCCTGGCTGCAGTAACTCACAAGATCTTCACAGGGACCTACTTCTTCATGTTTTCTTTTTAGTCATCTATACCAGTGTCAGGTTACAATTTGGCTGCTTTCTACACAACTTTCCTTATGACTTAACACAGGCCAGGACAGCTGTAATCTTGCAAGTCAACAACTTGCAATCAAACCCAAGGATCTCAGCCACTAGGAAGACAGTCTGTCAATAAAACAAAAATAAAAGCCACCCAACAGTTCACCATGCTTCAGAGTAAAGGATATTTAATTCCATCCCCTCTAGCTTGAAGTAACAACAGTTTGAAAATATTAGCTTACTTCTGTGAGTTCACAGAATGAAGTGAAGTGTGGATGATATTGGTGGAATGTGCAGTATTTGGTGCAGAATTTTAAGCCCATGAAGACATAAGGGCATTGCAAAGAATCAATGACCAATGAGACAAGCTGCTGTAGGCAAATATAATACAGCTTTTTATTTTCACACCATTGATTCAGATTGTAGTTTTTTTTTCAAAACTGGTAGTTTTGAATGACATGAGTCAGGAGAGAGAGAATATCTATCTGTTATTTGGTACAGAGGGGAACATTGCTACCAGAGATGAGGAAAAGGCTGAGGTACTTAATGCCTTCTTTGCCTCAGTCTTTAATAGTGAGACCTGTTATCCTCAGGGTACTCTGCCTCCTGAGCTGGAAGGCAAGGACAGAGAGCAGAACATACCCCTCATAATCTGGGAGGAAATAGTTAGTGACCTGCTACGCTGTCTGGACACTCACAAGTCTATGGGACCTGATGGGATCCATCCAAGGGTACTGAGGGAGCTGGTGGAGGAGCTTGCCAAGCCAC
>VYZV01035297.1:2848-29038 GCA_013401275.1 Pandion haliaetus | reverse complement strand
GCTGAATATGAGCCAGCGGTGTGCCCAGGTGGCCAAGAAGGCCAACGGCATCCTGGCCTGTATCAGAAACAGGGTGGCCAGCAGGAGCGGGGAAGTGATCGTCCCCCTGGACTCGGCACTGGTGAGGCCGCACCTTGAATACTATGTTCAGTTTTGGGCCCCTCACTACAGGAAAGACATTGAGGTGCTGGAGCGTGTCCAGAGAAGGGCAACAAAGCTGGTGAGGGGCCTGGAGCACAAGTCTTATGAGGCGCAGCTGAGGGAACTGGGGTTGTTTAGTCTGGAGAAAAGGAGGCTGAGGGGAGACCTTACCACTCTCTCCAACTACCTGAAAGGAGGTTGTAGTGAGGTGGGTGCTGGTCTCTTCTGTCAGGTGGCTGGTGATAGGATGAGAGGAAATGGCCTCAAGTTGCAGCAGGGAAGGTTTAGATTGGATATTAGGAAAAATTTCTTTACTGAAAGGGTTGTCAGGCGTTGGAACAGGCTGCCCAGGGAAGGGGTTGAGTCACCATGCCTGGAGGTATTCAGAAAAGGTATAGACAAGACACTTCAGGACATGGTTTAGTGGGCATGGTTGATGGTTGGACTCAATGACCTTAAAGGTCTTTTCCAACCTAAATGATTCTATGATTCCACAAGTTTGACCACCCTTGGGATAATTCCCAGCAGCCCAGAACATCACAGCTGTGATTATCTGCCATTGCCTCATTGGCAGTTTCTACACAGTATTCAAGGAGTGAATGATTATAGAAAAGAAACTACCTTTTCACCTTCAGAGAAGGTTTTTGCAGTTCAGCACTGCAGTCATTGGGTGTGGAGAGGGAAATAACGGAGGGAAAACATCAGTTTCTAGAAACTTATAAAATAAATGTGCCAAAGTTATTTTTGTCCTCTCATTCTGAAATTAAAAAATACACAAACTTTATCTTGGAAGATCTGGAGGAGAATCTTTTTTATAACTTAAAAAAAAGCCATCATGCAAACACCCACTATTGAATTATCACTTTTTTTATCTTGGCTATGTAGAGTTTTATTTTCCTCTGCAATCCCTGTTTTTGTCATGCTGAGTCATCTAAGGTCGAGCAGCTCAATCATTTCTGCCATAGTGCACATCTTTGCTGGGATCACTATTGCCATGTTTGCATATTGCAGCTGTTGGTATCACCAGACCCCCGCTTAGCTTGGGTACCACTAGCTGTGCAGTGTGGTGCTTGGTGTGGACTAGCAGCCCTACCAAGCACAGCTTCTTCAGACCAGACTGCATTCCCTTCTGCCTTCTTTACATTGCTTGGTCTCTTGTATAGATCTTCCCATGCTGCTGTCACAGCTGTGACCACATTATGGACATAGGTGACACTTTAACAATGGAGGGCAGCAGGTTTGGTCTATGACGTCTTTTTCTCCCAAGATTTCCAGTTTTCTCTGGTCTTTCCTATCTCATTCATGGAAGTTATTAGCACTTCAGCCAGGTCTTGCTGTAGACTTCAGTCAGTAAAAGTGACTTTAGTGGGCTGCAATGTGTTAGGACCTTATAGCACAAACTATTTTATTTCTCTTTTTGGGTTTACATTTTCCTTCTGAGTGACTGATTTTTTTGTCATGGGAAACATTTCTTAGTCTCGATGAACTTTTGTCTGTGTTAATATTTTATGCAGTGTTATTGTGTAGAGATGGAGGAGACACTGTGCTGAACAATTGGTAGAATGGAGAATAATCTGTCTCTTCGCCAAGAAACTAACAGCCAATGTTTATGTCTTTCACTGAAATAGCACACGAGTGGTTTTGAGCTAAATAACCAAACTGGCTAGAGAACCGATCATGATATTTATGGTTCAAAAAGGGTCTAGGGTATAAAAATGGTTATAATGTCAAGCTTCCTCTCTGAAGTCTCTAGTTCTGTGAATCACATTTTCCTCTATTAGCAAAAGAAGAAGGGTGATCATCCTCTTCTGTGCAGTGTGGATTCATTCATTGTCATTTCTAGAAATCCTGAGTCCTCAAAGTACATGATTTAAGTTCAAGAGTAGTAAGCCTATTTCAGAACTCTGGCCATACTGTAAGCCAGCTGTTTTGCCACCCACAATTCCTCTGTGGTAGGTTATGGCCAAAATCCATCCTGGCATCACTTCACTTCTCCACTCAGAAAGCACCCTAACAAACACAAAATCATACACCTTTCTGAGTTAGAGATGCATGCACCTACCCTTTGCATGCATTTTGTATAACTAAGTCATGAATGTACGATATTTCTGTCCCTTCTGAAGGAGTCCCAAAACAGTTGCATGGCCTCTGACACGTGTGCTCAATTCTACATTCACAGGGTTGTCCCACTGGGCCATAAAGTTAGATACCAAACCATGTCTAAATTCCTAGGTAGAATCATTCAATTCAGAACTGTAAAATATCAGCCATTCAGCAGGAAACAGTATCACATTTATTCAAGTAATGAGCAGGTTTCTTGCCCCCAGCTTCACCAGAAAAAAGCTAGGATGGTCGATGTGCAAAACAAATGCAGAAAAACTTTGAACAGAAAGAGGACAATACAATATATAGTTAATACTTACAGGAATTTTACACAGGGAAGTATAATTATCTGATTTTCCACCAGTTTTCTGATTCCAGAAAACGCCAGAGAATTTTTCACACCACAAGAGATCAAACTCTCTGTTTCATCTCTGGGAGGCAATATCAAACTGTAGGACATGCATCATCATCTGTCACTGTCTATTTTCACTGTGAATTAGGCATTTGGTATCTCCAGAGGAACTTTATTTTGGGTTAGCATGAGATTGCATTGTTTTGTTCTACAATAAAGACATTGATTCTTGTTAGCTTTTGGGAGTTAGTTTGTGATGTTTGGATTGTATTATCAGGATCATGCACCATATGGGTTAGTTATCAGATCCTTCACGAAGCTGTAGTTTTCCAAACACTAAACAAAAAAACCCAAAGGGGCGATTTTCTTACTCTTGTACTTCTGTAAGACAGAAAGAATGCTGTGGATTTCTTTTTTCTTTCTGGTGACAGGAATTTTTGAAACATAACAAACAGGATTCTTAAGAGAGGTCTAAAGTATACTTTAAGACATGGCATTAAGGTACTATTTTATAATACCTTTTTTGTGAAAACATTCAAAACATTCTCTTTATTAAAGTTACTGAACAAATATATATGGTGTTCACTTACTGCAACTAGTTTTTCCTTTAAAATAAAGATTTTTACAGTGTTCTGTAAGTATTTTTTAGAACACATCAGAAGTCAGAATAAAAGCACTCAGCTTGGAAAACACTAGCTACCACAGGAAGAGCTTTGGGAGGATGGATTTTGAACAGCATGAACTGTGATTTTTTTTCTGGGCATCTGTGGGGTGGGCTTCCCCACACAGAAAGGCAGTTTGTGTCTCATGGTCAAATTTTCAAAATAAGAAAGATTTCTGTTGACCCTCCAAATGGGTGGCCAACTCATCACAAAGAATTGTCTGTCAACTGAGTAGATTTGTGACAGGGGTGAGTGGTCCTACTTACGGACTGAACCCATGACCTCCTAATCCTATCTCATGTGTAGTGCCTGCTAGATTTTTCAATGGTCATTAGACCTGGGTGAACAATTTGGACAAAAAAATCGAGCTATTCTGGGGATTAAAGATCCAAAGAAACCAAAACCCAGCTCTCAAAGTTACTTTGGGCTTTCAGCTTCCACACAATTTTGTATTACAGTGATGTCTTTCCCATGCTACATGTTTGTTTTGCCATGACAGTAAACTTTCATCCTGGATCCTATAGGCTAAGCTAGGAAAGCTTGAGGATATGGCACAAATGCTTTGTGTGTGAGCTAGAGAAACTGGAGTTTAAGGATTCACTTTGATGGAATAATGCAATGGTAATCCAATAAAATCAGGCACTTTGATTTTTTACTAGGGATGAAATGCTCAGAAGTTGAATAAAAAAAAAGTACACACTGGCTTAATTCTAGAGCTGTTTATTTAAAGTGGTATTGGATAGAAAGTTTTATACCATATTCTATAGGAAATCCATGAATCATAGCAAATTCAGAAGCATCTAGTGATGTGGACTCAGTCTTAACTCCTAGGGCCCCTTGAGCCTACAGACTGGCCTAGAAATTAAACAAAGAGAGACTGCATTTCAGGCTGAAATGGAAAGACACTTTTTCACTAACACGTCATTCCTTACATCAAAAACTTCTTTGGCTTTGTTTTGAGACATGAGGGAATGACCCAGTTAGGCTGGAAGTGATACCACCTCATTTCTCTTAGCCAGTTTGCAGATCTCCGATTAGAGCAATTCTCCTGCACAGTTGTTCCGATTCTCAGAAGTGCAGTGAAACCAAACAGGTCAATCCTATTTTGGCTATGGTTTACTGGGAAACTAATGTCCTCTGCTGTAATTCCACTCAATACTGCACCAAAACTTGGTTTAGATTTATTGACTGTGTATCAATGGGAGCCAACATATGCAATATTTTTAAGACTCTTAAAATAGGTGTTTTTAAAACATGACCTTTTTGTATTTTAAGTATTTAGTGAGGACACTTTTACTTGCCAGAATTTACCATCTCAGACATGAAAACCTTTAATGTAAATATCAAGCATAATCTATGCAAATTGTGTTTCTACACTTTTTACCATACTTCCCCTCCATCTGCCCCACGTTTTCAAAGTCAGATGCTGCAACTCCCCTTATTTGCAAATCAAAGGAATGCTGATAACTGGACGCTAATTGCACAACTGCTACTGTCTACTAATGAGGAGGTGAGACACAAGTTCAAGGAGTCAAAATATTTTTGCAGGGCCCATTTGACACAAATGCAAGATAGCCTTAACACTGGGTCCATGCAGGAATTGAAGAAGGCAGAAGCAATGGCAACTCACTGTAACATGAGGACTATATAGTCACTTTACATCAACATGTACCTATTTTCAGATTTGGCAGTGTTTTGCTTCATTTTCCTCCTGTACTGCTATGAAGGATACAAAGGAAGACCTCAGTGTTGAGCCAGTATTGGTTTTGATACACCCAATATATTCAGTTTCACTCTCAGTATGATACCAACAATTTCTCAAATCAGCTCATTCCCCCTCACCTGCAGCTATCCCAGGGTGTGGTGGGTAATCTAACATGGGTAGTCAGGGACCCTCAGTATTGCTGATGGCCTCAGGTCTCTGGTCCTTAATTAAGTCGGTGGAGTTGGTCATCCCCCTCATACAGGACAGTTCTCTGCTGGACCAAACACAAGAGGAGCAGCACTCTTGCCTTTCTTGCTACGTGCCTTTTCAGACTGGGATGAAGGAAGGAGACACACTTTGGGGTTTGGTTTGGGATGTAATGTTGGTGAGCAAGGAAGAGTAAGAGCATGATATAGAAGATACCTGCTGATCACAGCTGTATTGAGGTATTACCCAAATTAGAGCTAAGGGCAGCCCAGGATCAGTGGGTAGCAGGCAGCATCCAGAATGGCACTAAATGTGTGGGGTAGCAAAACTAGTTGTCTTATTATTGTAACCCTGTGAGGAGGAGAAGGGAGTGTATTTCTTTCAGTGCCAGTCATATTATTCAGTTTATCTTCTTGTGCAGAAGAACATGGATGGGTGGGAGGGAACATTGAATAGAGCAATAGTAATGATCAGAGGTCTCATGCCTGAGAGGAAAAGTTGAATGAGGACTGTTTTGCTCTGCAGAAGATTTATAAAAAATGTAAAACGTGGTGCAAGACCTCTGGGGAAAAAATATTCTGTTTCCACTGGGCATCAGAGAAAAAACACTGAGCTTTAATTGTAGAAATTTAGGGAAAATTAAGTTAGGGTGATTTTATAAATAGTACTAAGTATCTGTCAGGAGTGAGAAAGGTGTAGCTGATCCTGCCTCAGGGAAGGTGCATAGACTGCTGTCTCCTCAAGGTCACTTTCTGTCCTGTTTACTCCCTTCTGTTGTTAATACTGTGCCTTCCCATCACCATTCAGACAGAAGTGATTACCACATTGCTTCCTCACAAAACTCTCTCCGGGGAATGCAGCTCATTCAATCTCCAGCATTTGTGGTCTTGTAATATCCTAACGGGAGCCTTTCAATGTAAGCATACAGTGGCCAGCTCTGCACACTGCTGCGCATACAGATGCCAGTCCAACAGAGTGCTTTGGCATGTACTTATAGATCCTTTGATGCACGCATTCTGCTGCTACACTTAAAGATAGGCATGCGCTTTGTTTTGCCAGGGTTGGCTTAACACCATATACAAAGTCATGTCACATCATCTGGGTAACCACTGGGAGAAACTAAGGATGCAGGTTGCAGATTTCACACCTTAGAGCATGTCCATAACTATCCTTGGCTATAATTACAACCCTTTTTAACTAACCTCACCTTCTGAGTAGTGGGTAAGTACCATAGGGCTTAATGATATTTAAGTTGTAGGTTTTTAGGAAAATTTGAGATTTTCATGACATAATTATAGTCTATGATGCTGTTAGCTTAAGTTTTTCCTCTCTAGAATGGTTAAATGTAATTCAGACAGAAAGGTTACACTTCCCTATCAATTTCTCTTGCACTTAAGGGTAAAAAGGTTAAAAAAATCAGTAGCAAAAGAATGACAGCATTGGGAAAAAACCAGAGGAAGTATTTGTTAGCAGTGAAGGAAGATTTATTTAAGAGCTTGAGGCTGGCAGAAGATGAAGACTAGAGTGTGGCTCAGATGTAGCTGTTAAGCCATGCTTAACCTGCCCTGGGTGCTCACGGACTGACACGGACTGTGCCACACCATCTGCCTATATACCCTGTAGATTTCATATGCCTCATTTTTATGTAGCTGTTTTAGTATCACCTCTGCTGGCTCAGCTGTGAATCCCAAACGTTTATTATCACTTCCCTCTTTAAATATGTTCACTCTTTGGATCTCATGGCCATAAAGGGACTTCTTCAAATTATTAGATTTAGAAAGAGAACTGGAGGTAAAAGGCATGCAAGATGCCTATAGCTAACAGCATCTTCAGTTTGAAGACAAGAAGCAGCTAAATTGGGGTCCATGTACAACATAACAAAAATGCAGGTAAACGCTTGCATGTGTATTATTGTCAGTGTGTGTGTGATCTTTTGAGAGAAGATTTTAGAAGGAGAAGTATTTCATCCAGCTGCTTTCACAAGCTTATAGCGATTTGCAAAAAACCAGGGACACACCCAACACGGGCCACTGGGATAATAACACAGATGCACTATTTTTATGGCTGCCTACCAAATTTAGAAACTCCCTCTGGAAAAACAACTCAAAATGGCTTTTGCTAATCCTTCTGAACACCTGGAATAAGCTCAACAAGCCAGGGAACTAGAAAAGTCGCTGTGTGGTTTATCACGGCTCTTACATCACTCAAAATTAAAATTTTGAAATAAGCAGCTGAAAGAAACCTTAGAAATTCATGGATAGCCCTGTTGGGTGTTACATTGTTTTGCACCAGTGTTGACAGTTCAGATTATAAAACACAGTGTTTCTGTTTGCAGAAAGCCCACATACTGAATACAATAACATTTTGAATGTTTGGAAATCTGCATAGGAAATATATTTTTTATATTCTACAGTTTCTGGGGGGTTCCCCCCTTTTTTTTACCCTCAAGGCTTTCTCAGACTGCAGCCATTTTATAGCAGTGTCCGACTCCTGGGAAGAGATCTGAAGGTGTGATGAGTCTCGTAGTGTACTAACAGCCAAACCCTGTTTCCTTCTCTTACTAACGTGAATAACCTCACGTAGACAAACTGTCTCACAACTTCAATGGGATAATTCATGTAAGGAAGTTAAGCATAAATTATCTATCTGGTGGATCAGAATTTCTCTTTGCATGATTATCAAGAGCCAGTGGGAATTTCACTGGGTGCAAGGAATGCAGGCCTGCTCCATAAAAGCGACAAGCAGTTTTGCTTACAGTTGGTTATGGTGGTGCAGAAAGGCTGCAAATAATTTTCTCACTGGGAAATAGAGGTCACCAAACACACTCTGAAGGGAAAAGGCTAGATTAGTTAATACACTAAGAGGCTATTAAAAAAAATATTTTTACAAGCACAGTTCAGTTTGGTATTTGCTCAAAAATATGCTACATTATTTTTTCTTCTGCTTTTAGACAAATATTTATTAGAATTATACCAAACCTACCAAATGCAGCATTTCTGCACTCTGTATTTCTTAGGTACCTGCCCTAGTGCAAAGCTTCTACTTCTTTGATGCGTTTTGGGATTTGGTGTTTACTATGAAGTCCTCATGCAGGGACGTATTCTAACACATTTACTTAGGCTGACTTGCAGCTTAATAGCAAATTTCCCACTGAAGCAAACAGGACTACATGACCAGGAAAGCACAAAGGGTGTCAACTATGCAACTAGCACGCCGAAATCTGTGATAGGTCTCTTGTATTTAATATGCTGGTCCTAAACGCATTTTCCTTCTTTAAATCAAGGCTTTGCAAGTTCTCATCTGAGCTGTGCAGGCTGAAGGGGACTTTCAGGGCACCTCTGTTTGAGGAGTACACTCACTTTGCAGCCAGCCTAGTGAGCTCATTTAAAGCTACCTGTACAACCTCCTCATTGCCAAACCTGTCCGAGGAGCAGGACAAGTACCCAGGCAATCAGCCCGTGCTGATCTCAGGTCTATGGTGGTTACACTGCAACTTCTGACAACTCACCTGAAGCTAGTCTGAGTATGTCTGCACGAGGCTGAGCTCACGGCTGGGTGATGGTGCAGAAGTACCCCGGTCTGAGACATGGGCTGGCTGTTCAACTACTCTGCATCTCCAACACCAAGAATGGGAGGGAGGCTGTCTCTGCTATGTCACCTAAAATTGAACAGATGCCACTCTGCTGCTTCCATTATCTTGTGCCTGCGTAATTTTCTGTGGACTCTCTTTCTGGTTGTGCCAACCTGTCACTGTGTAATGTGACATGGCATTTTGCTTACTGATAACAACATGACAGTACTAACCACAGCATGGGTGTGGGGCCTCTAAATCAATGGAAAAATATTAGAAGAGACAAAATTTCTTGATTCCAAAAGCAGATCACCTGGGAGAAACTGTGATGTAATTAATGATTCTGAAAAAGGGCCAAGAATACCTGCATTCGTGCCAAACCTGGAGTGGTCAATGGTTTCTGCTTCTGGGACTTTGTGTTTCTTTCCCAGTTTTCCCCACATCTTGGAAACAATGCCAAGTGTGTTCATTATAAATGAGTGTACACCAACTAGTGTAATCTGAGGGAAAGGTGAAAGTGGGCCACTGAAGATGAAAAAGTCTCTGCAACCAAGTTGGGAGTATGTCAAGGAGCCAACGATCTGCCTGGTTCACTTGGGCTCTGCCAAGGATGTGCCCAGTCCTTGCACTTGCTTACTTATGTCCTGCACACTTGCGCAGGAGAGTCTACCCTTCCCCTGACGGTGCGTCATCCCAAAGCTCCATCAACTGTAGAGAAAAACCAAGAGAAGACCTTATGCTCTTCATCCCCTGTGTTGGCAGACAACGGTCTTAAGTAGGACAATTAGAGCACATGGGAACAACAAAAGCTGCCACTGTTTTGAGCAATGCACCCATTCCAGCTGTAGAAACAGGCCAGTAAGTAAACCTGACAGCATCAAACCTATGGGTTTTTGGTTTTAATTTTGTTTGTGGATGCTATTTGATTTCATATCATGATATCTCATGGCCTTAGCAAAGATTTACCACCATGAAAATGGTGGTGAGAAAAGGAAAAGAAGAAATAAATCATGACTCGGAGTATCTTGGTGTATTCAGTGTATAAAAATTCAATGTCACTGACAAAGTGAATTTAATTTTTTCTCTTAATTCAAGACCAGTCAGACAGCTTGATTTGTGGTCATATATCTGTGCACAAATAGCAACCTCCAGTGGTCATTTAGTCCGAATTGCACATTGTATGTGGGGTCAATAAGGTGTGTCCACCTCCCTCACTTAAAAGGACCTCTGAGACTACTTTGTATGGCTTTTCAGGTGTAGGTTAAAACCACATACATGCTTTCTGAACAGCCACTGCAAGTGTAGTCTTAAAATTAACACAAAAGACTAAATTTTCCAACATAATGGTTCATTAGTAGATTCTCAGAATTTATTCTATTGACTGCTCAGTTCTTGGCTAACAAAATAAGTTCCTACCTGAACCTCCACAGCAGGAAAGCCAGATGATTTCCTTTTGTGAAGCAGGTATCTTACTTTCCTGTAGACCCACTATTACATGCTTTCCTCTTTCAATTTTTGTATCATGTCCATGGAAGCCCTGTGCATGCAAAGCCAAAAAATTAAGATATATCATATACTTAAATGTTAAAAAGAAAATATAACAAAGCATGTATTTTAAAACAGATTGCACTAATGGCCCATCTTTAAGATTTAAAACCCACAAATGCATACCTGCTATTAACTGAATGACATTTTAGAGCAAGCTAACCAAGGAATATATGCTTCTGTGCATAAGAACTTTTCTACCATGGTTTCAGAGCCACACCATGACTGTGACACACATTCATCAGATCTCACAAATTAAGCAGGGTATGGTCTTGCCAAGTCTTGGACTTTGCCTGAAGGTCTTAATCTTTCTCCTTCCCTTTTAAGGTTTTCACAGAGGAGAGCGGTCTGCTAAACTCTGGACAAAGCCAAAACATACACTCCAGTTATGATTAATTTGCTATACAAAAAATGTAACAAAAGCATGGATTTTAGAACTTGAAGTGTGAAATTTTTATTTCTCCATAATATTGAATTTTTTTTGTGTAGACACTGAAAATCTGTGGCTTATCTCTTCCAGCTGTTNCCCCCCAGGGAACTGCAATATCCCACCACAGTTATTCTGCAAGGTAATTTTGCTTTCCATTGTGGTGGATCACTATTCAGCAAACAACTCTGTAACTTTTTGTTAGATATCAGCATGACTCTTTTTAGTGCTAAAGAAAAACAGAAATGGGATGGAAGGCAAATAATAGCGCTAGACATCAATACCAACTGCAAGTGCTCAGCAGGCATCTTGGCATTCAGGAATGGACATTTTTGTTACTGATGGGGGAAGTTCCTTGGTACTTTGCAGGGCATAACACAGTGTGTGGATGCTTGCAAAACTGAAATGATAGGTCTTGTTAACTGTGTTTATATAGCCATAAGAAAGACAGTGTACGAAACAGAAGTGTTTCAGTTTGATTTCTAAATCTGGTAAGGTCCTGGGTTTTTAAAAGGAATCAAATCATTTTATATCAACACCATTTTTCATTCAACTTATTCAGATAAGTTCAATTATGCCATGTGTGTCACCACCCTCATCACTGACAAGACCAAAGCAGGAATATTCCAGCCTTTCATGAATTGACACATGCGTGCCAGGAGAGCTGTTGCCTTCTTGCAACTTCCAACACAGGCCTATCAGTTTACTCTGGTTTAACAAACCAAATGTTTCTTGAAACCCAAATTGCTTTGGAATCAGTGTTTCCCACACTTCAGATATTTTAACATCCTATTTTACTTTTATTGATTTTATATATACAAGATGTCAATGTTTTCCACCATATAACAAGATGTCCCTAGAATAATGTGATTGGAGACACAAAAGAAAAAGCTTGTTATATAGTAGTTTGCCATGCAAATTCAAAATGCCTGCCATAAGACAGTAAATGTCCAATGTAAATGTAAATGTCCAATTTGCCAGTGTGATCTATACAATAGGACATATGGGGCATGTAAGGCATTTCTGTTTTCCATGAGTCTTCCTTTGATGTAAAAAAATTGAATACAGGTAAACTAGAGATATCACGGGTCTTCAAGACATCCTGTTATGTATCAAGTGTCACCTCACTGACTGATGAATAAAAATTATTACACTGGGTCAGCCATGCACCAAATAAGCTATAGGCCAATTTACAATCAGATTGGATTGTCATTTTGAGGATAATTCTCAGGAGACATCATGCCAGAAATACTCCTGAATCTTAGATGCTTTTGCTGTCTCCTGCTCTGGCATGATCAGTAAGAATTACCGAAAGGCTGGTACCAAGGACTGATGGGATCTGTGACATCTGGTGAGTTAGGGAGTCAAATTTTGTCTCTAACCACTCCCAGCCCTCCTACCCTGCCATAATGCTATTTAGATTAGGCTCCTGGGCCTTCACTTGGACTGTCTTGCATTAGGAAGCCAAAGCAAGTACCACTCCCCAGATATCCTCCACTTTGGGCTCAGGACCACTGGTGAGCCTATGGTTTTGCACAGCAAGTAAAGACACAGTGCAAGCTACAAACCATTCTTGTAGAGGAAGGTGCTCTGTTGAGTAATGGGGCTTTTATGATCTCCATTTTGTCTCATAACGTGCACACCTGCACTGCTGCTTCTGGTACTTGGTGTAAGCTTTTCTTTGCTATACACTAGAAAACTAGTGGGGTAAGTGCCACATCAGCAGGGATTGCATAAAAGTGCCATCTCCGAGGAGCTGAAAACGTGTGGGCCCTGAGGACACCCCTTGTCGGAGCCAGTGCTTGCTGCTGCGGTGCAGCCTGTGAGCGTGGGACCTGGGGGCAGCATGCAGGCCACCACCACACCAGCGCTGTGAGCTGGGGACATCTCTCTGCTCCTCTCCTTCCTCCTGAAGGCTAATCATTCTCTGCCAGCTTCATAACAGCCATCCTGTGCCTCCCAGCTGGCATGTAGGGGAGGGCATGAATCCAAGGTTTTGCTGATGTTCCCCCCATCACTATTGCATACAGGGATGGGGTCCTTGTTCCCACTCCTCTCTAAAGCAGGCGTTTAGCCCGAGGGATGCTCTGCCCCTGTATGAGTCAGCCCTCAATTTACCTATCCCACCACTTTCATTCTTGACCATGCCAGCAATCGCACTACATGATCTAGCAGGCTCTTTTTTTGGGTGACCTCCTCAGAGAAATCTCTGCCTTTCCTTCACTGGGAGCAAACACGTTGCTGTCCACAGCCCCCAGGTCTGAAGGCTTGGCTTGGAGCTCCAGCAGAGACGAGTGCACCGCAGGATGGTACCGTGCAGCCCTATTGGATTTCCATTTCAATAAGACATGTGCCGAACAACGATTTCCCAAAGCCGGCAGTGGAAAACAAAATTGAAAGCCTAAACATATGCAGATGTCATTCAGAGCCCGGGACGCTCCTGCCAATTTCTGCAACTGATGCACGCTCAAAATATTTACTTAGGAATTCTTAATTAAGTAAACCATTCAGTAGTGGTGTACTGTTTCAGATGTGTTGCAGTGTCACCACAAAATATGTCGGTGGCTCCTTCTAACAAAGAATCCATTATGGGGATTTTTTATCAGAGACGGTGGGGTAGGCTTTCGGTACAGTGCGCCAAGGTTTAAGTCATGCAGCTCCTCTGCTATTAATGGGAATCGTGCGGCTAAATCTCTTCATTCCTTGCTGAAAATGAACCCCCTGCCCAACAGCAGCTTCAGGTGAATATCAAGTAGCAGGGGTGAGATCACGGTGACCCTACGGGCACCTATTCAGAGGGCTTGCAGGAAGGATGGCTCAGTGGCACGGGGGGAATGTACACTGTGCTGCTGTGCAGCCAGGAATACAAATGAGTGAGGGTGTTGGAGAAGAAGGTGTATCTCCTGAAGCCACTCCTGGCCTGCAATGAAATATTATTTGCCCAGGGAGCAAGGCTGGCTAAGAAAAATTTTTAGGAGAACTTTTTTTTTTAATCAAAACTTTTAAATCAACTTGGTTAAGTGCTTCGTCTGTATGGAAGGTGTTGTTGGTTTAATCTCTCTGTTTTACATCTTCTCTTGTTATATATTTGTTGGAACTGAATTTAAGCTCTTTGGAGAAATCTCAGTACACATCTGTGCCTGCACAGGAGCTTGGGGACAACTCTGGAGGCTGGTTAGTTACTGCTGTTTATTTATATGTGGACAGTTCTATTTCATCATTTTGTCAAAATTCAGATTCTTCTAACAACAGTAAAAATTGGAATTTTCCTCATGTAGTACACGTGGTGGTACAACTGCCTGTTTTAAGAATTTACTTTATATTTATGTATTTTCCACTTGTGCAAAAACTTTAACATCCTCTGCAAAATACAGTTCAAGTGATGACCTTCCTATATGTGAAATTCATCTGAAGTTGCAAGAACATGGTAATATTTGAAATCAATGAAATGACTAGTTAAGCAAATGCCTACATTTGTAAATATAAAATAGACACTCAAGAAAGCAAATTATGAATGAGGATTACATTTCTCTTCTGATAAGCAATACTGCATTCAATTTTATGTTCTTAAAACTCACATGAGTTTAGGCCTCAGTGTTTAATTTCTGAAGTGTTTTCAAAGACCTTTCATTTCTATGAATTGCTTGGAATATATAGTAATTTTCATGGTTGTGATCTTTCAGTTTGTGAAAAGGAAAGCTGTAGTTGTTTAGGTCCTGAAGAAAAGACACAGCCATAGTAGGAAATATGTTTTCAGGGAGAATTTTCATTTTTTTTCCAGCAGTAGTCATCTGTCTTTTCATAATTAAACAAGCATTATTTCAGAAAATAGGCTGAAACTTGTCTCCCACTGCCATGAACTTTTGATTGCTATGACTGCAGTTATAGTTATTTTTTTCAAAGAATGAAAAACTTGACATTTCAGGATTCTGATGCAGAAACCAAGCTTTTGAAAACATCAGTCCTCAGGTTTAGTTTGTCAGAAGTTTGAACTGCAAGGTCCTATCCAAGCCCAGATTTAGATCAGTGTTTTTTTTTTCTTTGGATGTAACTGTTTATAACCATTGCTCCACTTCAGTGCTGGTGTTTCGCTTGGATTAATGAAGTGATGAAGAAAGGTGAAGACTCTCCATATGCCAGCTACTACTTAGGAAACATGACATTACTCCACTAATGCTGTTTAGTTGGATAGCCCATGTGGATGACCCAACATAGAACTCGGAAGCCCATGCATGGGGGCTATCGCAGTGTGGGATGGTGACAATTACCATCAAGTGCACCAGAAATCTTAACATAATGCTGCACTCAGGATTTCCTTGTGATAAGACCCAAGGGAGTTTGTACCACAGAGAAAGATTAGGTGGGAGAAGATGCCAAAATGTGGCATGGAGGGTTCCGCCTTTTGACAGTTATAAAGCGAAACATTCTCCATGTAGTAAAAAAAAAAAACCCGCAGCCTTCAACCTGCCAAGGGGCAGGAGCACGGCACAACCCTCCTGAATGTGTGATGGACACGCAAACTGAGGGACGCCACAAGAAATAGTGGACAGGAGGCTTGAAATGCTGTTGGGTGCATTTCTTTAATATAAATAAAGTTTTCCAAAACCTCAGTTTCATGATTCAGCGTTTCTTTTGGCACTGAAATTATAGTAACAATTTAAAAGTAGGTTAAACAAGTCTGAAGGAATATGCTGGTAAGTTCAGGCCAGAGAGGGGGAAGTCCCTGGAAGTAATAATAAAAAACCTAAGACCCCCTCCACCCCCAATAATTGCAGTTTAATTATTTTTATGAGGAATGTCTTAAAGCACTTTACAAACACATGATAATTATGATATGCTCACAGTACCTTTTGAAGCAGATACAATCATGCTTAGTTTCTGGATGAATAAACTGACCCACTGTATTAAAATACTTCAACCAAGGCCTGCTCCAAAAACAAGGGGAGACCAAAGAATACACTCTTTAACCTAATTATGAGACAGTAGCAATGTATATGGAGGAAGAAACTAAACTGAAAATTATACATGGGGTAGATTCTGTAGCCAACTCTTTCTTGCTTTCCTTTGTTTTGAAAGTCTTAAGTTTTTGCTGCTCAACTTGAGATAACAGTTAGTGGAAACTCAGCACTTTTAAAAAATGATGTCAGAAAGTTTTCTCATAGCTTTTATCAGTATTTTTATCTTCTATTTTTTAGAAGATATTTATATCATATACAAATAATTTTTATATATAATTTTTATCAGTAAGTTGGTCGTGTGGCCTCAGTAAGTCAATGACTATCGGGCATCCATGGTACCAGAACTGCCTGTCTTGTGCACGTGTGTCAAGCATCAACTTAAATTCTGAATGCTTGTGCATGTCTTTTTCTTACAACGCAACCCAGGATTCCTTTAGGATTACATTTTCCTAGAAGGGTCAGTGTATGAAGCAGCTCCTACTGCAAGGAAAATGGGTTAGTGGATGGGGAGGTCTTGCAGGACACTTGGGCACCTGCTCTGTCCCAGAGAACCAGGCAAAGCCAGGTGGAAGGGACGGGGTAAGGATGAGGCACAGCCTGAAAGGCACCCAGAGAACTGCTGCATATGCTGAGGCGGGGAGGTGTTGCTGCCAGGGAGCCCTGGCTGTTGCTCTGCTCCAAAGAATGGCTGTAGAAATTCACCCTTTCCTCAGCTGACCCACTGCCTGTGCATCCCGGCAGAGAGCAAGTGGCTGACCCGGGTCCTCTTTAGCCTCCCTCAGGGAGAAGAAGCACGACTAAGCTGTAATGGCAGAGTGCCCTGTCCCCTCCAGCATCTTCAGGTTACTTACTCTGTACAAGATATCTTTCCCTTGTCATAAATTTAAAACCATGGAAGGGCCAGGCCTGGATCCTAACATGATTTGGGAAAGGGTCCTGGCAATTTAAAGTCATCAAAGAGTATATGTTTCTGAGTACAATACATCAGCTATAAAGGAAAAATATTTTTTTTTGCATTTCACTGCAGCTGTTGTGATTTAACCCCAGCCAGCAACTAAGCACAACGCAGCTGCTCGCTCACGCCCCTCACAGTGGGGTGGGGGAGAGAATTAGAAGCGTCAAAGTGAGAAAACTCGTGGGCTGAGATAAAAACAGTTTAACAGGTAAAGCAAAGGCTGTGCATGCAAGCAAAGAAAAACAAGGAATCCATTCACCACTTCCCACTGGCAGGCAGGTGTTCAGCCATCTCCAGCAAAGCAGGGCTCCATCACGCCTAACGGTGACTTGGGAAGACATACGCCATCACTCCAAACATCCCCCCCTTCCTTCTTCTACCCCCAGCTTTATATACTGACCATGACGTCATATGGTCTGGAATATCCCTGGGGTCAGTTGGGGTCAGCTGTCCCGGCTGTGTCCTCTCCCAACTTCTTGTGCCCCCCCCCCAGCCTACTCGCTGGTGGGGGGGGGTGAGAAGCAGAAAAGGCCTTGGCTCTGTGTAAGCACCGCTCAGCAGTGATGAAAACATCCCTGTGTCATCAACACTGTTTTCAGCACAAATCCGAAATGCAGCCCCATACTAGCTACTGTGAAGAAAATTAACTCTATCCCAGCCAAAATCAGCACAGTAACATTTTCAGAATATACATCCTACTTGATGTGGAAAGTCACTGAAGTCAGAGAGATAAAAGCTCCATAAGCTGTGAAAGAAAAAAATCACTTCTCAGTATTGAGAAGTGCCTGATTTTTAAAAAATTAAATATTGACACTTTCTCCTGTGATTTTGATTAACTTTTGAAGCCATAAGAATATATAAAGTGCCATTGTAAAGGTCAGAGAATCTTATCTCTACATCAAACTTACAATATGAAGATTATTATATCTCATGGAAAGTCCTGATTTAAAGACATCCTAATTTAAATATTTTATTCTGTTGTTTAAGTAGAGGTGGGCCAGAAACAAAACCATAGCTCAAAACCTGCATGAATCTTGGGGATTTGCTGGTTCCAACTGATACTCCAACTGTGTTGCTCAGTACCCACAGGAACATGAATTAAAGCTACAGGTGTGAGTGCTCCTGCTCCAAACACTGCGAGTCATTGGAGCTGCCACTACATTTTGTTTATATTTTTGTTTAATAGGTAGCACCACATGGCATGCATGCTCTATGTTTGCAATACTTTGTCTCTACATCTATAACCCCACCCCCCTCAAGCCATAAATAAAAAACTACAATTGGCAAATTTCTAATGGATTTTTAAGTTTGAAAAAGATGCACAAATACCTATTAAAGGCAGAGTGAATCATCATGGAGTTTCCATTCCACAGTAAAAGCAGTATTTCATTTTGGCCAGGGAAGAGTTCTCCATTTCACCCTTTTTGGTCTGACTTTACTGTAGTTTATTGAAATGGCAAAATGAAACACTGATTTCGTTGAAATGCAACATTTATGTAATTTTGCAGTTACCTTTGTGATGAAGTTGATAAATTCCAATAAAATTCTTCAATTTGTTTAGTCAGCATTTCCCAAAAGGAGTATTTCCAGTTGGAAATTTTTAACTCTAAGAAGAAAGGCTTAAGTCAGTGTTCAAGATGGAGAGGAAAGTAATGGGGAAGTTAGTCTGTATCCTGTTACTAACCTATTTATATATGGTGACTTCTGTTACTGTGAGACTCGAGTTAAACGCAAGGTGCTGCAGCATGATCTGGGCAAGCATCTTTATATTACAGAGGCAGTCAACAACAGCATTTGATGGGAAAATGAAATTACCCGTATGATCCAATACCAAGCTGGGACAAGCTGAGGAGGGGAGTGGGTTTGTGGAGATACTTCCCTGCAGGTGCTGAGAAGCATCGACACTCTCGGCATCCCGGTTTGCCAAACGAGGAGCCCGACAGCCAGCTGGGCACCGTGGCAGTGGCTTTTCCAGGCTTTGGTTGCATAGCTGTCTCAGGGTCCATCACACTATGCTGAGCAAGGTCTGTTTTGCTAATGCAGCTATACTGCTCTCTTTGCTCCTGCTGACTTGTCCAGAGCCAGTTGAAGCATCCTGGCATGGGCCTGGCTGGTACTTGGTAGATGTGACCTGAGGCATCACTGAACGTGTACCCATGTTGTCTTATTTTTAAAAAATATTACCACTGAAAATGTAGCCTGTAAAGATGTTGAAAAATGAGCCTGTAAAGATGTTGAAAAATGAAAAATAAATGGTCTAAAGTGAAAACATATGGCAGGTGCAAGTTATATGCGAACTTTATAATGAATTCTGAAAATATACTTGAAGAATGAGAACTACAAATGTTTCTAGTCTGGATGGCACATATTAAGGATCACTCCTATGTGCTTCATGATATTTGCCAGATCTAAAAGCACAGTTGCGTTGCTGAACTTTCATTAATCACCCAATACCCCGAGTGTAATAGTGGGCAAGAAGGTTGGTATTATCAAGTCATTCTCTAAATTGTGCTTAACAGTTTCAAATGAGGGATGGATGAACTGGCTGCAGTAACTAAAATGCTGAGCCTGAATCTACATAGGCCTTTCAAAGCAGACATGAGTTTCAGAGATTCGCAGACAATCAATTATCACTGTTTTTTGCTTTTAAATATATCTTGCTTTCCACATCGCATCAGCTGATGGCTGTGTGTAGGACTGGAAGCAAAAGTGCCAAAATTCCATTTCTTTGTTGTTTCTGGCACAAATCAGATCAGGAATTACTGCAAGATTTCCAACCTCTTTTGCCAGACCAGAGAGGTTGGGATAAGTTGGCATAATTATAGAAACCCAACTTCCAACCCTTCCCCTTTTGCCCAGCACCTTGCCTGCTGCACGGCAACGCATGGCAAAAGCAATTAATGGCCTCAGTTTGGTTATAACATGTCTTTCTGGTTTTTTTTTCTTCAGAGCTTTGTCATCTGTGGTGGCCTTAGGAGCTAATATCATCTGCAACAAAATCCCAGGCCTGGCCCCTCGGCAGCGAGCGATCTGCCAGAGCCGCCCTGATGCCATCATTGTGATCGGGGAAGGGGCACAAATGGGAATCAATGAGTGCCAGTACCAGTTTCGGTATGGGAGGTGGAACTGCTCTGCGCTGGGAGAGAAAACAGTCTTTGGACAAGAGCTTCGAGTAGGTAAGGGTGTCTCTAATACAGTGCTGATATGTTGGGACTGCTTTTCTTTTAGCTTTCTCACTGCAGTCCTGCAAAGATTTATAACCCTCTGGTATTTGCCTACTGGAGCTCCCAGGACAACTGTGGTCTGTATGCTGTCACTCACTGAAAAGTGATTGGCAAGTGACACAAAATCTCTAGTGATCTCTAGATTAAGTAATTCGTATCTGTGCCACTTCATACCCAGCAATGACCCAGATGCCGGCACAGGCATCCAAGAATACAGTCATCACACCCTGTGAAAAATACTTCCAATTGTCATCCTGTGAGAGGATGCCATGATGACTGCGGTTCATATTATGGCCAATCAAAAGGGAACTAAAATTAGCTCCAAAAAATCCCTCTGCAGACTTCTGAAAAGCTTAAGTAATGGGAAAGTCCCAATCAACTGATGGAAGTACAGTGCATACGACACTGGCCCGCCAATATATGGCAGTGGTACATATCCATTTTAGTGTTGCTATCATACTGTAAAGAAAATACTGCAAGTGATTTAAGGCAGGAAATCTATTCAAAGAAAATAATACAGGACCTTGGCTTGACAAGATATTAGCTGGCAGAAGTTAAGTTGATCACTTTCCATTTACCCTATCTCTGATACTATTTCATAGGGGAGATTATGCAAATTTTTCCAGCACTGAGATCATTATTTTCCTCATCACCCACCTGAGTATCCTTAGCCTAATCTTAACCTTTCATCTCTCCCTCAAGGGCCGCCCACTTACCATTCCCCATACTGTCTGCTGCTAAGTGTTGGGATAACATTTTGTAGTGTGTGGCTCTCACAAGGGTGCTCAGAGTGATACCATCCAGCTTCTCAGTGGGGTTTGTAGCCTGTTCCTCTTGTGCCTGATTCTTCTTTGGGTGACATCTCCTTCTTGAATTCAATGGTTCATGTGAGTCTTGTGCCTCCAACACAGCTGAATATGGTCAGACACAAGATCTCATTAAAACTGTGGGAAAAAAAAGGCGTAACATTTAATCCCATCAGTGCAAAGAGGAAAAGACTTGCATGGTGCTTTGGTTGTTACTGGAGATCAAGGCTTTGTTTTTTTTTCCAACACCCTTGTGAAATGGATGCCAAAAGCTGAGGTGTGCTTAAGTCAATGATGGAACTGAATATTTTTTCAAAGAACCTGCAAGTCTGAGGTCTGGGTTTTTTAAGGGCACAGTGGCCCAGCTGTAAAGTGTTGTAATTGAATAAATCCATTGGCATCAGGGGACCTGACTTACACCCGCAGAGAATCTGTCATATTCTGTGAGCATTACTCCACACCAAATCACAGAAGTGGAGAGGGGTAAAACTAATAATAAAAAGACCCAGTAAACCAAATGAATGGCAAAAGAAAAGAGAACTTTTTGAACTTCAGAAAAAACTTTGGTAGAATTTGGTTTTGATGCTGAAAAGCTAGTGATGAGGAATTTGCTCATCAGTGTCTCTTCCCACATTTGTCCTAAGATATTTCTAATTCTGTTTAGATAATACTTCTTGCCTAACTTGTTTCTTAAAAAGAGTGTAAGTGGAAAGCATTAAACATTCTCAAAATGCCATACGCAGGAAATAACCTAACATTTTACTTTTACCTCCAACTTTAAATGAACCAGAAAAACATCTAATCACTTGTCTTGACTACTAGAAGCACAGGTCCAGTCCTCCTTGGTTGGTCTTACGCTTGTTTGTCTTAAGCTGATGTCCAAAATGATGTTGCGGCCAGAAAATACACAGCTGCCAAGCATGCCACCGTTGTACTTCTTCATGCTATGTTGTCTTGATCTGCCAAACCCTGCAGGCAGGCTCTGACCCTTAGACAAGTAAGTCCTCTTAACTTCTGTGAGACCACTTATGTCCTTGAAGAGGCACACTCTGGAGGGTTGTACCAGAGTCAGTATCATCACTAAGCTTCCTGGTGAAAAGGCTTTCACCACTTCTGCTCTCCCCTTCAAGCTAAGAATCTTGTGGCACCTCATCAGCTCCATCCTTGTACTCATGAGTAATGATCCTCTTCACCAGAGAGACTCCTTTCATCCTCAGAAACCTTGCAAGTGAGCACAGTCCAAATACCTAAAGAGGACTACAAGTTGTGCCTGTGCTTTCATTCTGAACATTTCTATATAAAATAAGAGCTACAGGGAACAAAAATTGTTTGGCCTCAGGATGGACCAGCTATCAGGTTGGTCAGACTAAACAAAGTTTGAAAAAAACAGGGTTTTCTTGAGCCACTGTTCAGGCCCTATTTGCCAAAATGTTCACCAGATTGTTGACCTCTTCACCGAACCTGGGTGGTTTCTTGCAACTCTGAAATGACTGATGTGGAATTTGGCGGGTTCTTTTATGGCTTAACCCAAACACAGATGAAACTTGGCAGTTACAGCTGAGTTCTGCTTTGACATTTGTTGGGTGTGAAACCACACAAACTCTAACGGATGGAGAAGGTTTACATGACCCCTGCCAGCTGAGCCATACGAGTTCCATGCACGTCTATAAAGGATCCCATAATCCACATGTCTTTATTTGTTTTATTAGTGGAGTAGCACCCAGAGATGATGTGGTCAGTATCTAGGAAAAGGACAGGGTTTAGGAAATGGTGTTATTATGCTAGTGAGGGGGGGGAAGTAAAACAAGGACAAAGCTTAAAAAAAAACCCCAAACCACTTAAAAACACTTAAAGGTACAAAATACTTGTAAGCATAAATATTCACATGTGTAACAAAACACATCTGTGTCTGACACATACAGAAACTCTAAACCAGACATTTTGTTCTGCCTGAACAGAGTGAAGGAAGGATTATGACTAAAAAAGACAGGCATGTTTTTCACTTCACTCCAAGGAAAGCTTATCTAGCTTCTTCCCAGAACTGCTTAGGGAGATGAACAATCAAGGCAAGTTATTCAGGTCATAGGACGGAGAGGGCGAGTAAGCTGTGATAGTATGATATTAATTGCTCTCTGTCTGTATGGGAAGGAGAGGACCTACTCTTTAGCCACTGGGCCAAGGCTCTACCACTAGCACTGACAAGCACAGATTTATGGTTATTCTAACTTGTATCCCGATGTTACACTCCCCCCTCAAAATTCAAAGCAAACCCCCAGACTCACCCAACATGAAGTTTCTCCAACAACTGCATCTGTTGCCAACACCACCTCTCGGGGGCCATTATGCTCCAACTATGCATGTCTTCCAGCCACAACCAAGCAGCAGCCAGAAGGCATCACACAGGAGCAAATGTCCACCCTTGTGACTTCTGGGGATCCTACTGTGTCAGGGGAATCCCCAGTAAGTTAGCTAAGCTGGATCGGTGCTGAACTATTTTTTCAAAGCGGTGCTTCAGTGAATGAGGGCTGTACCACAGATATAATACATGGGAGTCTGTATTAAAAACAATTGAAATAGTTCAGAGGACAGAATAACAACTGTAGAAATTATGTTAGGCATGGGGCATTTGTGTTGGTGTGAAAGATTTATAGCAGCCAGAGATAAAAAAGTGATGGAGAGATCCAAATTAGTAGCATGAACAAAGGATGTAGCATGGGATGAATTAGCCAAGCATTCTGTATATTTTTTTTTGGTATATTTTTAGCTGGGAACTTTTCCATAATCATGCCAACCCCAAAGAAAAGTCACTACTACACTCACTTTACCTATCCCGTCCCTGTACATACTTGTATTTGTCACCTTCCTGCACTCATTCCTAGTTTTCATGCCAGCTCCTCACATAAAGTAATCTTTTGTACTCTCCACTCATTCCTCTTGCTCTAAGCCTCTTTCACAAATTACCTTTTTAAAGATTACCTCTTTAACAAATGGATTCACAAATTAATTGGTTAATGATATATCATTATTACTGATAACCATTGAGGAAAGATAATTGTCATTCTAATTTTCTGAAGGCAAGGACCCTGATCTGGAAGAGTATAGCCTCTGGTCCTATCAGGTTATTGATGCAAAAGAGCTCCAGCGCTAAGGACTGGTCTCTATTCCCTCAAAGGATGGTTGGAGCAATCATGTAGGTACCTCTAGAAGTTACAGATCATTAGTAACAGTTGAAAGCAAATAACTCCAGGAAAGAAGTAAGTAGTACAGCCCCTTGAAGTATGCAGTCAGAATCAATAACGGAAGTGAAACCTACCGTTGTTCTTAGAAAGTGGATTATTCTGGCTGATTATTTGTGCATTCACCATTTCCGCTGGAATTCTCCAGATTGAAGTGCTTATCAACAGACTGCTCTTAACAGTGCTAAATCCAGGCAAAAATGAGGTATTTTGAAAAATATAGCCATCAAGATATCAAAAATAATCTGCAGATGTCTCCTTTGCAGACTCATGACGTGGAAAATGATCATGATTTAGCAGTATTCACTTGGCAAATCATTGAACTGCATGCCTGACAGGGAAGAATAAACAAATAGGCAAAAAACAATTGAGTTCTGAAGTTTTTGAAAAAAATTGCTGACCTTTTGTATTGATCCGTAGATTTCTGGCATGTTGAAAGGACGCATCTGAAGTGAGGTTAAAGCCCTGTTTACTGTGGGAGGTTTAGGAAAACAACAACATCTTAAGAAGCTTCCTGTGCCACCCATTCATTCAACTTTTGGTCCGGGCAGAAAAGGGGAGGGATGGGAAAGAAACTACAGTTTTAAAGACTAACAAAATCTGTGCATGGATTTTATTAACTCACAGGTGAAGAAGACTTTACAAGTTATTTTGAGAAACACAGTCAGAAAATAAAGCTGAATGTCATGGTTATATTCAAGCATGCACTCATACACATGTGCACATAAACTGCTTAAGGAGACAGCATAATTTCAAAAAGAAGATTCAGAAAGGGGAGGGAAACATCTTCTGAAGGAAAGATACTCATTAAAAAAAAAAAATTCTTTCTGTATTTGCACTGGAAACAGGTAACTAAGTCCACATTAGATCCCAGTGTTTCAGCTGCAGGCCTGAAAGAACATGGGAATTGGGCATGTAAGATACATAAATGATGGTGTAATGGAGAAATGGTTGGCATCTTATCATACATGCTAAGGGGGTGTCAGTCAGTAAATTATTCTTGGTTCAGGCCATATATAGGCTTAATTAAATTTGGATTTGGACTCACATATGAATCCAGTCATTTTTATTCTGGGCTATGATGGTGGTTTAACCGAGATGCCAAATGTTCATAAAAACCTCCTACCAAAAATGGGAGGAGTAGAGAGGCTCATTATTCTCCAAAAATGGAAATTCACATCCAAGCAGACACATTAATCTAGCACAGTAGTGTCTAGTATGGGACGAGTTGGCCAACTTGGAAAGCTTGACTTTCAGTATAAGCAGAAAACTTGCAATACATGAAGACAGGCGGCATTCTTAGGAATGCTTTACAACCATACTTGTGCTTTAATGCTATCAGCAAATCAATGAAGGGAACCATAAATGAATCCAGATAGTTTGCCTAAAGTAAGTGCATTTCTGTCTCACTTTTTGCCTTTCTTTCCTCCTGCCATTTCTTTGTTACTTTATGTTCTCATTTTCCAATTTTTTTAATTGATTTATGTTGTTAGTTATATATTTATTAATGCTTAGTAATATTCATATATCAGGTTGACTGTATGTTTATTATTCTAACATCTGTGTATTTATTATGGGAAAATCTATCTTTACAGACTTGCGTTATATCCAATAAAAACAATATGGGGGAAAGAAAGGAATCATACAGCTGGAAACAATTTGGAGGGGGAAAATGAGTTGGAATTAGATTATTTTAAATGTGATACAGAGCAGGGTACACACTTCACCAACGGAAAGGCAGTAATCTTTGTCATAGCAGTAGGTGCAATGATTGGTTTAGGCATTTGTCAGTTACTGTGAACCTCAACTGCACAGTGGCTTTTGGACCTAATGTGGAAAAATTTCTGGTTTCTTGTTGTCGTATAGCATGGTCCCAGACAACAATGTCCTTGGAGTGTTCAAGCAACTGTTCAGAAAGAAGCTTGTTTTCAGTAATTTGAACTGGATGTCTGTTTTGGTGCTAGGATATGGTAAAAAAAATTTCAGTGTGAGAGCTGGCTTCTCAGGAGATGGCATCAACTTTCAACTCCTAGTGCAGCAGGCTGCCTGGGATGCCAGGAGAGAGGTGCACAGGATGCATTCAATCAGCTGTACTAGGACTGTGTGCAACTTCCAGAAGACCACATAGGACCAATACAAACTGGGTTTTTATTACTCACATGGCTACCTTGAAGTGACTGCCGATGTCCATTTCACAAAATGTCATGTGGAGCTGTTGCATTTGCAAGTTTGATTTAGTTAAACTGGTAGATGCTATAAATACCATGGCAAATTTGATGAGCTGTGGCTTATGCAAGG